>CM035361.1:988523-1371023 GCA_020137815.1 Hormiphora californensis | reverse complement strand
ATAGTACAGCAGTATGAGGATCGTTAGTCACTAGTTATAATAATAGTGCCTGCTGCTGCAGCTCGTCAGGGGAAATACAACTTGTCTCAATGTGACCAATCCCACAGAGTTAACTAGCTAAGGAATCGAGATCGCGGTTCCTTAGCTATTTAAATATCTGTGGGATGGGTCATCTTCCTAACAAATTGAACCCCGATATATCTGGGGAAGTGAATATTCAATTTGTACTCTACTATAAATTATTTATTCGTCCTCTCTTGGTAGGTTCTGAAGAGCCTGAATATTAAAAGAATTGTAGTCTGTATTTCGTTTCATGCATGTGTTCGTACGAGGCGATGCCTTTTGCAGCAAATGGTCTGATCTGCTTCGAACAATTCCTAAAGTGACTCAAATGAAGTAACATTGGTATTCGAAGTTGTTCGTCGATAATCGATTTTGTTATTGAGTAATCCAGCGATCTAGATTCTGGAGGGGGGGGGGGGTTCTGGAGTTTCTCAAGTTGTGTTATTACACCTGTTGCCCAGTACATAACGTTCTCCTCCCTGCATTAACATGGATATGCAGAAATATGCAGAAATAAATTGGACTTATGAAATACCATTAAGCTCGTTAGCATATTTGATGTTTGCATGTTTGCACAGACCCGTGGCTGAAACGCCATTGAAAGGGATATCAGCACCCCCGGCACTGGATTTATCCTAGCCGTCCTGCTTTGCTTTTGCTTTGCATGTATTCAAAATTTTTGATTGGCGTCAATTTCTTTTTTGTTGTTGAAATTATGAGTATGGCCAAGTTTCATCATAATTATCGGCAATGATTTACCGACGTTGCAGTAATTCTACTGACGTCACTCAACATATGACGTCACTCATGATTCATATTATGTTACTTGTATATCCCACCCATCTCACACATTATCCACACATTTAGGTGCCGGCAGGCACCTCCGACCCGAAGAAAACAGAAAAAACGAAAAAAAAAATTTTTGCCCCTGCACCAAATCCAAAAAGTGACGGCCCTATATATACAAAGAATAGAAGATTTTCGGGGGGGGGGGGGGGGGGGGGGGCAAATTTCAGGCAGCGATTGCGGCCACATCGTTTGAGATATCGACCTGAAATTTTGTAGGCATGTTCTAGTAGTATAACTACGTGTCATAACGTGGCCGGATTTTTGATTTTTTAATTAATTAATTAATTATAAGCTATCAAAATTTGCCCCTGCACATTGCCCCTGTACATTTTGATTTTTTGCCCCTGCACGCGTGCCCCTGCACACGGTTTATCTTCCGTTCTGCTTGAAATATTGACTTGAAACTTTGTAGGAATGTTCTTCAATCATAAAAAATGATATTCGAAAAGTGGGAGTATTGAAAATTAATTAATTAATTAGTTATAGGCAATTAAAGAGAAACAACGATTTTGCAGTACTAATATTCAATTAAGAACAGGAGCTTTCGACTGATCTATGTCAGACGTCTTCAGCTATAACAACAATGAAAATGAAAGTGTTTATGTAGTGGAGAAGAGGATATGGGATCCGGGGAGGGGAGGAGAGAGGAAGGGATGAGATCCGAGAAGGAAGATGCGATCCGAGAGGAGGGGATGGGGGAGGTGATCCACGGGAAGGGAGAAGAGGTGATCCGAGCTGAAGAGAATTAGGAAACAGGTTTGGGAGATCTAGGTTTGATGGAGATGCCAGCAGGACGGGGTTTGAAGGAGTTAGCAATCCTGGGGAGAAGGTGAGTCCATTGGAGGTTGACAGTAGGAACTTTATCTGTTCGGTTAATCGCCGGTTGAAGAGTGTGAATAGCCGCTTGTTCCAGTAGATTTAGACTGAGGCAGGAGGAAGAAGAGGAGAGGATAGAGGTAGAATTCCAGTCCATGGTGTGTCCAGATTCCCGAGCGTGGATAGCAGGAGCAGATTTCATCTTCCCATCGGTGTTGTAGAGAGAGTTGTTGTAGAAGTTTGATTCGTGTTCCTTAATCCGGGTTTTCACTGGTCGCTTGGTCTGGCCAACGTAGAAAGATGGGCAGTCGCGGCAGGGAATGGAGTAGATGGAGTTGGGAGTACTATCAGAAGGAGGCGAAGATTTGGTCTGGGTGAGGATGTTCCGTAGGGTAGAAGAGGAAGAGAAGGTGACGTCTATGTTGTAGCGGTTGAGGGTCCGTTTGAGTCGAGAGGAGAGGTCCGGGTGATAGGGTAGGACTACACGGTGGACGAAGGAAGAAGGAGGACGGGATTTTGACGGTTTGGGGTGTAGAAGGCGGTCCCGAACAGTAGACATCAGAGTGGAGATCTCGTAGGGAGGAAATCCATTGCAGAGACAGATGTTGTAGACTGTGTCGAGTTCCTCTTCGAGATGTTGGGGAGAACAGATGTTGTAGGCCCGACGGGTTAAGGATTGGATAACAGAGCGGCGTGTAGAGGCAGGAGTAGAGGAGTTGTACTTGAGATAGAGGTTGGTATGTGTAGGTATGCAAAAATGGACTTTTTTAGGGCCCCCTGCACTTTTTTTGAAAATGTACAGGGGCAAATACCCCTGCACATTTTTTGCAATTTTGATATTCAAACTGTGGCCAAACCGTTTGTTTTTTCGAAATGAAACTTTGTATGCATGTTCTAGTAGTATAACTACGAGTCATAAAAAGGCTGGATTTCTTATTTTTAATTTAACTAATTAATTATAAGTAATTAAAATTTTGCCCCTGCACCATCTTTCCCCTGCACCGCTGATTTCGACCCCCCCACATTTCCTGAACAAGGCAACTAAAAATGGTATATTTTCTGTTCTGCTATAAATAACGACCTAACATTTTGTAGTAATGTAGTTCATGCATATAGAAAGATCGACAAAAAGTGGGAATAGTCAAAATTAATTATCCAATTAATTATAAGCAATTAAAATTTTGCCCCTGCACATTTTGCCCCTGTACATTTGCGGCAAATGTTGCCCCTGCACATTTTCGGTAAATTTGATATTCGAACTGTGGCCACACCGTTTGATATTTCGAAATGAGACTTTGCATGCATGTTCTAGTGGTATAACTATACGAGTCATAAAAGAGCCGGATTTCTGATTTTTTAATTAATTAATTAATTATAAGTAATTAAAACTTTTGCCCCTGCACAATTTTGTTTGCCCCTGCACAATTTTTGCAACTTTGATATTCAAACTGTGGCCAAACCGTTTGTTTTTTCGAAATGAAACTGTGTATGTATGTTCTAGTAGTATAACTACGAGTCATAACGGAGCCGGATTTTTGATTTTCTAATTAATAAATTAATAATAATCAATTAAAACTTTTGCCCCTGCACAGTTTTGGCAAATTTGATATTCAAACTTTGAGCCTTTGTGAAAGTTTCATCCAGTTGCTGGCGATAAACTCGATAGAGTTCGATTAATTTACCATGACAACGGAGTTGGTTACCATAGTAACCAGGGAATTCGTTGTAAAATAGTCCTTTCTTGCTATAAACTCGGCATTTAGATCAAATTTGAGCACCTCTAAAACAAATAAGAGCATTAATTTAATTAATGATTAATTAACGTGGTGAGATACAAAATTGATTTTATTCTACTCGCACTTAGGGTCACCACACACCAAAGTTAAAATTAAAATTAAAATTTGACGTTTTTGGTCATAACTCTGCCATTTCTTGGTAAAATTGCTTCATTTTGGGCTGGTTGGAAAGAGGGCATCGAGCCCGTTCTGAACAGCCCAAGAAACTTGAAATCGGCGCAAAGTGCGCGGCGTTACGGTGCAAAATGTGTGCGTTAAAATTTTAAAATTTTAACGCACACATTTTGCACTGTAACGCCGCGCACTTTGCGCAGATTTCAAGTTTCTTGAGCTGTTCAGAACGGGCTCAATGCCCTCTTTCCAACCAGCCCAAAATGAAGCAATTTTACCAAGAAATGGCAGAGTTATGACCAAAAACGTCGAATTTTAATTTTAATTTTAACGTTGGTGTGTGGTGACCCTAATGCAAGGGCATTTCACAGTTTGGTGCCGTTATTTTTGTCTCTATTTTTAATAGGATTTTGGGATTAGACTGAAAGTATGGGATCATTTGAGAAGTAGTGAAGATTTAAAATATGTTAGCAACTTGCCGGTTCGACAAACTAAACCCCTATAATTCCAACTTCGGGTCGGACGAGGGGAAGCTTGCCTTTTGCGATCATATTATAACCCAGTAGTGCAGTAATTAAAGTGTAACCAAGCACGAAATATTACTGGCAAAAACATCTCATGATTATCATCATGTGAATATTTCAATAGTGTGTGTAATCAGGATAATAACTATCTTAATTATATGATAATCATCATGATCATTATCATATTGAGTACTATAGTAGCAGTTATTGTTATAGATCTGGTATAGTTTTTGACAGAATGATGCCCCCCCCCCTGATCCCCCCAATTCATTGTCATGTCATCAACAACAGCTGCTGCTCCTTTTCGCCAGCTGCTGGTCTTAACGAGACGGAGAAAACAATGTAAAAAGCTCACGTGGCGACGCTTTGTACCTACACACACATAATGCAGTGCAATGTGTACAATGTAATTTTACTTTTGTTAGACCTCTAGGCTCTGGATATATGGCTTTTAAACATAAAGTTTCGAAACCTTATTTGTTTCATATCCATCTTTCTGAAGGATGTACTGCAGTCGGACCCCGATTTACCGGAACCCCGATATACCGGGAGAATAATACCCGAAATAGGAATATTTGACCCCGATATACATACCGGGCACGGTGCCCAGTACCCCGATTTACCGGGCAAAATGGCTTCCCCCGAGGATCCCGGTAAATCGGGGTCCGACTGTATCTGATAGAATAATCCTCAGCTGATTTTCAGTTGTCAATAGTAGACGGACACCTCAACATTTATACATGTTATAGCGGTATATCATTGTGCAGAGTCGCACTTTAACGTTGTTTTGTCAACAACTTTGTTACCCATGGCTTCTGAAACTTAGAGGAGCAACCAAATAACGTCACTGACTCCTGTCTTTATACCAAACTTCATAGCTACATCAGCTGTACTGCAGAGTCACACATATTTGGCACAATTAACAGTATAGCCCTGTTTTTAATTCGAGGGAATTACGCCCTAAATATTTGTTAATGTTGTCGAACGTGTCGCGGTAAAGCTGGTAATTATAACGCGGTTTTTTATAAACAGGTGCTAACAACTAGTAAATAGCTCTCTTTTGTTGTTGGGGCTGCTGCTGCCACTTTTATTTGTCCCCACATTCCATTGTATCGCTGATACATCTGCAGAGCTGATGACCGTGTTACTTGTCCCGCATAATAAAGGACTTAAATTCGAGTTGATTACTTATTCATACCTAATGATAATCGAAGTATGAAAATGAATCTTCAATTAATTGGAAACGCGGAAGTGGCGGCGAAGTTTTAATTTCAGAGGCTAATTCTTTCGAATATTTCGACCGTATAATATACCATTTCATCTAATCATCATGAATTGAAAAAGAATGGGGAAGAGCTAAAATCTATAGATTTTCATAAAACCTTGTATGGAAGGTAAACTCACACACGGTCATTCTTGACAAATAGTTTGCGCTATAAATTGTAACAACTGAACCAGCTCTCTCAAGCTATTAAATAGTCGCTCTTGCTTACTTTGTCTCCCTTGAGCTGAAAGTTTTGTTCGAACGAACTGTTATTTGGTTTGGATATATAGTTGGATTAAAACGTTTTTCGATCTACGAGAATTCTTGAGGTGAACCACACGTAACCATGGTTACAGCTTCTGTTCCGGAACGGTGATGCAATGTATCTCAATCATCTCCACACTCTGCTGAGCTGTTACAGTGCGGTCAACTCCATGAGGCGAGACATATAGCACGTGCACCTTGTTGTAATCAACACAAATCTATAGTTCCAAGAATTGAATTGTATAGTCATATCAGTATAGGTCAAATCAGGACTACTTGTGCAGGGCATCATTATCAAAAATATCCCAATGATATTGTTATTTGTACTAATCGTTGTGCTGCAGAGGTGCTGCAGCTGTGCAGCAGATATGTCACTATTATAATCTCCAGTTTCCTCTGAGTGTCAGCTATATCTGTGTCTATTAATGCACCAGACATGTCTATTATGTGTTCTGCAGATAGCTAGTGCATGGGCAGGTAACTGATAATTACAGCTCATTATACAAAATGGTAGTATCTGCTAGTTGAAGTGTTGACAGAGAATCAGGTTAATTGTTTGCTGTCTACATAATATGGGCACAATATAAGCGATTTAGTTTGTCCTCCTTTCCAGCTTGACAATATGCCTGAGTCAGTGTGGGGACTCTATGGATATAAAGTCCGCCCACATGCTGAGTCAGCTCGCTGAAAAGTAAACATAGTGAACCCCGCATTAGTCTTTCTTACTACTTCTATTGATGGATGATAATTAGCTGAGTAAACATTCAGCCTAGTTCTGGGACTTGTGCAATATTAGTTGAACAAACACAGCCCGACCAAAGTCAGACCACAGTCAAGCACAGTTCTTTCGCTATAATAACTAAAGTTATATTGTTCTTGTTCAGCTTGAAGAAGGCAGGCTGTTTTTTCTCTTACTATTTATTTCCTTACTATTTATTTCCTTACTGTTTATTTCCTTACAAATCTTGTAAGGAAGGACCACGGAGAATTTGTCAGTGCTCTTTGGTATGCATTAGTAAGGACACATTCCGGGTAAAATGTAGCTAGATCAATTCCAGGAATAGGATGAACATTGTTCACTGAACAAGTGCGTTTCAATTTGGATCAATTAGGAGTTGCCAGGGTTTTTGAATGGCATTCTAACACACTTAGATTTTTGCATAGTGTGGTATTATGCCACACTATGTAGCCTAATCCTAAACATTATCTAGCACTATTTGTCCGTCTCTGTCTAATCTATCCCGCACTATTCATTCGGCACTATTCATTCGGTCCTATTTATTCAATGCTATTCATTCAATGCTATTCAGTATTCATTCATACAGGGATAGAAGTGGAGATAGATTAGATACACATGAAAAGAAGTATAATTGGGAATTAGTGTCTATATTGGTTTGGTAGACTAGTCTATTGGATCTTGTACTATTCCATCCTGCCATATGCCTGACCATTCTCCTTTCTGAAGCTTCCGTCAGAAGTCAGAATTATATGAGGCATAAACTCTGGCCACTGGCACGTTATTTCAGATACCTTTCTCCCAGCGCGCCGCTGGGAGAAGGTAGCTGTAGTTTATCCGCCAGTGGCGGATAAACTGGTTTAAATCACGACGACGATCCCGAGGCGTAGCCGAGGGAGAGGCGGAGGGGTTTAAACCAATAACGTGCCATTGGTCAGAGTTTATGGGTTATATACCCTGCTTTAGTCGTTTGTTTCAAGTATTACACAATAACAAGAGAGAGAACACTAATGAAAACACACAAAGAGAACTGAGAAACAGTCAAAAACATCTCTCAATTGAGTGTATAGTGTTTGGTAACAGTTACTAAGGAGAGAGAGAAAGAAATAACAAGATATGGGGCATGCCAGACATAACACAGAGGAATTGAGATAGTGAGAAAGAAGGGGAGATAAAGAGAGAGTAATTGACGGAATGTGTTCTTTCTTTCTCTCCAATGTAGTGTGTAACTCTTGCAAATAGTGTTCCCTCTGTATTTCAGTAAGAACTGATCATTTACACTCACTTTGAATGTAACATAGGAGTTAATAATAAATAACCTGCCAGTGGGAAATAATCTGCCGCTGGACTGGCTGTTTATTGAGAGCGCGCCAGTGGGACTTCTCGCCACTGGCGGGTTATTTAAGTTAGCAGGGTATATATATCGATAAGGTGGAAGAACGTCACCAGAAGCCACATGGGTTGTGTAATTATGGGTTTTGATTAGATAGTTGGTTAGTTAGTTAGGTAAATGAGTCATGTTTGTGGTAAAACGCGAACATTTAATAATAAGGCGAAAACACCACAACCCCCCCCCCCTAAATTTATAGATGTTGTAACTAATGAGGACACTTTTAACTTACATCTGTAAACTTTTATTAACTAACGTCCGCAAGTAATGATACACAAATGTGTCACGACTCAGATATTTTCAGTTGAAATGAATAATCCCCCACCCTGTATATCATATCACACAACACTAGCCATGATGGTTCCCCGCAACCTGTTGAAATGTATCGTGCTTTGCTCACTGATATCTCCCCTCTTATACGAGCCTATAACAATGTGCCAGCCAGCTTGTTGATCAATAGCTGTTGAATGTTGAATAAGCCCTATTATAAGCTTTGAAATCGTTTGTATTTAGTTGACAATAACTTTTTAAATGGGCTGAAAGGGCGAGGTCGCCTGGAGCTCCATTTACATAGACCATTAGACCTTCTGTCTCCCTATTCAGCCGTTACTCTGATCTCTCTCTATTCTATTATTCTCTCTCTCTCTCTCTCTCTCTCTCTCTTTCTCTCTCTCTCTCTCTCTCTCTCTCTCTCTCTCTCTCTCTGTCCTTTGTCCTCACGTTTATCTCAATTTATCTCACCATCCCTTTATTCTGCCTGCCTTTTTACGCTAGGTCACACACACACACACACACATTACGTGAATATATGATGTGTACTGGTATTGTATCTGAACCAGGGCTTGTTAACGTCACTTTAGCCGTATTAGAACGGCAAGATATTTATATTTGGCATAGGAAGCCACCATGGTTTTCCCAAAATGTTTTCCATTTTGGTTTCCCATTTATTCATAGTGCACAGGAAACACCTTGTCTTGCTCTACCCTCTATCTCTCTCCGAGCCCCGTGGGTTTGAAAAAAGACGAGAATTAAACACCGTAACTTTTAGCTTTTAGCTTTTAGCTCATTTATATTCATCGTTTTTAGCCCTGCAATTCACCTTTCTCCTTTCAGCTTCTAGTTCTTTCATATGGTACCGCGTTGTCTGTTTCCATGCGATTTTTGCATGGCATTTCTACTCAAGAATGGGGTTCCTGAAAAAAGGAAATTTTTTGTTCCCCGAATTATTTTTGCCGAATAGCTGCATATCTATTGTATTCTGCTAAATGCTAATATTCGTAATACTGCAATGCCCATATAAATTCTAAATGTCGATATATTTCTAAGAGTTTTCTAATATTTCTCTCTTTGTTGTGCATGCTATATTCACCTGTTTGAGTGTTTGATATCACTCAGTAGGATATATAATTTGCCTAGCTAGACTGTGTTTAGGGCACCCCGCCCCCGAAACATTTATAAAGGGAGGGTTAGAACATAACAAAGGATATATATTGTAGCTATCATGGATCCTGTCACAGATTCAGGCTACTCCGCAGGGGCCCAGATCCTGATTGGTATCATTCTTTACCTCGTATCAATAGTGGGTACAGTCGGTAACCTCTCTCTTATCATAGCATTGAGGAAAAATAGAAAGTAAGTCGTGCATTGTTTAGCTAACTTTTGAAAAACATGGTTTAAATGTTGGATTATAGTGCAGTGTAGATGTCAGCAAATACAGTATATCATGCCTTGAGATGTCTGAACTGATATTAGTTCTAATTACCCGCTAAGACATATCTACTTATCACCCCCTCCTAGTTTATCCGTCTCTTCCTTTTTTAAAACTTCATAAAACTTCTACTAATTGATTATTCTCTGTGCAGGTTAAAAAACTCAAGCAATTTCCTGACGATAAGTCTGGCGGCGAGTGATATTCTAATTGCCGGAATAGCCATGCCAATCAGCGGATATGCCGCACTAAATATGTGAGTACATTTTCAAAACACAAGGATTTGTTCTATACTGGAATTCAAGTAGTCTACCAATAATTGGGTGGTGATATGGGTGGGGAGAATATTGTTTTCCCCTATTATCATCCATGTTAATATCAACTGACTTCTCTCACTACTAGAAACGGTACAGGAGTTTCAGATGGGACAGGAGGGGCTGGAGTGTACAACTACACAGCGCAGTGTCTTCCTGCTGACCAATCAGTCAGATTGGGCAGCGTTCTCTGCACACTAAACGGTAATTTATAGCTTGTTGAACATGTGTTCTGTACTGCAGAGTCTATACAGGTTCTGTCACTTCACATTTTAATATAGGGACTTCATTATTCAGTACTAGGGGTAGAAATTACCCAAGAAGAATTGTTGAATCTTTGCATTACATAAGCTGTTTTAATAAACCTCTGTATAATTTCACAATAAATCACAATGATTCCCACACCGCTTTGTCTGCCCAATTTGTCGTATGACGATATTTGTCAAGACCTGCCCTTTTATAGTATAACAGCAGAAAAACACATGCCCCCTCCCATTCTAGTAATATTAAGGTGAACGTCATACGGTATATTACTCATTCCTAGTTTTCTGAGTTCTTTAACAATTTCCAAAAATTATCGATACAGGTTTATTGATATACACGTCAAGTAAGATTTCAACTTGGACCCTTTGTTGTATGGCCGTGGAACGATATGTTGCGGTAAGACTTACAAAATATTTTATACAGTCGGACCCCGATTTAGTGGCAACCCGGTTTAGTGGCAGGATTTTTTCCCCCGATATAGGAAATTAACATTATTTGACCCCGATTTAGTGGCACCCCGATTTAGTGGTAGGATTTTTCCCCCCGAGGATGCCACTAAATCGGGGTCCGACTGTAGCTAACAAATCTTCGAGCTTTGTTAAAACTTAAAACTTAAAAAATACTCATAATACTTTCTCAGGTTATTCATCCGCTAACATATAATCGGTGGATAACACAGCGGAGAATCCTGACAGTAACGGCTATTATTTGGATTATCTCACCCCTTGTGGAACTACCACAGGTACCACTCGATCATGTGAATTAAGGGTACGCTAACCAAAAATTTTTTTCGAGTGCAGGGAAATCTCTCACCGCAGGGTTGTAGGCCATGCCAAGGAGACCTTAAATATGCAATTTTAGCCCTCAAGTCGAATTCATATTTTTGCTACAGCCGTTTTAAAATCGTCTTGAAAATTTCTGAAAAGACGTTTTTGACACCCTAAAAATACTTTTTCAGGGCTAGAAGCTTAAAATTATGGGGATTTGAAGGGGATAGAAAGGTTTATCGACACAAAAATTTTTATTAAAATCGGTGATGATTTTCGGTCGTGAGATTGATTTACTTTTTTCCCTCTTAAAGGCCCTATTTAGCAAAGTTCCGAAAGTTTGTGAAGGCTGTAAATTGGTGAAAAGTTGCGTCTAACGATTATCTAAGTGGCCACAAATTTTTGGCGTGTCCTTATTTGAGACAAGTTGTACAGAGCTTTTTTTGTGAAAGCCGTTTTTTTAGAAATAAGGAAATAGCCTGTATCTCAAAAACGACTGATTTTAGAGACCTGAGACCAAGCTTAAACGATTCAGAAGGTCCGATTTTGGGGGGGTCTTCTGAGAGACATTTTTCTCCTACTTCAACGGTTTTCGCTGTAATTGCGAAAAACAAATCCTTTGAAGAGGGCAAAAGAGGAGTTCCGACAGCCTGCTTCGTGCTGCTTTTCCACCTTCTTGCTAAATCCTTTTTCGCAATTACAGCGAAAACCGTTGAAGTAGGAGAAAAATGTCTCTCAGAAGACCCCCCCAAAATCGGACCTTCTGAATCGTTTAAGCTTGGTCTCAGGTCTCTAAAATCAGTCGTTTTTGAGATACAGGCTATTTCCTTATTTCTAAAAAAACGGCTTTCACAAAAAAAGCTCTGTACAACTTGTCTCAAATAAGGACACGCCAAAAATTTGTGGCCACTTAGATAATCGTTAGACGCAACTTTTCACCAATTTACAGCCTTCACAAACTTTCGGAACTTTGCTAAATAGGGCCTTTAAGAGGGAAAAAAGTAAATCAATCTCACGACCGAAAATCATCACCGATTTTAATAAAAATTTTTGTGTCGATAAACCTTCCTATCCCCTTCAAATCCCCATAATTTTAAGCTTCTAGCCCTGAAAAAGTATTTTTAGGGTGTCAAAAACGTCTTTTCAGAAATTTTCAAGACGATTTTAAAACGGCTGTAGCAAAAATATGAATTCGACTTGAGGGCCAAAATTGCATATTTAAGGTCTCCTTGGCATGGCCTACAACCCTGCGGTGAGAGATTTCCCTGCACTCGAAAAAAATTTTTGGTTAGCGTACCCTTAAGTTCTTACCGGACAATCACCTGTCAGAGCATTGGCCTGACCCTATTCGAAGCACGCGAAACTGTGCGCGTGAGAACTGTGGTCAGAGCTGCATTGGCCTGACAGGCAACCACCTACTACTCAAGTTTTGATGAATTAAACTTGATCTTTGTTTCAGGTGCTTGGGTGGTTTCCCTTTGTGTACTATCACAACGCCTTTGGTTGTCTCTCACCCTCATTCCACCATATGGGGTACCAGCACCCGGGATTCATAGCATTCAGTATCTGTAAAAAGGTCCTCTTGACACTCCTACCTACTCCTATCATCGGTAACTATATCAAATCGAGATCTTTTTGATCATGGTGTGATTACAATGATGCTTTCATGTGTTCCAGAATTCCTCAAAACTAAGTGCTTTCTCTCTCTCTTATCTCTCTCTTCAGGCTACTGCTATCATATGATAATGGTGGTATCATTCAAGAGTAAGCAAAGTGACAATGTATTTCGGAAAAACTTCAACACTCCGAAGAAGGAGGACCCTCAAATTCGAGGAGCCCTAGGTAAATATAACAGGCATACATTCAGTGAGATTGTTATAATTTATGACAGGTCCCATGCCCATTATGTAATTATGGTACTATCAAATTATAAATACCAAGCTCCAAGATTGATATTATTGTCTTCCCACAGGCCGAAGGTTGACAGCCCACGAATCACTGGCAGGAATTTTAACTAAGACTTCTGAAAAGTACCAGTGCTATAAAAAGAGTTTTATTTGGTTCGTGATCATTATCTCCTATACCATCTGCTGGACGCCTGTATCAGGTAAATTAGCGCTTTGTTACGTCACGTTCCGCCCAAACTAGTCAGGCAGTCCAAAATCTAAACCACACCCAGGGGTCCCCACACCCAAGGAGACTCAACACTTAACCCAAGTTGGCCCTGTGCACTGACCCTTTAACTAAATAATTGTTAATCAATCCAAGCTTGGCTTGTTTGTATCTTATCATTGCTGTCCGTCAGCTTCAGTAATAGTGAAATCCAAGAAGCTAGATGGTCCGGGTGTAATCGACAAAAACTATAAGCTAAAAAAATAATTCCAAAATCTTATAACAAAATTAAAACGCATGAAAAACAAATCACACATCGGTGTCCTTGTCCTCGATAAACTCTCCCTTCCTCCTCCCAACTAACTGCAACTTCAACCTCTCCCCCACCACTCCACAGCACCCCACCTCTTTCCCCGAATCCCTCACACCTACATAGAAATACTCAATAAACACACAAGCTAATGCCACACAAATACCAATAGGGATCGTGAAGAACAGTCCTCCTAGAGTTCCCATGCTCATTGTTAGTGCGCTGCCTCCCTTACACTTGCTGTCACCTGTCTTTTGGTTGTAATACTTGCCTAGTAGTTCCCCGAACACTCCATTCTCCCTGACATCCAGCAGGAATTGATCCACCAGGCCCTTATAAGGGCAATCCTTGGGTAGACCCCAGGCGAGATCAAAAGACTGGAAGACATCTCCCACTTTCATTATGTTACACTCCTCCAATGTGAGGTACTCCAACTCCACAAACTCTCCGATAAAAACAAAATATCCATCATTCATCTTCCTCACCCCTTCACCATAACTCGTCAGCTTCTCAGCTTCAGTTCCTATGGTATTCATATCAGGGTCGAAACTAGACTGTAGAAGGATATCAGTCACCCCACTACCCAGGATGCCCCACCTGTACTTGTCCTGTTTCAGTAGGTCAGTTGGTGTGGTGATATCAGATCTCTGGTAACTGAGGGTTAGGAAGGCTGACATGTTAGCCACGTAGATCTTAACCAGGATCAGGATAAAGAATCGCCAGGTGAATAGGACGACTCGTCCACCTACTGATGTTGGTGCACAAGGTCCAGGGATACCGACCAGGGCTGCGGAGATGAGCCAAAGGGAGTGCATGAAGTTTAGCCGAGGCTTCTTTTTATCCATTGCAGCTACCATACAGGCCGGTTTGGGGTCTACTGGATTAGCTCTACATGGCTCACAGCTACACTTGTTCCTGGCGAACCTCTTTAGCTCCGGTGACACCATAGGGTGAGAGAGCACTAAGAAAGTAAATGAACAGTTCCAACAACTACACATGCTATCAGGATACCGATCCAGACAGAGGTATCGAAGGGTCTGAGGAAGAAGAAGTGGTCTCGTTCTTCTCGGTTACTCCTGACAAATGCTGCCAGACCTCCTTCTAGTAGTGGGTATGAGAACTCAATCGCTTCTTTCCTGATGGTATTGGAGGAGATAGCTGTGATGATCATATCCGTTCTGTTTTTAATGATATCTAGAATCATCCCATTCCACTCCCCCTCTGCGTTCTTGCTCCCATACATCCCATCTTCTGGTACCACAAAGTGGTAGGTGAACTTTAGTCGAGCAGCTAACATCTCTACCAACTCAACACTCAGCCCTGTGTAACATTTTGGGGAGGTAAAGTCCTTACACCCATCACGGGGTACACTGGTGTATGGCATGGCCCCGGGAATCATGCTGAATCGGAGGTGGACGCCATTTAGGGTATTGGCCTCACCATTAGGTGCCGTGAAGGTGGATTTGAAGAATCTAACTGGTGCATTCATCTTCAGATTGTTCTTTTCGTCCCAATGTCCCACTGGGATAAACTCTTTCCCGACAAAATTCACGATGTCGTAAGCGGGTTCCTTGACTGTCCCCTGATCAGTGAAACTGTACTCTCCTGTCACTCCAATATGTACTGTTCTCTTCAGAATATTCATTATAGCATCTCCTCCTGTCCAACGTTCCGTTTTAGTGCAGTCTAGGTCTTGTTCGGGCAGCCCAGAGAGTCCGGTAAGAGAGGAAGTTGCGAGGGAGAGAGTATCATAACTCATCATCATAAACTCTGTAAGGGGTGTTCCAGAGAACTTTACCGCGAATCCATCCCGGAATTTTTGGTATCTCCAGTTCCGGTCTAAACGCGGCTGAATGCCAAGCAATCCCTCGTAGTATGACATGTAAGTCCCGTTGTGGAGAGAGACTGTAGGCGTTACCAACGATGGCATCGGATAGGATCCATACAAACTCTTCCCCATGAGGCCCATGTTGTTTGCCTTGCGGAGAATAGTTCGGGCGTGGGTGGAGGACCCAAAATATAGGATAACCCTTGCGAGGGAGGTTTTGAGAGCCATCAACTGTGTTGAAACTTCAGCCTCTTCAGTAAACGTGTTGTAAACCAGGATCTGTTTGGAGAATTCGGTATGATGCACTGTATTAAAGTCAATATACTTATAAACAAACAAGCAAATACACAAACCTGTTTCAAGTGGGTCTGATGCAAAGTTTTGTCTTGCTTTATTAAAGATTCCTGGAGGTCGAGGATGAAGCTAACTCCATATTTATCGTTGGATATCAGCACACTGACTTCGTTCCATTTGTAATAGTGAAGAATATCCAGTACTGCTTGGGCCTAGAGTAATGGAGATAAAGAAGACATTCAATGCAGTTAGTAGATGAACTCACTGATCAATACCTAAGTCTCTGATTTTGGCCTGGTCACCTTATAAGCTCCAGTATCTGCAGAATTCTGCAGAACATTACCTGATATTTGTCACTGGGTGACATGGTAACCATGGTAACACATACCTGATATTTGTCACTGGGTGACATGGTAACCAACTCATTGACAGAATCGTGAAGTTGTGAGCAGGTACCGGCTACTGAGATTACAGGTATATTGTGCTCCGTCCCAAATAGGCTCGAGAATATATCCGTGTCGTCTGATGAGCCTTGGTGAACGACAACGTTTACACCTGAAAATATGGAGTCATATGGAGTCACGTGGAGTCATATGGAGTCACGTGGAGTCATATGGAGTCACGTGGAGTCACATGGAGTGGTTATAAAGACTCTGCAGAGTGCGGATTGCTCATGAGTGAGAATTTAGTAAAGCGGACCACAGGACCATCGATCCAAGATTCCAAGGATATGAAACCCCTACCTTCAGCCAGCATCTCACATGCCACATTGGTCTTGTTGGACAGGGTAGTATCATGCTGCATCCAGATAATATCAGGAGAGTTAACCAGATCCACTATGGGTTGGTAGGTGGGGTAGTGGGTGAGGGAGGTTATGAACCCAATCCTCGCCTCACAGGGAAGAAGGAAGAGGAGGATGGAGAGAGTTGAATACATCCTGATAGAGAGATATTTCAAGGTAACTGATCAAGGCATGAGAAACAGGTGCAAGGAAAAATTCCAACAAAAGTGAAAAAAGCACCAGTATATTCTGTCAAACGTCAAACACTCGAGCTGCACGTGTTTGATCCATATGTCCCGCAATTTATAATATTCAATTTACCAATTTGCATACCATATAGAAACTTGGGTTTCCAAGAAAATCTCAATTAGGCAAGGCTTTTAAGACTATTAGTATAATGATAATGACATTGCTATTATCTAAATGGCATTGGGAACGGGATCACGACAGCTCGGCTTGAGATTTTAAAAAGGCATACACACTAAAAAGCATCTGTATAATGCAAGGAACGATTCGACAATCTTCGTAGCCTTGCGACTCATTGAAAAGTTTCAACATATGGAAACAAAAAGAACAGCTGTTCTAGGTTTAGAAAATCAGTTTTACAACTGTCAAAGAAAATGAAACAGTAATGAACCGCAAACAATTAGGACAAAAATGAATATGCATATGGGACAACAGTCGTGCCTGAATCTGACGTTCAGTCACGACTGTTTCCTACAATATTAAGCATTTGTCATCTACCCCTATAATTATACTACCACTATTCTACACATAGTCATCTGACACATGTAATTCCCATATGCTGCATGCTGCAAAGACAATACATAATTCATTATTAGCTCAAACAAATTTTCATACTTTCTTAGCAATTCCTGTTAAAATGTCACAGCTTTCACCAGGAAAGGAATATGTATTTGAGATATCAATAGTGAATTCTAATGTGCATTTCTAATGATATTATTTTTCAGTTGTTGGAATTTTAATGAACTTCCTGGACACGTATTGCGAGGCAATCTTCTTTCGGGGACTTGTTATCAGTACTTTTGTCATTGCCATTATGAACAGGTATAGTAAAAACAAGAAATAAGAAATAACTATGACAACAGTTGTCAATGACAACTTCTAAAACATCTTTGATTAAATTTAACCACTTTTCCATTGCATTTGATTAATTTTCTATTAAATCTAACAACTGTTAATCTCTGCAGTTGTGTGAATCCAGTTATCTATGGTTTTCTGCATCAACAAGTCAGGCGAACATTCTACGACATTTTCTGCTGTAGAAATACACATACCCGACTAAGGCTAGAGGAACGTCAGGTAGGCTAAAACATCAAAAGTAAATAGAAAATGAACAAATAGAACTTGAACTGTCGACGTTTAAACGTCGACAGTTCAAATTCTATTACTTCAAATTCTATTAGTTCCCATGCCAATATGTATATTAATTTGCTTCCGGCATAATGTTTAGAAAAAATATAAAAGGACAGAAGGTGTTACAACTGCAAGCAAAAAAACACATCAATGCACTGGTGCAGTGTTATAAGTTATTGGTAGTTTTGGTGAAGTGTGAAGCCTGCTAGTTGACATGTGAAACCCTAATTGGCCGGTTCCGGGTGCAGGCGGGGCAATGTTTTTACTGCTCGAAACTAATGGTTTTCACCTGAATACGATTAGTGTACATTGTATAGATCTGAGATAGCTGTACTATAATGGCTTTTGGGCGAACTAGTTCAATGAACTAATTCATCGACAAGATAGTTATAGTTGTGGACGGGTTTGCTATTGCTTTTATGCTATCAGGCCAATATAATGCTCTCTGACAGCTTTTATGCCTTGTGTGATATTCTGGTAATACCTAGAACCCTGTGTGATTGGCCAGGCAATTGGGTTGGTGGCTAGTAGACTGGGATGATGAGTCATTAGTATTTCTAAAGCTAGATATATGATTCAAAGTGAAGATAAAACGATATTATTGTAACCATCTTTTTACGTGGTCACATGATTAAACAATAAATTAAATTTATGGATTTAAAAAGATCTAAACGACCGGCTGGTGCCATCAGACTCCGTTTTGACTATCAAACCATTGCACTAGATCAGGTGAGCGCCGACAGACATACGAACCTAGAAGATGTGTAACTCTTCCATCGGCACGTGCCGTCGTGTCGATGAATCAGTTACGTGCACGTGCCATGTACTCGCCCATGTGTATCTATAACCATTAACCCCATCTGAACTACTCCATCGGCACCTAATAACCCCCTCATCTGAACTACTCCATATCTGCACCTAATATAACCCTCTATTTCATTTCAGTCCTACCTACGACACGAGAGTACGACACCCTTCAGTTCCCGCCTCACCAACACCCAAGTGTTCCCGCTGGACGAAGTCTCCAGTGTCTCCAGAACGATCCTCAACCCAACATCAGAGAAAGATACTTCAGAGAAAGATCAGGATACTGTCTCATATCCCCATGAGTTGAAGGTGCCTGGATCAGCTGGATCAGTTAGGTTTCTGCAGGATCAAGAGAAGAGTTTGGTGTCAAATGGGTCAACAACTCTATCAAGATCCATTGCTGAATTGTAGTGTTACATGTACTGGAATCATTCAAATGAAGTACAATTAATTAAATTTTAAATCGGTACAGTGTTAATATCAGACAGTTTTCTAAAGACTAGCCTGATAGGCTTTACTTTACTCGTTTTGCTAGAGCTGAAGTGTTTAAAATACAAATTGTTTACCAAAGTTTTATTTGGTGCAGTATAAATAGAGGAAGGTAGCTACTATAAATATTTAATATGACGATGCAAATGTTTAAATATGTTTTAAGCTGAGAAAATCTTTGTTATAAATAAATTAGATAAGTAAAATGTAGCTTTGAAAATACTACTTGTCGAGGAATATGAATTTATGTACTATAGAATTTAAAAAGCATTTATTTTTACAGTTTATTAATTTAATAAATCGTTGTTGTGCATTAACATATCGAAAATATCGTATTCTAGAACTGGCTTTTTTTTAGTGCGGAAGAAAACTGAAAATACTTCACTTTCCTCGCCCGGGAAATTACTTTTCATCTGAACAAAATCAAAATTCTGGATTAAAAAACTTAAACAATGAATCATATTTTAGAAAAATACATAATTTCCCCAACCCAATTTACTGAAAACTGTCTCTTACATGCTTTTCTCTTACGGAAATGTCTTTAAATTAATACAGAGAGCGATGATCAGAGTTAAAAATGCAATTAAAGTTGCGAAAGTTATTAAAAACCGCTCAGTTCGGCTGAAAGAGTTTTGGGGATAGCCATAGAAACAAAAAGTCTCATTGGTTTTCACACAACAGTCTGTATGGTGAAGTAGACATGAGGGCATATTAGTGGCTTGGGCATCACATCCCGTCTCAACTAGAACCTTTCCTGTAGGAGAGAGAAAGTACTTTTAGTAATTAACGAACTTATTGACTTACTAACAAAGGAAAAACTACCGTTTAGTATAGTAGTAAACAATTATTTCAAAGGAAACTTTTCATCAGTACACACTATTATTTACAGAACTTATTGACTTAGTAGAATTCGCCAATTGATCATTCTGTCAAGTAACTTACCATCATCCCCCTTCTTGTGCTGCTTCTCATTAATAAAGCACGTTCCAGGACAGGACACTCTTGTACACCCACTGAGGGACTTGTCTCTTTTTACCACTTGTGGCCCACAAACCTCACAGATGGGGGCTCGCTCCACCTGACACTGGAGAGGGAATATAACTGTCAATGATGATATCCACTTGGTTACGAAGTTACCCCTTAGCTTGCCAGCGCACGCGAAGGTCGCCCGGCGACCTAAACAGAGTGTGAGGTGTCTTCGATACCAAGATATCCACCATATAATCGAGAGAAACGTTTTTGTAAAGTAAAAGAAAAGTGTTTGTAGTTGACACAATCAAAGGAGTACCATACAATCAGATTCAGATGACATGAACGAAGATGAATGTTACTCACATGTGAAGCGTTCCATGCTCTAGTTGAGGTATCACCAAGGCAACACCTCTCATAACCTCGGTCATGACACTCCGATATTGTATCAACATCCGCACACCCACTCTGACCCCTGAAGTTATAGAATTGGATTAGCGGCGGAAGTGTTAAGTTTGCCTCCTTAACATAAATAAATAACCCAATAAGATGTAGGTGCAATAAAGCTCGCGTTCCCCACTTTGACCTCCTAATCTCTAAGAAACATTCGTACATTTTGACCCACCTCATCTCTAAGAAACTTTCCCACTTTGACCAACGCTAATCTCTAAGAAATTTTCACACATTGACCTCCTAATCTCTAAGAAACTGTCACACTTTGACCTCCTAATCTCTAAGAAACTTTCATTCTTTAACCTCCTTATCTCTAAGAAACTTTCCCACTTTGACCTGCTTATCTCTAAGAAACTTTCATTCTTTGACCTCCTTATCTCTAAGAAACTTTCATTCTTTGACCTCCTTATCTCTAAGAAACGTTCACACTTTGACCTCCTTATCTCTAAGAAACTTTCATTTTTTGACCTCCTTATCTCTAAGAAACTATCCAATTTTGACCTCCTTATCTCTAAAAAACTTTCATTTTTGACCTCCTTATCTCTAAGAAACTTTTCCACTTTGACCTCCTTATCTCTAAGAAACTTTTCCACTTTGACCTCCTTATCTCTAAGAAACTTTCACACTTTGACCTCCTTATCTCTAAGAAACTTTCCCACTTTGACCTCCTTATCTCTAAGAGACTTTCATTCTTTGACTTCCTTATCTCTAAGAAACTTTCATTCTTTGACCTCCTTATCTCTAAGAAACTTTCCCACTTTGACCTCCTTATCTCTAAGAAACTTTCATTTTTTGACCGCCTTATCTCTAAGAAACTTTCTCACTTTGACCTCCTTATCTCTAAGAAACTTTCATTCTTTGACCTCCTTATCTCTAAGAAACTTTCATTTTTTGACCTCCTTATCTCTAAGAAACTTTCACACTTTGACCTCCTTATCTCTGAGAAACTTTCCCACTTTGACCTACTTATCTCTAAGAAACTTTCATTCTTTGACCTCCTTATCTCTAAGAAACTTTCACACTTTGACCTCCTTATCTCTAAGAAACTTTCCCACTTTGACCTCCTTATCTCTGAGAAACTTTTCAACTTTGACCTCTTTATCTCTAAGAAACTTTCCCACTTTGACCTCCTTATCTCTAAGAAACTTTCATTTTTTGACCTCCTTATCTCTAAGAAACTTTTCCACTTCGACCTCCTTATCTCCAAGAAACTTTCCCACTTTGACCTCCTTATCTCTAAGAAACTTTCATTCTTTGACCTCCTTATCTCTAAGAAACTTTCACAATTTGACCTCCTTATCTCTAAGAAACTTTCATTTTTTGACCTCCTTATCTCTAAGAAACTTTCCCACTTTGACCTCCTTATCTCTAAGAAACTTTTCCACTTTGACCTCCTTATCTCTAAGAAACTTTCCCACTTTGACCTCCTTATCTCTAAGAAACTTTTCCACTTCGACCTCCTTATCTCTAAGAAACTTTCCAATTTTGACCTCCTTATCTCTAAAAAACTTTCATTTTTGACCTCCTTATCTCTAAGAAACTTTTCCACTTTGACCTCCTTATCTCTAAGAAACTTTTCCACTTTGACCTCCTTATCTCTAAGAAACTTTCACACTTTGACCTCCTTATCTCTAAGAAACTTTCCCACTTTGACCTCCTTATCTCTAAGAGACTTTCATTCTTTGACTTCCTTATCTCTAAGAAACTTTCATTCTTTGACCTCCTTATCTCTAAGAAACTTTCCCACTTTGACCTCCTTATCTCTAAGAAACTTTCATTTTTTGACCGCCTTATCTCTAAGAAACTTTCTCACTTTGACCTCCTTATCTCTAAGAAACTTTCATTCTTTGACCTCCTTATCTCTAAGAAACTTTCATTTTTTGACCTCCTTATCTCTAAGAAACTTTCACACTTTGACCTCCTTATCTCTGAGAAACTTTCCCACTTTGACCTGCTTATCTCTAAGAAACTTTCATTCTTTGACCTCCTTATCTCTAAGAAACTTTCACACTTTGACCTCCTTATCTCTAAGAAACTTTCCCACTTTGACCTCCTTATCTCTAAGAAACTTTTCAACTTTGACCTCTTTATCTCTAAGAAACTTTCCCACTTTTACCTCCTTATCTCTAAGAAACTTTCATTTTTTGACCTCCTTATCTCTAAGAAACTTTTCCACTTCGACCTCCTTATCTCCAAGAAACTTTCCCACTTTGACCTCCTTATCTCTAAGAAACTTTCATTCTTTGACCTCCTTATCTCTAAGAAACTTTCACAATTTGACCTCCTTATCTCTAAGAAACTTTCATTTTTTGACCTCCTTATCTCTAAGAAACTTTCCCACTTTGACCTCCTTATCTCTAAGAAACTTTTCCACTTTGACCTCCTTATCTCTAAGAAACTTTCCCACTTTGACCTCCTTATCTCTAACAAACTTTTCCACTTCGACCTCCTTATCTCTAAGAAACTTTCCCACTTTGACCTCCTTATCTCTAAGAAACTTTTCCACTTTGACCTCCTTATCTCTACGAAATTTTCCCACTTTGATCTCCTTATCTCTAAGAAACTTTCCCACTTTGACCTCCTTATCTCTAAGAAACTTTCATTCTTTGACCTCCTTATCTCTAAGAAACTGTCCCACTTTGACCTCCTTATCTCTAAGAAACTTTCATTTTTTGACCGCCTTATCTCTAAGAAACTTTCACACTTTGACCTCCTTATCTCTAAGAAACTTTCATTTTTTGACCTCCTTATCTCTAAGAAACTTTTCCACTTCGACCTCCTTATCTCTAAGAAACTTTCATTCTTTGACCTCCTTATCTCTAAGAAACTTTCACAATTTGACCTCCTTATCTCTAAGAAACTTTCATTTTTTGACCTCCTTATCTCTAAGAAACTTTTCCACTTTGACCTCCTTATCTCTAAGAAACTTTTCCACTTTGACCTCCTTATCTCTAAGAAACTTTTCCACTTTGACCTCCTTATCTCTAAGAAACTTTCACACTTTGACCTCCTTATCTCTAAGAAACTTTCCCACTTTGACCTCCTTATCTCTAAGAGACTTTCATTCTTTGACTTCCTTATCTCTAAGAAACTTTCATTCTTTGACCTCCTTATCTCTAAGAAACTTTCCCACTTTGACCTCCTTATCTCTAAGAAACTTTCATTTTTTGACCGCCTTATCTCTAAGAAACTTTCCCACTTTGACCTCCTTATCTCTGAGAAACTTTTCAACTTTGACCTCTTTATCTCTAAGAAACTTTCCCACTTTGACCTCCTTATCTCTAAGAAACTTTCATTTTTTGACCTCCTTATCTCTAAGAAACTTTTCCACTTCGACCTCCTTATCTCCAAGAAACTTTCCCACTTTGACCTCCTTATCTCTAAGAAACTTTCATTCTTTGACCTCCTTATCTCTAAGAAACTTTCACAATTTGACCTCCTTATCTCTAAGAAACTTTCATTTTTGACCTCCTTATCTCTGAGAAACTTTCCCACTTTGACCTCCTTATCTCTAAGAAACTTTTCCACTTTGACCTCCTTATCTCTAAGAAACTTTCCCACTTTGACCTCCTTATCTCTAAGAAACTTTTCCACTTCGACCTCCTTATCTCTAAGAAACTTTCCAATTTTGACCTCCTTATCTCTAAAAAACTTTCATTTTTGACCTCCTTATCTCTAAGAAACTTTTCCACTTTGACCTCCTTATCTCTAAGAAACTTTTCCACTTTGACCTCCTTATCTCTAAGAAACTTTCACACTTTGACCTCCTTATCTCTAAGAAACTTTCCCACTTTGACCTCCTTATCTCTAAGAGACTTTCATTCTTCGACTTCCTTATCTCTAAGAAACTTTCATTCTTTGACCTCCTTATCTCTAAGAAACTTTCCCACTTTGACCTCCTTATCTCTAAGAAACTTTCATTTTTTGACCGCCTTATCTCTAAGAAACTTTCTCACTTTGACCTCCTTATCTCTAAGAAACTTTCATTCTTTGACCTCCTTATCTCTAAGAAACTTTCATTTTTTGACCTCCTTATCTCTAAGAAACTTTCACACTTTGACCTCCTTATCTCTGAGAAACTTTCCCACTTTGACCTGCTTATCTCTAAGAAACTTTCATTCTTTGACCTCCTTATCTCTAAGAAACTTTCACACTTTGACCTCCTTATCTCTAAGAAACTTTCCAATTTTGACCTCCTTATCTCTAAGAAACTTTTCCACTTTGACCTCCTTATCTCTAAGAAACTTTTCCACTTTGACCTCCTTATCTCTAAGAAACTTTCACACTTTGACCTCCTTATCTCTAAGAAACTTTCCCACTTTGACCTCCTTATCTCTAAGAGACTTTCATTCTTCGACTTCCTTATCTCTAAGAAACTTTCATTCTTTGACCTCCTTATCTCTAAGAAACTTTCCCACTTTGACCTCCTTATCTCTAAGAAACTTTCATTTTTTGACCGCCTTATCTCTAAGAAACTTTCTCACTTTGACCTCCTTATCTCTAAGAAACTTTCATTCTTTGACCTCCTTATCTCTAAGAAACTTTCATTTTTTGACCTCCTTATCTCTAAGAAACTTTCACACTTTGACCTCCTTATCTCTGAGAAACTTTCCCACTTTGACCTGCTTATCTCTAAGAAACTTTCATTCTTTGACCTCCTTATCTCTAAGAAACTTTCACACTTTGACCTCCTTATCTCTAAGAAACTTTCCCACTTTGACCTCCTTATCTCTAAGAAACTTTTCAACTTTGACCTCTTTATCTCTAAGAAACTTTCCCACTTTGACCTCCTTATCTCTAAGAAACTTTCATTTTTTGACCTCCTTATCTCTAAGAAACTTTTCCACTTTGACCTCCTTATCTCTAAGAAACTTTCCCACTTTGACCTCCTTATCTCTAAGAAACTTTTCCACTTCGACCTCCTTATCTCTAAGAAACTTTTCCACTTTGACCTCCTTATCTCTAAGAAACTTTTCCACTTTGACCTCCTTATCTCTAAGAAACTTTTCCACTTTGACCTCCTTATCTCTAAGAAACTTTCACACTTTGACCTCCTTATCTCTAAGAAACTTTCCCACTTTGACCTCCTTATCTCTAAGAGACTTTCATTCTTTGACTTCCTTATCTCTAAGAAACTTTCATTCTTTGACCTCCTTATCTCTAAGAAACTTTCCCACTTTGACCTCCTTATCTCTAAGAAACTTTCATTTTTTGACCGCCTTATCTCTAAGAAACTTTCTCACTTTGACCTCCTTATCTCTAAGAAACTTTCATTCTTTGACCTCCTTATCTCTAAGAAACTTTCATTTTTTGACCTCCTTATCTCTAAGAAACTTTCACACTTTGATCTCCTTATCTCTGAGAAACTTTCCCACTTTGACCTGCTTATCTCTAAGAAACTTTCATTCTTTGACCTCCTTATCTCTAAGAAACTTTCACACTTTGACCTCCTTATCTCTAAGAAACTTTCCCACTTTGACCTCCTTATCTCTAAGAAACTTTTCAACTTTGACCTCTTTATCTCTAAGAAACTTTCCCACTTTGACCTCCTTATCTCTAAGAAACTTTCATTTTTTGACCTCCTTATCTCTAAGAAACTTTTCCACTTCGACCTCCTTATCTCCAAGAAACTTTCCCACTTTGACCTCCTTATCTCTAAGAAACTTTCATTCTTTGACCTCCTTATCTCTAAGAAACTTTCACAATTTGACCTCCTTATCTCTAAGAGACTTTCATTCTTTGACTTCCTTATCTCTAAGAAACTTTCATTCTTTGACCTCCTTATCTCTAAGAAACTTTCCCACTTTGACCTCCTTATCTCTAAGAAACTTTCATTTTTTGACCGCCTTATCTCTAAGAAACTTTCTCACTTTGACCTCCTTATCTCTAAGAAACTTTCATTCTTTGACCTCCTTATCTCTAAGAAACTTTCATTTTTTGACCTCCTTATCTCTAAGAAACTTTCACACTTTGATCTCCTTATCTCTGAGAAACTTTCCCACTTTGACCTGCTTATCTCTAAGAAACTTTCATTCTTTGACCTCCTTATCTCTAAGAAACTTTCACACTTTGACCTCCTTATCTCTAAGAAACTTTCCCACTTTGACCTCCTTATCTCTAAGAAACTTTTCAACTTTGACCTCTTTATCTCTAAGAAACTTTCCCACTTTGACCTCCTTATCTCTAAGAAACTTTCATTTTTTGACCTCCTTATCTCTAAGAAACTTTTCCACTTCGACCTCCTTATCTCCAAGAAACTTTCCCACTTTGACCTCCTTATCTCTAAGAAACTTTCATTCTTTGACCTCCTTATCTCTAAGAAACTTTCACAATTTGACCTCCTTATCTCTAAGAAACTTTCATTTTTTGACCTCCTTATCTCTAAGAAACTTTCCCACTTTGACCTCCTTATCTCTAAGAAACTTTTCCACTTTGACCTCCTTATCTCTAAGAAACTTTCCCACTTTGACCTCCTTATCTCTAAGAAACTTTTCCACTTCGACCTCCTTATCTCTAAGAAACTTTCCCACTTTGACCTCCTTATCTCTAAGAAACTTTTCCACTTTGACCTCCTTATCTCTACGAAATTTTCCCACTTTGATCTCCTTATCTCTAAGAAACTTTCCCACTTTGACCTGCTTATCTCTAAGAAACTTTCATTCTTTGACCTCCTTATCTCTAAGAAACTGTCCCACTTTGACCTCCTTATCTCTAAGAAACTTTCATTTTTTGACCGCCTTATCTCTAAGAAACTTTCACACTTTGACCTCCTTATCTCTAAGAAACTTTCATTTTTTGACCTCCTTATCTCTAAGAAACTTTCCCACTTTGACCTCCTTATCTCTAAGAAACTTTCACACTTTGACCTCCTTATCTCTAAGAAACTTTCATTTTTTGACCTCCTTATCTCTAAGAAACTTTTCCACTTCGACCTCCTTATCTCTAAGAAACTTTCATTTTTTGACCTCCTTATCTCTAAGAAACTTTCCCACTTTGACCTCCTTATCTCTAAGAAACTTTTCCACTTTGACCTCCTTATCTCTAAGAAACTTTCCCACTTTGACCTCCTTATCTCTAAGAAACTTTTCCACTTCGACCTCCTTATCTCTAAGAAACTTTCCCACTTTGACCTCCTTATCTCTAAGAAACTTTTCCACTTTGACCTCCTTATCTCTACGAAATTTTCCCACTTTGATCTCCTTATCTCTAAGAAACTTTCCCACTTTGACCTCCTTATCTCTAAGAAACTTTCATTCTTTGACCTCCTTATCTCTAAGAAACTGTCCCACTTTGACCTCCTTATCTCTAAGAAACTTTCATTTTTTGACCGCCTTATCTCTAAGAAACTTTCACACTTTGACCTCCTTATCTCTAAGAAACTTTCATTTTTTGACCTCCTTATCTCTAAGAAACTTTTCCACTTCGACCTCCTTATCTCTAAGAAACTTTCATTCTTTGACCTCCTTATCTCTAAGAAACTTTCACAATTTGACCTCCTTATCTCTAAGAAACTTTCATTTTTGACCTCCTTATCTCTAAGAAACTTTTCCACTTTGACCTCCTTATCTCTAAGAAACTTTTCCACTTTGACCTCCTTATCTCTAAGAAACTTTTCCACTTTGACCTCCTTATCTCTAAGAAACTTTTCCACTTTGACCTCCTTATCTCTAAGAAACTTTCACACTTTGACCTCCTTATCTCTAAGAAACTTTCCCACTTTGACCTCCTTATCTCTAAGAGACTTTCATTCTTTGACTTCCTTATCTCTAAGAAACTTTCATTCTTTGACCTCCTTATCTCTAAGAAACTTTCCCACTTTGACCTCCTTATCTCTAAGAAACTTTCATTTTTGACCGCCTTATCTCTAAGAAACTTTCTCACTTTGACCTCCTTATCTCTAAGAAACTTTCATTCTTTGACCTCCTTATCTCTAAGAAACTTTCATTTTTTGACCTCCTTATCTCTAAGAAACTTTCACACTTTGATCTCCTTATCTCTGAGAAACTTTCCCACTTTGACCTGCTTATCTCTAAGAAACTTTCATTCTTTGACCTCCTTATCTCTAAGAAACTTTCACACTTTGATGACCTCCTTATCTCTAAGAAACTTTCCCACTTTGACCTCCTTATCTCTAAGAAACTTTTCAACTTTGACCTCTTTATCTCTAAGAAACTTTCCCACTTTGACCTCCTTATCTCTAAGAAACTTTCATTTTTTGACCTCCTTATCTCTAAGAAACTTTTCCACTTCGACCTCCTTATCTCCAAGAAACTTTCCCACTTTGACCTCCTTATCTCTAAGAAACTTTCATTCTTTGACCTCCTTATCTCTAAGAAACTTTCACAATTTGACCTCCTTATCTCTAAGAAACTTTCATTTTTGACCTCCTTATCTCTAAGAAACTTTCCCACTTTGACCTCCTTATCTCTAAGAAACTTTTCCACTTTGACCTCCTTATCTCTAAGAAACTTTCCCACTTTGACCTCCTTATCTCTAAGAAACTTTTCCACTTCGACCTCCTTATCTCTAAGAAACTTTCCCACTTTGACCTCCTTATCTCTAAGAAACTTTTCCACTTTGACCTCCTTATCTCTACGAAATTTTCCCACTTTGATCTCCTTATCTCTAAGAAACTTTCCCACTTTGACCTCCTTATCTCTAAGAAACTTTCATTCTTTGACCTCCTTATCTCTAAGAAACTGTCCCACTTTGACCTCCTTATCTCTAAGAAACTTTCATTTTTTGACCGCCTTATCTCTAAGAAACTTTCACACTTTGACCTCCTTATCTCTAAGAAACTTTCATTTTTTGACCTCCTTATCTCTAAGAAACTTTCACACTTTGACCTCCTTATCTCTAAGAAACTTTCATTTTTTGACCTCCTTATCTCTAAGAAACTTTTCCACTTCGACCTCCTTATCTCTAAGAAACTTTCATTTTTTGACCTCCTTATCTCTAAGAAACTTTCATTTTTTGACCTCCTTATCTCTAAGAAATTTTCCCACTTTGACCTCCTTATCTCTAAGAAACTTTCATTTTTTGACCTCCTTATCTCTAAGAGACTTTCATTCTTTGACCTCCTTATCTCTAAGAAACTTTCCCACTTTGACCTCCTTATCTCTAAGAAACTTTTCAACTTTGACCTCCTTATCTTTAAGAAACTTTCACACTTTGACCTCCTTATCTCTAAGAAACTTTCCCAATTTGACCTCCTTATCTCTAAGAAACTTTTCAACTTTGACCTCTTTATCTCTAAGAAACTTTCCCACTTTGACCTCCTTATCTCTAAGAAACTTTCATTCTTTGACCTCCTTATCTCTAAGAAACTTTCCCACTTTGACCTCCTTATCTCTAAGAAACTTTCACACTTTGACCTTCTTATCTCTAAGAAACTTTTCCACTTTGACCTCCTTATCTCTAAGAAACTTTCATTTTTTGACCTCCTTATCTCTAAGAAACTTTCCCACTTTGACCTCCTAATCTCTAAGAAATTTTCACACCTTGACCTCCTAATCTCTAAGAAACTTTCCCACTTTGACCCACCTAATCTCTAAGAAACTTTTCCACTTTCACTCACTTAATCTCTAAGAAACTTTTCCACTTAAATTCCATAAACTTATTTATTTTGATACATCTAATCTCTAAGAAAAAAGTTTGACTCCTTAACGTAAATAAATAATCAACATATCTTCTTCTTCTTCTACGAGGATGCTGGCTAATGCGGAGCTAGTAAGGGGTGGTTGCATGCAATGAAGATCCCGTTCCTTCTCCTGGGTGGTGAACGGCCGGTACTGTGGTAAACTAGATTAAAAACTGTACGCCTCATTAGACGGCGATTTTTCCTATCTTGTCTGGTTACTGAGATATGGCCCCCTAAAGAGTTGGTGTCTCAAACTGCTGAATCGGGGTCACGCGAGGAAAATGGGCATCAGTTTGCGTGTACTGCTCCGTTTTTCACGGGACTTGAACGAGGGTGACGGCAAGAGTCTCACCTATTACATGGTATCCTTACATTGTGTATTAAATCTAAAATGACTGAGCAGCATGCTTGTTAATGAACCTTGACGTGTTTGCTTGTCTCGCAAGCGCACTCGCGACTAGCAAACACGACATGCAGTTCACACCCTGTTTATGGGTTGGTTTCTGCGGGGTGAAGTGACGCAAACGCCTTCTGATAGAACGATATCATTTCTCCATGGGGTTGATAGTGCCTTATTGCATATATTATATATACTGAGGCCCAGGCCGTCAAAAGATTCATGTCGGAGTTTCCAAAAGTTTTTCAAATCAACATATCAGATGTGTCAATCCGACAGGATACATAGAAGCAGAACTAACCCATGAGCGTAGCAGATACTTCCATTTGAACAAGATATCGGTTTACATCCACCCATCCTAGTACACTCGTGACACATCACCTCTGGCACCTAGGAAATAGTGGAATCATGATATCAGAGTAGGATAGATTGATCGGACTATGATCAAGGAATTAGGAACATTGCAAGAAGTCTTGGAAAAGGAATCCGCTATAGTGAATATTAGTGATTCTCTATAGTGTTTCGCTATAGTGATTCTATAGTGTCTCTTTATTATAGTGATTGATCTTTACCTTGACTCTGCATTGGCTAGCGTTGAATTGAAGACCATGTAAGTCCTGCCTCGCAAAACAACAATCTCCCTGATGCCAAGACCTGAAAATTATATCACAATTTAATATACTAACAACAAAACAATTTTATGAGTAATCCAGTGCCTAGTTGCACATAAAAAACATAGCAAAAGTTGTAATAAAAGGTATTCGAAAGTTCCTTCATACCTGCATTCTCTGATTTTATGCATGTACGGGTTTCCGCACCCACTGGCGGTTTCGGTTAGATAGCAGAAGTGGGACCGATCACAGCGTTGTTCAAAGCAGATCGGCGACAAGAGTAGGTTGCAAAAGTCACAGAAAATACCCTGAAAGAATGGGGTGTAAGTTTATCATTGGAAAAAGTATGAGGCTAAGAATTTAGGTTCGGTCATATTAGGTGTTCCGCCCTAGTGAAATTAGCTGTTTTTCTATAGTTGTGTGTCGATACAAATGTGATTTATTGTTGAGTATGCGGTTCCCTCAACAAGCGATTTATGGTTTCTGGGTGATCAAAGAGATATGATGCACATACAAAACTGTGCCCACACCCCTTTTGGACCCGAGGCACTTGCCAGTGCTATGATAAATATGCACGTACAAAACTTGGATTGTAGGTCCACTTATTGATAACAGAGTCGTGATCATGGTCATTATCTCGCACAGTAATCACTTGTCCGACAAGCAAACAAACAATCAACAGGCATTGAATATTTGCCATATCTTCTGGGACGCTATACTAGGTATCAAAGGTCTGATTGAACTTCAATTCTTGGATTAGAAATTCCAATAACAAAAGCTCTTACAATCACACAATCCTAGCCCGATACAACTAGGAAATGATCGCCATACAAATCCACTCTACATATAGCCACTCTAATTAGCAGTAGTAGATTGAGGCAGGGTATGTGTGTTCATGATTATCATGCGGCAATTGACCCGTGATAATTGCCACAAACTAATTAAGTTGGAAGAAAACAATTTGGTAACGAAAATGAAGCCAACATGGAGCGAAGCTAATAACCTAGTCACTGAGACCAGCCCTTTCTTCTAACAGTATAATGATCTCATAGCAAGTGTCTCCCAGAAATGCTCAATTATGTCTACATTTTTTTACTATTTAAATTTTCCACAGAATATACCAAAAATATAACATAAAACGACAATCATATATAAAGCCAGTCAAAGGGCTGCCATTAAGTGTAAATCAAATATTCGGAATAACAGGCCTATCATTTTCTCACACTTGAAAATAAAACAGAGATGGATATCACACAGCGTGAAACATGTCAAAATATCACACAATACAAATTGACTCTCTTGTTTGAGAGCAAAGTGACCTCAATTCTTGATACCAAATTTTAACTGTCATAATAAGCTTAATCAACAGCTGAAGAAACTTTTTTATAGTACATTCACATTCAGTTCGTAACACAGTTAATTATAATTAACAACTTTCTATTCACTTGTGTCCGGGGGTTAATTAATTCCAAATTGATACAGTCAAGCCTCAATATATCGGACCTTGCTTTTCCGGAATGATATTAAATTCCTCAGACATAGACTTCACCTCGTCCAAAACCCCTCCCTTAAAGACTCAGGTTAATCGAGGTTTGAGGTACACTTACCCTTGTGAATCCATCCTTCATCTGCTTATCAAGACGACCGTGAACAAAATCACCCAAACAGGATAGTAGTACGACAATCAACATAATTAATTTCAACTTTCAAAAATAGCTTTCAATGGAAGTTGAAAAATTGATTGTAAATGGCTATGTAAAGTACTAGATGAAACAAAATGTAGCAACTTGGATATATCTCTCTCTTCCACAAAAGGAACGTCCCGCCAATTAACAACTTGGTAATATGAGTGAGTCCTAAGTGCTTGTCAACAACAATTAGCCACTTCTAGTTGGAGAAGAAGTCTTCTCTTCGAATTCTCTTCACCAAGTTGTACAAGAAACATGGATAAAATATTCATGAACTTGATTATTGTATATTTGATCTAAAAAAAACTAATAAAGTTTGTACTAGCTCGGCTGAGATTCAAGACTATACGGAAGACTACCCTTGCATGACATTTGATTCACTGGAACAACTATATATTGGAATTCCAATGAACTATTGGAATGTTTTAACACGTCTAATGTACCTCTTTGATAAATCATAGTGATACCGCGCCCAATCTTTCATCAGCTTATAGACCAGATGCAAAACACTTTGAGAACTTGCAAATGGATGGGATTGAGATGCTTTATAGATTAAGGTTTACTTATGTTAACTAATTCTTTGGTGACATAGACACCTGGCGCGCCAGGTGTCTATGTCACCAAACTAATTCTTACCTTTTCAACTCGAGTATTGACTGTTTGGAAGACCACCAAGAGAATCGTCAGTCCCCTCATCATCAAGTTATCTGTTCATTTCCTAAAACAAATTAATAGAACGCATACAACAAATACAATCATAGTTTATAGAGAATAGTTTATGGAATATGGAGAGTAGTTTATAAAGAATATCAATAACTGATTTCAATAGGTTTCACGAGGGTATTCTTTTTCTAGCAGACAGTCTTTACTTCTTCATTGCATTTGTTAAAACACACCCCAATAAACGGAATTCATAATACAACTATAAAAGAAGCTATAACTTGCAGTGATTCAATAGTCGACTGGATAAAATACATAAAAGATCAGAAGTTCTATATTTATGAGGCCGGGATTTTGAAATACTGCAATGACGAGCTAATTAATCTGGAAAAACAAAAATGGCAAAAATTGGCAAATCTTGTCAATGCTCTCTACAAATCTCTGTCTCCCATACACTCTTTCCTTCTCTCTCTATTCATTTTTCTTCTTCTCTCCTTTCCCCCTCTCTATCTCTATCTATCTCTATTTCTCTCTATTTGTCTATACGTATCACTAAGCTTTAACACAATTACATGGCAATTAAAAGCCTAACAACCAGCAGCCAGTATAAAATACACATAACACGCCATATAAATATTTAAAATAACCAACATAAAATCATATCATGGTGGTTCAAGCAATTTAACTACGAAGTGTTAGTGGCGCATTTATCCTACTAGTAGTTTCAACTTCAACGGCTCTAGAGCGATATATTAGAGGGAGCCACAACTTCAATCCAATCAATAAGCACATGTATAACAGTTTCAATTTTCATATACAGATTGACAGCTAGGCTGTTCCAAACTTCCTAAATCACCCGGATCGGTCAAGTTACTATGAACTACATGGAAGCTTGGAAGATTGGATTACAAAACGGGATCTTTGGCAGCAAATCAGAATAACATTGTCTGTAGACGAGCTAGCTGTTTAACAAGGTCGCAATGTATGAACATGGGGAGAGAGAGAGAGAGAGAGAGAGAGAGAGAGAGAGAGAGAGAGAGAGAGAGAGAGAGAGAGAGAGAGAGAGAGAGAGAGAGAGAGAGAGAGAGAGAGAGAGAGAGAGAGAGAGAGAGAGGAAGAGAGAGAGAGAGAGAGAGAGGAGAGAGAGAGAGAGAGAGAGAGAGAGGAGAGAGAGGAGAGAGAGAGGAGAGAGAGAGCAGAGAGGAGGACAAGCGAGACAGAGAGAGAGAGAGGAGAGAGAGATAGAGAGAGAAATGAGGAGAGAGCAGAGAGACTGAAGAGAGAGACAGAGAGAGAGAGAGAGAGAGAGAGAAAAGATACAGAGAGAGAGAATGATACAGAGATAGAGAAAGATACAGAGATAGAAAAAAGAGACAGAATTCTGGCAATTCCTAAAGCTGAGTAATTGGTAAGAAGTGTGACGAGAGAGAGAGATAGAAAATAGGAACAGAGAGAGGAGGATGAAAGACCCAAGCTGGAGCTGGCCAAGTCACACTACTATTTTTAGTCTAAGTTTATGTTTTGGGAGAAAATCAGGTACATGACAGTGGAAACACGCTGGAATAGGTAGGATTAGGACTAGGAGTTGAGTGCGGGGTTTCTGACTCATGATTACAACAGACGTACATCGCGTGATCATATGCACCGCATATACGCTATAACATAAGGCCATATACCCGCAGACAAATTGGAATTATGAATTATTAAGAGCAATTCAAACTACATGAACACCAACCATAACAGTTGAATTGTTCGTACTTTAATTTTATTTTAAAACAGTGTCAAGCGACTCAACATAACAGTACTACCACTACCAATTCTAGTTATACTGCTAAAGTTTCTATAGAAGGCACAACACACATGTTGAGTAGTGAGTGCAGTGTAATAATTGAAATGATGAACTCCGGCCGGAGCTGCTGTCTCTATCTCTCACACCCCCTCTCTCCCTCTCTCTCTCTCTCTCTCTCTCTCTCTCTCTCTCTCTCTCTCTCTCTCTCTCTCTCTCTCTCTCTCTCTCTCTCTACGCCCTCTTTATTTTTGTCCCTCTCTCAATCTAATACTTATCTTTCTCTTCTTTTTTATTGGCTACATTTCTCGCATCCCGTGGTTTAATAAGCAAATTAAATACTAATATATAAGTGCCCCCCTTCGCTAGATTGCCTCTCTCTCAGAGCTGCCTCTCTCTCAGCTCTATCTCACTTATTGAGATCAACTACATGCAGTCATACCCTCATGACCCCCATGATATAACTCATGACACCACACACCACAGAAAAAGTGAATTTTGAATTTTTACGCAGTTGTAAAAATAAAAAAGAGCTGATTTTGGGAAAGCATAGTTTGTAAAACCAAACAACAAAATAATTTTCAACCAGCGAAACAATAAATTAACATTTTTTGCGTGAAAGAACATGAAACAAAATTGTTTGAAGTGAGTCTCTCAAACAAAGTTCATAACTGTCTGTTTTGGGTCAAATATTGTCCATCACATTGCAACAGATAATCACATCACACCCAACACTTAGTTCAATATAATAGTCTCACAAAAACTTGGCTTTCAACTAGTTTTCCTGTCCAGCAGAAAGGAGTCAAGTGCAGTTAATCTAAAAGATTGCTGATCACATGAATTGGAGCTCTGTTCTCCCGCGGTATCCTCCCCGTTCCCCTGCTGTTTAGGACGAGGTGTGGAGGTGGTAGTGGGGGTGAAGTTTGCCATGCGTCGCTGCATTCTGTACACTGCAATCTGGGTCTTTAGCATCTTTATTTCCAACCTGAAGAGGGTTAGAATTGTTAGGATCACTCTTCAATCGCTATTAAATTGTAATGTTCTGTGATAGGACTCAAAGAGTTTAAGGACTCAGACAAAAGTCTTTAGCATCTTAGTCTGAGGAAGAAAGAAGAAGATTTTGTAGGATCAATTAAGTCGCTATTAAATAAATGCAGTCTATCATGGAACCCAAAGGGTATAAGAACTCAGACAAATAAAAAAGGAATGATCAATGAATCTACCTAGTCACGTCCATGATCTAGTGTTTATAATTACCTCATCCGTTTATCCCGTGCCCTTTTCTCCTCCAAGACCCGTTCACTGGCAGCTAGGTCCTGTTCAAACTGACTACACAACTCTCTCAACACGTTCTCCTGCCACTCCTGCTTGTTATTAGGACTGCTACCACCTCCACCACCACACTCCAGGGAGGAGGAGTGCCAACCTGGGATCAGAGGAGGGGGAGAGTTAGGTGGTGGTGTTGGAAAACTAGGGAGTTTATGGGGAGTTAAAAGGGAGTTTAAAGGGAGTTTAAAGGGAGTAGTGTGGAAACGTATTGTGATCAAGGTCAAAAAATGAGAGTTGTATATTCTTACCATTTTCTCTGTTCAGCCATTGGAATTCCTTTTCTCTGCCCCACTGACTCCGATCGTACTCAAGTGGACTAGAAACAGCCTGAGAATGGCTTGAATTTGAAACATGGCTCGATGAACATTCAACATCTTTATAAATTAGGAGAGCAAGTTAATTATTTCCAAATTAATTGGGAGAGCAAGTGTGTAATTATTACCGGTTTAGGGCTAGTGATCTGCTCTCCATTCTCCAACCCTTTATCACCAGCAGCAGCAACTGATGGTTCTACTGCTACAGTAGAACTGGGAACACCCTGTAGGGTGGGATCAGGGGTCGGAGTCTTTGGTTCTTCTTCCGTCAGAACTTCCTCTGTATTCTAATTGCGGAAACAAGAAGCAGTTAGGTCATACGCTTTCAAAAGTGGAAACAAGATATCAATTGATTTAGCTGCAGTTGATCAATAACTAAGTTTTCAACTAAACATTGATCTTTAAATGATCTCTGAGAGATTATTGTACCTGATTTGGAAGCAGCTCATTCGAGGTTCCCAGCTCTTTCGATTGACCGATCATAACCTTGATACCACTGAGAAAATTGATGCTATAAGCTTTACAATTTATAGGTAACTAGCGCACCCATTGGGTGCGCCTCAAGTAAGGGCTTTTGATAACCCACCCGGCTTCGCCGGGCGGTTCCTTTTGCCACTTTCAACGTCAATAACACGGTTGCCATGGCAACTGAATTGGTAACTATGGGGACTGGCCTGTTAAAAGTCATTCGAAATATTAAGAAATTTCCACTGGAAGTTCCAAAAGTGTGAGCAACAGCTTTACAGCTTTGGTCATATGAAGTGTTTTATGAAGGAGCAGTCTGTCGCGTAGAAACGCACTGAACGAACGACTTCGACTTCGACGTTCATCTCCAAATTATAATAGAGATTATATTGCAAAATATGAGAACAAAACTGCTGCAAATTATTGCGAAGGTAAAACATTAACTAGGCGCAAAATCCAGGGATGATTAGAGAAATCCAGAAATCATTAGAGATTCTCTATATTAGAGAAAACTACGAGTCGTTATAGAAAGCAATCACAGTACTGCGCCGAGCAGTAGAGAGTATGGGATTAGAAATAGTTGATATAGCAACTACAACCAACTAAACGGTAAAGTGTGTCTCAGGGGGGTCTCGGGGGGTTATAGCTGTCATAAAGGGTTGCTTTTACCCACAATTATTCGGTGAAGATAGAAAAGCGTGAGGGGGAGATAGTGGGAGGAATAATTAGAGAGAGAGAGGGAGAGTGGGAGGGGTAGGTGAAGCAGAGAAAAACTAGACAGAGAAAGATAGTGGGAGTAAGAGAGAAAGAGAGTTAGAGAAAAAAAGATAGAGCACGTCTCTGTTTAGCGTGTTTCCCGTCACGCTTTTAGCGATAGAGCAACGCGGGGAGACAGAATGAGAAAACTATGAAGAAGAGGGACTAGTGCGTCAGAGGAAGAGAGATTGAAGTAGCTACTAGAGAGAGCAAGAGAGAGATTGAAGTAGCTACTAGAGAGAGCAAGAGAGAGATTGAAGTAGCTACTAGAGAGAGCAAGAGAGAGATTGAAGTAGCTACTAGAGAGAGAGCAAGAGATCTATAGAGAGAGACATTGGGAGAGGCAAAACAGGGGCCCTGGCACAATTATATACAGAAGTTGAGCTGGGAGGGGAGGGAGGTTAGAGTTAAGCCTTATTTGGTTGTGAATTGCTTGATTGGATATCACGACCCGGGATTGTTATGCTCCAATCATACACATGGGGAGCTACACAGACACTAATATTAAATTACTACACTATTGTGTCATGATGCTATTATTGTGAGGGGGGGGGGGGGCAATTATAATCCACGACTTATTGGCCTGTCATTGTTTTATACTGATGATCAAATGCCCTTTGATCGCATAAACGCGAAAGATTAATAACGGTATCTTATAATTGAAACCAGTGATCTCCTTGTGTTACTATACCTTTTGACAGGATCGATGGAAAGGGATGTGCTTATAACAGGCGGATCAATAGTTGTATCAGAACCATCCAACCTCAAATCCTTACTTTTCCTCCGCTTCCTTCGTGGCTTCACCTGAAGTTGTGGATGTGTACTGTTATCATGTCACCTGGTGTAGCTTTCAAAAACGGGCATAGTAACAGGGAGAGTTTGTTACTTTAACTAAGAGAACAACGAAATACAATTTCCTCTCCATTATATAGTTTCCTTTTCATTGGAACACATAAAATATTTCATACCGAGAGGTTAGCTGGATTCTGAGTGTCACTATCACTGTCCCTAGCACCTCCCTCCCTCGCTGTACTATGCGTCTTCTTCCTCCTACCTCCTTTTCTAATTCTCACAGCCCGGTCTGACGTTCCTTCGACCTATAATAATTAATTGAAAATTCAAAAAGGTTATGGCTGAATTCAGAATTCAATGGTCGGGGGTATTAGGATAAAAGAAAATTTGAAGCGATAGATATTTAGGGATTGATAAATAATCTCTGTAGAGCTCTCAATAACGGCACCCACCCGTTGCTCGATTTGTTTGAGGAGATCCTCAGTCTGAGGGCTAGTAATTGATCGAATGATACTAGCATAGATTCTATCATTCCACTCCTCCTCTTCCCTAGGCAGATCTGAGTCATCCAAATCTGCATCGTACTCCTGGGAGGAGGAAGAGATTGTGGGGCATTTTGGGGAAACTACTCCTGGGAGGAAGAGATTGTGGGGCATTTCGGGGTATACGCAGTTGTGACTGCAGAGAGCTGCATCATGGGTTTCAGTCACGATCGTCCTTAACCTCAAATTAGGGATATTCTTTGGGGAAAGCAAGGTCGTGACTGGGAGCTGAGGAAAGGAGTCGTGACTTGCATTTTTCAGTCTCGGCCATTTATGCCAGAAAGAATTTAATGTGTTCTTCTGAGAAGGAAATATGCAATTTCTTCGAATCTAAAGTGAGAGAGAACAGCAGGAATTTCTTTAAAAAATCATTTGGGTACTCCTTGGTGGCTAACTAAAACTTTAGTGAAAACCGCATGTCACTAGCATGTTTTTGAAAATCGAGCTAACAAATGCGAGACGCACCATAAATGGGTCCATATGGGCCTCTGAAAATGCTCTTTTATGGTGCGTCTCGTATGTGTTAGCTCGATGCAGTTTTCACTAAAGTTTCAGTTAGCCATCAGGGAGTACCCAAATAATTGTTTAAGAAAATCCCTGCTGTTCTCTCTCACTTTAATGTAAAGAACTAATAATTTGATATAGGAACCAAATACTTTAATATAGGAACCAAATTTGGACTGAATCCAAAAGAGCAAAGCAGCTGGGGATTAGGGACTATCAGAAACTACAAGAATTGTCCAGCATCACTAACCTCGATGATGTTGTCGAGTGTTGCAGGGCTGTCTGTGACGGCTCTACGTAGCTTACTCCTCACCAGAGATGGACGGTAAAACAGAGGGAGAGAAGAGGACCTCTGCAGGGTTGGGTTAAAGTCATTCATCATCAAACAGTTATTTACTTACATTGGTATCCATGTATATATACCTATGTAGCTACATGGGTATATATACATAGATGCCAATGTAAGTTGATAAACTATCAACCGTATAGTTTACATTGTAAAATTTTGAGATATAATATAATTCTTTAGGTAGCACTGCTTGTACAACTTATAACACCCCCCAGTGTTATAAGTTTTCACTTATAACACCCCCCAGTGTTATAAGTTTTCACTTATAACACCCCCCAGTGATACATGAAAACTTATAACACTGCTGCACTTCGAACTCCTTACTCCACTGTTTCTGTCACACTTAAAAACCGTTGGAAAGATAAGCGTGTACGAACTCCCCCTCTCTCTCTCTCTCTCTCTCTCTTTCTTTATGTCACACTCTCACGCCATTGCAGCACCGAGATCAAGATAACAGTTACGAACTCCCGGACCCACACATTCTTTCTCTCACTCTTACTAATCTCTCACTCTCTTTACCTATCTCAGGCGTTATCTTATCTTATACTGATTTCTCTGCCTGCTACCTTATCATGAATTCGTTCTATTGTTACGCCCTAAAGTGTCTCTCACTCTTGTTTTAAAAATTTTACAATGCAATTTTATTATGCCTATTTTCGTTGTACCTGACGTCAACAATAATGTCCCAGATTCTTACACTTTTAGACCTCGCAGGCTCGGTCAAAAAGTAAAACTACATCACTCGCAGGCTCGTGAGGTAGTTAGACTTAGTGGCACTCGCAGGCTCGTGCACTAAAGTACAAGAATCTGCCTCGACCTGTGGTCTCGGATCATTATTGTTGTACTTATAACACTCGACCTTCGGTCTCGTGTTATAAGTTTTCAGGTACAACTTATAGGCATAATAAAATCCTACATACTAAACCAGCTAATGTTTTATCGAGTATGTCACAATTACCGTTCTGTATCGAAGTGCTGGTGTGTAAATGTAGAAGGGGCTCTTGAATCCTTCATTGTTGAGGGAGCAGAACACAGTTGAACCTTTCGTCATCGTTCTACGTCGGTAGGGGAGAGATCTACTTGGAACTGGAGCAACTGGAATCACCTAAAAGACAAACATATTCAGTAAACTTCATACAAGATTCAGTACCTTTCCCTACAGCTAAGCACCGTGCCCCCCCCCCCCTCATGCGCTGCTTCACATTTTGCAAACATGAAACAAATCTTAAGAAAGCAATTGAGCCAGGAAATCTCTGATTATACCCTACCGGTTCGCAGCTTGGTTTGACTGGTTCATTAGTGGTAGAGAACGATAGAGTGTGGGGCAGGGGGCTGTCTGGTGGGCTAAAGGGGTCCTCTGGCACTAGAGTTGATTCGCTGATTTGTGATAAAGCAGGTGATATCGGCCTGTCTGAAAGAGTTAACTTTTATTAGATCAGCGACTAACATATCATTCAATTACAGGGGTTTATATTATTTATGACTGAGCTTAAATCAAAGTGACAAGGTATCAGTTCCGAATAATTTCTATGGATACTATTTTGATTCAACGTGTTCAGTATACGTGTCTGGGGTCCATATTTACCAATTTCTAGTAGAGTCTGAAGTAGAGTTCCAGCAGCTGAACTCTGATCTTGAACCGAGCCTATTAAAACCGCATCATCAAGACTCCCCTCAGCCGACACGGTGTCTTCAATTGTAATAGCAGGGGCGTCAATGGAGGACTGTAGTTCACTCATTGAGCTGGCTCCTGTGTCAAGCTGTGGAAGGGAACGGTGACTAATCGAGTGCTTGTTAATAAAACGACTTTCAAGTACAGGAAAGTCTCGAACACCGGGAGTACTTTCTTAACCAGAATTATGGTAAATCAAGTCACTGTGATTACCGATAAATTAAGAGTTCACTCTATAGCAGTAGTACAGCTGTGCAGTTACAGTGTACTGAAACACTTAGATGCAAGATTCAAAACTGTGTGTGGTACCTTTGATCGGGATGGCTGGGAGAGATCACTGAAGCTTTCACTGGTATCAGTCTCTGTTTCCTCGAAGAAAGCAGTTACACAACGTCGAATAGGGAAGTGGAACTCTACCACAGAATATAAATTGTTAAATAGTGAAATAGATCGTTAAATGATAAATAGTAAAGAAATTAAGGGGTGAAGATTCACTGAAGAATGATGAAGAAAATTAAAGTACTGAAAGAATATCGATTGTCGGAAATCTCGATAATTCAGTTCATGCAAGAGAGGAAAGCAGACAATATATACATTGAATGAAAGTAGATCTTAATAGATAATTCCATGCTCAAGATTGAAAGGAATTCAATGCACCGCATATCACAAGTCAAATGGGTCAAGCGGGGGATCAATCTTTATATGATCCCCAATGTATTATAACCCCCTAGCTATAATAGATCCCCTGAGCCAGGAATTAATATAGTGCAGCAGAACGGAAGGTAGGGGGAAAACAGCTGTGCCTGAATCTCAGACACGACTGTTTCCCCAATAGTGGAAACAATTGTTTGCCCGTAGTGGAAATTCAAATGACTCATCCTACCTATTAGCTGGAGTAGTGGGAAGACTGATGGATCCCTTCAGCCTACTAAACCGTTTCCTTTTCTCTGTGTACTGTGTATCACTCAACCACGCTCTTCTCTCGACTTCATCTAGTTTGTTTTTCAATTCTTCCCAGCTCAGAGCCTCCGTGCTATCTCTGTAATCATTCAATCATCATTCAATCATCATTCAATCATTGAAATCACATTGGAATCACACGAATCGTTTGAATCAGTTTTATAGATTGGGAAAGACGAAAACAGCGCTTGATTGAGTTTGAAAGAGAAATAACAGCAGATAACACATTAAAATCAATTAAAATCACACTTAATTTCGTTCAAATTGGATTCTTCCAGACATTAAATGAGAAAAATTAATGACAGAAACTGAAGCTCAGTATAGAAAAACACATCAAAAAAGAATTTCTACTCAAACAAACAACAGTCAATCAGAGAAAATAAAACAATCAATCAGAGAAGTTTAAAAAGTTCAGCGTTGTGTCGCCTTGGCAACAGATAGAATTCTGCAACAGAGATTAGAGGTTTGCCATGATATATACTCACTGGAAGACTTCTTCACAGCTCTGTCGTTTTAGCTTCGCTAGCTTCTTTTCTGTGGGGCATGTGGGGGTAGTATTTGTTGCATTTGATCTCAGAATTCATAAATGCAGTATCAATTAGCAATCAATTAGCAGATAGTATCTATAGTTGTGAAATATCACATGACGGGACAGATAGAAGTGTTGTCCTTACCCCCTGCAGATTGCGAGGCTTCACTGTTTGAACTCATGGTCAGAGCCTGAGAAATAGCGGAGGTTACTGATGTATCACTATTAATTACTTGTGATATAGCGCTAGTTACTGATGTATCACTAGTGGTTGGTGTGATTGCCTGTGTGAAGGCGCTAGTGACGTCACTAGTGGCCTGTGAGAATGCACTTGTGACGTCATCCAGAGCGGCAATGAAATCATCAATTGTTTCTAAGATAACTGCAGTTAACATGTCAGAGGGAGATAGACCCTGGATAAGGGCGCTGGCTAGCGCTCCTGGTTCATGGAGAGATGGAACTACTTCGGATCGGTCGTGGCAGTATGTTGACTCTGTCTTCTCCTCCGCAAGTCGGCTGCACGTGCTGGTTCCCTTTGGTAGTTTGTAGTTTTGGGAGCTTTGGGCTACGGAATCCACCGACTGGTTAAATGAACCCTGAAATAAGGAATGCATAAAGTGTATTTTTGAAAAGTAACGTACACATCTGCTAGAAATGATTTTCAAACTCTCTGAATCGCTGAAAGCCACTTTCAGGGTTACTACGGGTTACAACAGTTGACAGTTCCTATGGTAAATTCACTTACGACGATAGTTTCGAGTTTCTTCACATTCACCATATCTTCCTCTGCCTCCTCTGCGATCGTGTCAAAGGACTGCTGAAGACACAACTGGGATCGGTGTCGGCGGAGTTTCTATAAAGATACGATATCAAATGTTAGAGATCGAAAGTATAGAGATAAAGCTCTTATGAAAGTCAGATATATTAGTGCTTGAAGATAATATAGCTCCTGGAAGGAGGTGCTTTGCAGACGAGATATTGATACAGAACGTTCATAGTATCTATCAGTTAAGGAATGAAGTCGATATCATATTACTCGTTTTATTGGACTTCATACTGATCAATACTCTAGCAGTATCTGCTGGAGATAGCAGCTTGTCAAGTTTATTTAGTTTCTGATCATACAGACCACGCCCAAATTATCAGCGCTATAGAAACTGTATCAGCTAGTCTCAGCGCTATAGAGTTTAGAAACTGTACCCGTGCGTTGAATGTAGGTTTGTCATTAGACTGGCTGGTAGAGTGTTGGTTATGACCCTGATCCCCGCCCCCACTGGGTGCAGAACACGTCTCAGGTAGTGATCGTGATCTCACCATCCGGGGCCTGCTAGCAGTCACCTGAATATAGAGTTTACTTATCGAGGTGTTTAGCTTGGAATATAGCTGACTTTATTGTGGATATTTGACTCGATCAGAGTCTTTCACGAAAGCTCTATAGCCCAGCGGCAAAGTCAAATGTTAATTTTGTCTATACCTTTGGTTGCTGATGTTGTTCTGCAGTAGTCATGGTGTTGCTAGGAGAGAAGGTTCCACAGGTACTTTCAAAACTGCTTGATGAGATACTTGTAGTGAATGCTGAAATGAATGAAAGTTATGTTATAACCTTCCGCGGTCAGAGAGGGTCCAACAAGGCAAGAAAGAAATTAATTAATTGAATATTTGAAGTTGAAATTTGAGATTTATTAACACAAAATAAGGAGGAAAATGCCAATTGATTAACCAATTAACTACCTGTTCTAAAGCCAGGCCAACTATAACTACCTGTTTTGAAGCTAACATCAGTTAGTTCATCCTGTACTGCACTATCCTCCATCGCAGGAGTAGTCACACATCATGTTCAACAGATATTCAAAATTAGAAATTGGAGATGTTTGGTCCGACCAAAATACCCTGCCGTTCCACTCTCCTGAGGAAACACTAGTTGAGCAATAGGAGTCTCACCTCTTACTCAACAGAGCATAGAATTTGTGTTTCTCAAAAACTTCCTAATTCAAAGATTCTCTCAATTGAGAGGTCGAGGGAGAGAAATCGATTGAGCTCAATAACTGCATATTGACTATTACCCCTTACCTAAATTGACGTTGGTTCCATTATTCACAAATCTAGATGGAATCTGGGAGGCTGACTCGCTGCTGGCAAACCCAAGGTTGTACAAAATATCCGTGGCAGTCAGAGGCAGACTGAAAAACACGAATATGTGGGGGCAGAATGAAACAAAGCCGGAGAGTACTTGAGAACAGGGACAGGAATAGAGAGAAGGGGTTAAGAGGTGCTTGGATGTATGTTTTCAAGGTAAGGAGGGCAAGGCAATTATACCCGTTTTGTAATATTGCGTTCTAGTATATGGATAAGACTCAGAGTATTTTTAACAAAGTAGTCGACTCCATGGAAAGCACATACATATCTAAGGGGGACCACAATAGCATATATCTTAGAAAATTTAACCCTTTGCTCACTGATAATCTGATGTTTCTAAAACGCTGGTTAAATCTTAAATTTGTCAAACAAGTATCTTACTCTGAGTACTCTCTACTTTCTTCTCCGTATCTACTTTCCGAGATAAGATCTTGGAGGTCTGGCTCCGGACCAAAAACATCATCATAAAACACATCACAAACCAGACTCATTTTGAGCTGCACATGGGTCTATAATTACAGGACATAGAGAGATAATTGTGAGTCTAGAAACGAAAATCAAAGCTTTTGCCTGTGGAAAAGTCAAAATAATCAAAGTGTATGCTTGTAAACATCGAATGATAACATTCCAATAAGAATCCTAAAACAAATACGGAGTCACTGCCATATTTTGTTTCGCACGACTTTGGGGGCTCTGTCCCTTCCTTATTGAATTTTGTTTATATTTGAGAGAGTATCACACATTACATAGTGTGAGAGAAAAGTGTGTGTGTGTATTTCAACAAGGACACCTACCCAACCTCCTGTAAAGCTGGCAACATCGATCCACAAGCAACCATCGCATCAAAACAGATAAACTTGTCATGTTGTTGTCAGTCTGCTGATTATTGTCATGTTTGTCAATGTCTCTGATTTATACTAGGTTTCGTCCTGTATGCTGTCCGTCAGTTTGGTAATAAGTTTTGTGTCATATTCAATTGTATTATTATTCACTAATGGTTGAGCCCCCCTCCCCCGGCCCCCACCCGGTTGGGAACCTAGTACCCTATCCCAGCTTTCTTTCTGGATGACCCTAGCCTTCTCGTGCTGGTGTGTGGCGGTATATGATTTAGGAGGACGGTCACACTTAACTTCCCAGTGTGATTTTGTAGAGCCGGTTCGGCGTTGATATTAATAGTTCTAGCTTTTCTAGGAGACATGTTTCAGGGCACGTTTCTGCTCAAGGAATGGTAAGGCCATGCACTCATTTCAGGACCTGGCAGAGTTTTCTGTGGGATGAGAGGGTGCGGTTCTAGGGTTTCTGGTCACCTAGTATAGGTGCGCTTATGTAGCCCGTAGGGTTGTTTTGTTCTCCCTAATAAGGGAGAAGGGGTGTGTGCTCCTTGTTCTTAGTGTAAGACAGGGATGGGATAGGTTTGCTTCTTAGTTGGTGGGTTCGGCGGGGTTGTTTGTCGCCGCTCTCTCGCCCAGGTCCTGTACCGGCACACAATTCAGCCATACCATTCCAATCAGGTCGACCAAGGGTAAGACATGAAAACCGATAATAATCACAAATCTTAACACCCCTTATTGCTAGGGAGTTCATTTTCAGGGCATGCTCCCGATAAGGAGCGGTAAGTTCACCCGCTCACTCTACCACAACTGTCATTCTCCAGGTACTTGAATCTCGGCAATGAGCTTCCAAACAGCACAAGTCACCTTCCCATGTTTCAGTGCACTCCGTTTACTCTCTCTCTCTCTCTCTCTCTCTCTCTGGGATTTCCCAGACCTCTATCTCTTGTACTTTCACTGTGGCAGTCTTTCCATTTCTTGTTTATATTATTTTGTAATATCTATCCCCTTTCTTGGCCTCTCAGCCCTCTTCTTTCTCTTACTTTCTCTCACTCACTCTCTCAGCTCCCCCCCTCTCTCTCTCTCTCTCCTCATCTCTCTCAAGATCTCCTCTCTCTGCTCCTCTCTCTCTCTCTACCCTCTCTTCCTCTCTCTCTCTCTCTCTATCTCTCTCTCTCTCTCTCTCTCTCTCTCTCTCTCTCTCTCTCTCTCTCTCTCTCTCTCTCTCTCTCTCTCTCTCTCTCTCTCTCTCTCTCTCTCTCTCTCTCTCTCTCTATCTATCTGTCTCTCTCTATCTATCTGTCTCCTCTATTATATATCCTTAGCACATTCTAATCTACCCGGAGGGGAGTGGGAAGTTCCCGCCCTTTTCCGCGTGGATTGGAATACATCAACATACCACGTTATCACCTGGTTGGGCGGTTGGCTATCAAGTATCGGTTGGCTGGCTAGCGAATGGGCGAATTTTCTAATCCATTCACTAGAACAGTATCTCATGTAAAATTTGGACCTACCGGCATCACGCAACTCACCCCAAGCCATAGTATTAACCTTTGCCCTCATGATCAGTGTCACTCAATATCATTTCGCCCCCGTTCTATCCCTGCATCAGTTCCAGGTTGTAGGATAATATAGACATAAGTTTGTTTATAATTTTCAAACAACCGGGAACTAGCACAACCTCTCCCCCTCCCTTAGTTCCCTGCTCCATCCCCTCCCGTTCCCAACCCCCTCCCATTCACCCCTCCCTCCTACCGAGATCTCGCTCCAGAGGATCTCGGCTAGGCGGGGCACCTTCCTTGTTTGCTATCCCCTCCAGTTCGTCAGTCTGTCTGAAACCCTATCACAGGTGCCCTACGGCGCAGTCTAGAGGCCGTGCCCGAAACCACGACATTAACTTTGTTTGACAAAACTGCTCTGCATGTTATCGAGATTGTTAACATACACTAGTGATTAAGTGAGTCAGACAGTGCCGGTTTGAGAAAAACTGGGGTCAAACAAGGGTCAGCGTTGAGAGCTGTTACTTTCTAGTGTAACACCAACAGAGATGGTCTATTACCAAGAAAGGGGAATATGCCGCACAGAGGAAGAAAAAAAAAAAAAAAAAAAAACAAATACGGAGTGTATTCCTAGCTCTGTGAGGGGACATGGGATGAGGGGACAAGTAGCATATTAAGCTAGGAGTAGTATCAAATGTCATGATCCAAGGGGCCCCCCTCACACATTATAATAACTTTATACACCTCTCTAAGTTACTGTAAAACTAGAAATTTTCGTGAGATTTTTATTTTCGCTCTTTATTTTTGGCTGGAAAATCCGCGAAAATTAATTCCGCGAAAATATTTTGGACGATTTTTTACAGAAAATAATGGTCATGTGACCATTGCTCTTATACGTGGCAAGGGATTCAGTAGGAGTTGTAAGCCAATGAGATGTGAGCCTTTTCTTGTCTCATCCCTGATTGGCTATCTCTTAGAGCCAATCAGCAATGAGAAAATGCTACATTTCATTGGTCTACGCCAAGCAGGTCTGGTGTCTCATGGCAATGATGACTGCACTCTTGGCGTAATTAGACAACAGACTAGGACCGTGAAATGAGGGTAGCAGTGGAATTAGCGAAAATTAAAATCGCGAAAATAGTAAATTTTGATCGAATCGCGAAAATTAATTGCCTCGAAAATATCTAGTTTTACAGTATGTAGAATAGCTCATTGGACACTACCATGTCTACTATAATTTGTGTGTGAAGGAAAATGGAACAGGGGTGGATCATTTTAATGTGTTTTCATAACTCTTGTAGTCAATTGACTTTCATGGACCTTCATAGACTTCCATAGACATTTATTTTGATTTTGATGAACATTAAATTCATTAATAATTATTGTAAATTTAATTTCTAACCTGTCAAGGGTGGTGTTCCGTACGTTTACATTTGCAATACTGTTTAGCTGGGAAAACGAGCTAACCGACTGAAACGATGGGGGAACTATATTGAAATTTATTTTTAAGCATCTGCAATTTGAAATAAGTTTAAATCATAGCACTGGCAAGTGCCCCGGGCCCAAAAGGGGGGTGTGGGGGCACAGCCCCCACCATAAACGGGGGTGTGGGGGCAGAGCCCCCACCTTAGAAATACCCTCTAACTCAAAAAACAAAAGAGAGAGCACACACAACACTTCTACACACAAGCGTGTGAAAACCTGCCAGTGCTACTATATACCATTGCAGATTTCGGGGTTTTTGATGCTTTAAAAAAGCATGTTCCAGATGAAGTAGAGAGCTGAAATTTTGTACTCTGAGTGCCCTCATATAGGAGAAGAGGCATGCAAATTTTCAGAACGATCGGATGTAAGGTAAAAATTTGCCAGAGGGGTCCCAAAATGCAAAAATGTAAAGGAGGGGAGGGGGAGGGGGAGGGGGAGGGGGAGGGGGGGAGGACGCTTTTTTATCTTTGAGTGTTCTCCTAAACCACAAATAGTAGAGACTTGCCGTTTGGAACAGTGGTTCCTTACATCATTGCGCTCGGTAATAGCTGTGTGAGAACTTCGAAATCGCCATAGTTCATTAATTATTCATTAATTAGTCATTAAATATTCATTTTAACCACTAGTAGGCCCGTTCGCCCTACGGGCGAATTTTGGGGAAATGGTAGCTGGATTAGGGAACGCTGGCATCACCTGCACCATCCGTTCCTAGCCTATCTCTCACTTTCTCCCTATACTACCCATGTTGTTGTACGCTCTGGGCTTCCTGACAATGTCAAGGTGCGAATTTAAGAGATAAATGTCAGGGAGGTACAGTGCTGTTCCAGAAACTCATCACGTGAAAACTTGGCGGCTATGTAGCCAATTCGGAGATTTCTATATTCGATTGGAGTTATCACCCTTGGGCGATGTTGGCCGTTGGGTAAAGCTATCAGTAGTAGTTGATTGGCTCGCTTGAACACGTTGGCGTAATCTGTCATATTCTCTAGCCTGCTCCCTGACAGCAGCAGTTCTCCTGGGCCTAGATAAACGTTGCCGAATAGCGCTTGGGGTGGAAGAGCTAGACATCAGGACAGAAGTAAAAGAATGCACGTGCAGAATTGAATTTCCCTTAGTACCCAAAACTGCAACTGGGAGTGAGGTTTCTAAGTTGCTCTAATAATTGCACGTGCAGGTGTAGTTGCTAGGTGATGTAGCACTGACAATTTGAATAGTAAGTAGTATGATGGTTGCGATATGACACGACTCGAAGGTCATAAAGACTTAAAACCGGTCTTAGACGATGCGGAACGGTCGATTTATGGGGGGTCTTACTCGGGACAAAAATCTCTATCTCGCACCGTTAAGCCGTTATTTGCATATTTATGCACCTATTCACGATTTTATGCATATTTTCAATATTTTCACTTCAGCTGGTCCTAGAACGTTTTCATGGACATATTTCGACGTAAAATAGTCGATTTATGGGGGGTCGTCCCCCGGACAAAAAGTCGTATCTCGCACCGTTTAGCCGTTATTTGCATATTTATGCACCGATTCATGATTTTATGCATATTCTAAATATTTCCAGTTCGGCTGGTCTTAGAACGTTTTCATGGACATATTTCGACGCAAAATAATCGATTTATGGGGGGTCTTACTCGGGACAAAAATCTCTATCTCGCACCGTTAAGCCGTTAGTTGCATATTTATGCACCGATTCATGATTTAATGCATATTCTTAATATGTCCACTTCGGCTGGTCCTAGAACGTTTTCATGGACATATTCCGGCGCAAAATAGTCGATTTATGGGGGGTCGTCCCCCTAACAAAAAGTCGTATCTCTCACCGTTTAGTCGTTATTCGTATATTTATGAATTATTCAAATTCGAAAATATGCAGAAACCAGAAAAAAATAGCTTTTTCTATTTTACACCAAATAGAACAGAAATTAAGTCCAAAAACCAATTAAATAAATTAGTTTGGATGCCCGGGCCCATGTGGTGTCACGGGGGTAACACCTTTAGGCTACTGTCATAAATGATGGATATCGGGAGAGATAAAGAGAAGAGAAATAGTGTGCGAGAGAGAGACTGAGAGAGATAGATAGAGATAGACAGATTGAAGGATAACAATTAACAATTAACGAGATATGCCGTTAATTATGGCAGTAGCCTAAAGTTGTTACCCCCGTGACACCACATGGGCCCGGGCATCCAAACTAATTTATTTAATTGGTTTTTGGACTTAATTAAAATATAATTACCCGTAAATTGACGCCATGCTCCGTCCAATCCGGGGCAACTGGTTTATCTCGCAGGATCTCTGACAACTGGGCCTTTGATAAACCGTCCGATTCACTCATCCATCCCTCCTGGAAGGGGAAGGGAAAGTTGGAAATATTATCATTTTTTTTCAGGATATGTCCATTCTGGTCATATATGCATGAAATGTATATCATATGCATGATCATATCCTTTTCGGAAAGAATTATCAGCTTCAGCAAAAGATTAACAAGAAATGGTAATGCAGCTGAGGAAATAAGCAGCATAGTTTGATTTGGGTAAATAATTGGCTTGATCAACAATTCAATCGAATTCAACAAGTTTTTTTTTCGACAACACAGCTCTTATCAAAATCACAGCTCCACTTACTGCTCGAGCCTTCTGCAGTTCATACACTGTTTTACGGCGTTGTGGGGTGGGCATGTTGTTTGTATATAATACTATAATAGAGCTCCTATATTTTATAGAGATGGGACAATTTGACAACAAAGAGCTCTACTACTGGAAGTATATATAGAACAAAGACTATGTATATAGACACCGGAGTCCGGAGAGTGTGTGTGAGGGAGTGTGTGTGTGTATTGGATCAAAAATTTAACAAGACAATGGTACTGTCTTTAGGCAGACAACATGTGAACCATCTCTGTGTAGTGTGCAGGTTTCTCTATGACTATCTCTGTCTGTCCATCTATCTGATCTCTCTATCTCTGTCTCTATCTCTCTATCCCCTATAGTAATCACAATACCCAAGACAAATTGCCCGCACTGTTTCCATATGCCATCAGAATTAAAATATGACTGGGAACATCAAAATATATCAAATAAAATGAACCATGTTTCGAGTAGACGATAAATCATAATCTATAAGCGAACAAGAAAGCACGATCGAGGAGAGGAATAGAAGAGAAATAGGGACTCTGGTAATTATTCAACTATTGATATTTTATTCATAATGAATAGAATGGCTCTGACACATATACCATTATGTAATGTCAAGGTGTTATTAGTCCAGCTTATCAAAGACATGCAAATTGCAACATATTATCACATCAAGCTCAATATTTCTCAATATTTCTCATTATGCATGATGACGAACACCATGAATAAAAAAGATATCATATCTACAAGACGCGTATGGCTCGATATAACGTGCGAGAGTGTAAAATTCACACACAGTGTGTGATCTGATTGAGGCAGCAGCTGGGTGGTGAATGCAGCTGTTCAACAATATATATAGACAGAAGAAGATCTTCCTCGTGCCAACAACTACTATAGTGTGTCTAGTGTGTGTCATTTTACATGGCATTCTGTATAATAGTAGGTATTATATAAAATTACAGTTGTAGCTGAAATTGATTACAGTACAACCAATTATTGGTTTCGGCAATTGTATAAATAAAAGGCAAAAGTAATATACATTCTTTAGAATTAGAGGCTCGATCAAGCAATGTTAGATAGGTATCAAGTGGAATTCACATGCCATGTATTGTTTCGCACACAGCAAGCTATTGTTGCACGCGGTGGTGCAGTCCTAGTGAGATCTGAGCGATTTGATTAGAAATCATGCTGGTGTCTCCTCCCCTCCCTCTTCTCTCTCTCTCTCTCTCTCTCTCTCTCCTCTCCATCTCTCTCTCTCTCCTCTCTCTCTCTCTCCTCTCCTCTCTCTCTCTCTCCTCTCTCTCCTCTCTCTCTCTCTCTCTCTCTCTCTCTCTCTCTCTCTCTCTCTCTCTCTCTCTCTCTCTCTCTCTCTCTCTCTCTCTCCTCTCACTGTACAGGAACGGCGAACGCATACTGCATTTTTGATTGCGTTTGGTACTAAAACTCCCTGTATTTCTGTATATGCAAGAGGCTGGCATAATTCTGGCCGTTTAATTACGAGACTCATTAATTAATAATAAGCCGCAAAAAACAGACTAAATCAAAGAAATACAGCATATTACATTCGGCGGAAAACACAGCGACATGGGAGCCCACAAATTATGGCACAGCTACAGAAAACCACTTGGGAAGTTTTCTAAATGGGAAACTCAACTCACCCCGCCTCTAGAGAGTCCTCGGAGTGAGGATCCATGACTCGTAAAGCTGCTCTCGCTATCCTGAGACTACCAGAGTTAAGTTAAAAGTGGAAATTAGAACAAATGATCGACACAGCTTAGAGTTAAGTTAAAAGTGGAAATTAGAACAAATGATCGATCGAGGTTATGGTCCAAATAACCTCTAAGCTGTGGAACTTCAATTATCCCTAACTTAATTTCTATATAGGCGGTAGGCCACTCTATTGCACTTACCGGGAGAAAGGGTCCCCTGCTTGAGCCACGGTTTAGTGCGTTTCTGATACGGGTTCTGGAGCCACTGTGGGAACTCTCCCTATCGGAAACAATCGCTGAAACAGAGTTATTAATTATTATAATGAGATCTGATCAGGATTAAATTAAGTTACAAAATAAAATACAGAGGGAAGAAATTAAACAAAATGTTTTGTTGGCTTCTGGACTCCGTTTATTATACATGGGTCGGCAATGTGATATTTGGATAGGAACAACTCCTCTCCACTTCCAAGAGAACTGGCAGTCAGCGCTTGACTTCCACTAGTACTTGTGAAGAAAGATGACAATTTGAAAAGTCGGGATGACCTGCCAGTGCTGCTACTGGCACTGGTACTGGAGACTGCTGCGAAACTCCGCTGGTTATGATACATGTCTCGACCAGCCATGATGAAACTAGCTAGTTTGTGAGATCGTTACTTTAACTAGGAGAGAGCAGTTTGTAAGATCGTTACTTTAACTAGGAGAGAGCAGTTTGTGAGATCGTTACTTTAACTAGGAGAGAGCAGTTTATGAGATCGTTACTTTAACTAGGAGAGAGCAGTTTGTGAGAGGCAGGGTCCACTATAGCAAGTCGACAAACTACAACGGCAAACTTCAAAATCAATCATTAAAAGAGGTACTTTGCATAATGCACTGCACCCCTAATTGTAGACGGGCCGATGCTCTAAATTTGTAAGTTAGAGAAGATGTCGCTGTGAGTTAGAGGACATTTCATAGAGCAGCTATCATTCAGTGTAGCTCCTATCAGTGTAGTGATGGGTTTCGAATTCTATTGTTATTAAGAGGAAGTCTCATTATACTGACAGCTGCACAGTCAAAATGCTATAAACGACTTTAATAAAAAATAGAGGAAGAGGGAGGGAGAAGAACGAGATCAGGGAGAGACATTCAGATACTATATAGAGAGGCCAAGGGCGAGACTGCAGGAGAGAGTCATAAAGTCAAAGAGAGTCAAAGGGAATCAGAGAGTCAGACTTCAGAAAGGGAGTCAGAGAGTCATAGAGACTCATGGATCAGTCAGAGCTATTCAGAGAGGGGGAGTCAGCGAGAGTCGGCAGGGAGTGAGAGAGAGTCAAAGGGGGAAAAAGTTCAGGTCACGGATATTTCCCACTGAGACCTGAGATCTCAGGTTTCAGTGACGGCTATTCCCTTAAATCTCAGGGAAAAGCCATCAATGAGCCAGCTGAGTCCTGAGATCTCAGTGGAAAATAGCCGTGGCATGAAGCTGAGGTTCAGGCACGACCGTTTCCCCCAAAGGGAGTCATAGAGCAGGACCTGGAAGCTGTAAACACAGCTGCAGTGGTAGGGGGGGGGGAGTGCAGTGTTACAACACGAATATGGTGCAATTTATACAGAATGATCAAAGAAATGATAGCCTGTATTAAAAGCTACGTGGACCATTTCCTCTCTCTCTCCCTCTCTCTCTCTCTCTCACTCTCTCTCTCCCTCTCTCTCTCCCTCCCTCTCTTTCTCTCTCCTACTCTCCTATACTTGTTCTCAAAATTCTATCAGGTCGTAAAGTAGCATCCCAAGGTGAACCGAGGGAGAAAAAAGGGGAGAGAGAAAGGAGGGAAAGAGGGAGAGAGAAAGGAGGGAGAGGGAGAGAAATAGAACCGGGAAAGGAGGGAGAGAGAAAGGAGGGAGAGAGGGAGAGAGAAAGGTGGGAGAGAGGGAAAGAAATATTGGGGAGAGGGATCTAGAAAAATAAAGTCTACCATATTAAGTATAATTACCTTCAGCACCCAGCTTGAGATCGTCCTCAGCTGAAAATAAATCATTCCATTATTGGATAACAGAGTGAGAGATCATATATTGAAAGTGAGAGATTGAACAAGAGAAAGATCGAGAGAGAGTAAGAGGAAGAGAGATATTTAAGTACGTGAAAATATATCCAATAAAAGACCCATCTATTAACATTTAGTCTTCCTCACTATAAGTTACGATCATGACAAGAATATTGCTATAACTAGGTTCTTACAGCTTCGTCGGTTAGATTGATGGGTATTCCCGGAGTCCGAATCACTGGTCAAGTGCCCTGCGGTTCCGTGTTGCAGTTTTATCAAGGCACTTCTGAAAACAGACATCATTTGATAAACCTGTCTGCAGGTGTACATTCTCCGTCTCGCACTGAGACGAACGGAGTGAGGCGAGTCGTCATGGCATCACGCTGATAGTTAACGGCGGGGTTTAGCTAGTTCTCATTTCTCAAACAGCGAACGCGTGTTTCAAACACCACCTAAGCGCCACAGATTTCGATTTTGAATTCCCGGTATGATAAGATTGGAGTATCTGACAAGTACCACCTTCCACTGGAAGTTCTTGGTGGCATATAGACACCTGGCGCGACCCCCGCACATGTGTGTGAGCTCAATCTTGGTCGCGCACGGTGTCTATGTCACCACTGGAAGTTCCAGGGATCAGTTCCTAAAGATTATTAGGGGAACTTTCATACTAAAAGTCCCGGTGGATAGCATACAGTGTGATGCCTGACCTCTCTCTCTCCCCCCCCCCCCCCCCGTATCTTAAAAGTATTCCCCCTCTGATTAATTAGTTAATTAATTAGTTAATTAAATAATTAGTTAAGTAATTCAAACCTGTCCATCCAGTCACTAATCAGTATTTCATTTTGGCCGGCGCTGTCAGTGGACTGAATTCGCCTGAAAATGGGCGTGATTAAAACAAAATGAGTGAATTGGTAATTGCCCTTCATCGTAATAGTAAAAGTAAGTAAAGAATTTTTAAAAGAGTATTAACAGTAGTCAAATAGTTAGATAAGCAACCACTAATCTAAGTGCAGGTTAACTTAAAGAGAAACATTGATTTTACCTTATAGTGAAATCAAAAGAATTTAACTCAGAGCAAGAAAAAAGGGAACTTGACAGTTCTCAGTATTAAAGTAGGCGAAACAGTATAACTGACAAAGCAAAGCCCTGCTTGACAGCTGAGTGGGAGGTTAATCGCTAAAAAGAAGAGACTGAAAGGGATAGAGATAGGGAGAGGAAGAGGGGAGAGAGAGAGAGCAAGAGGGGATAGAGAGAGAGGGGAGAAAGGGGAGACAAGACTTGTCAAGAAATGACAGAAGTGCTGATTAGGGCTCAGACAAATAAGAAGTTATTGAATTAACTATCATGGTAATAATTTATGAATTTCAATTTCTAAACTAGGGGTCTCTAAACATCTACACGTGGAAATAGTGGTGTCGTTTATAGGTGTCAAACCATGTACCATTTTATTCTGAATAGTGTAATTTAGCAGTATCGTATGCAGAGTATGTGTCGAGCTTAAATAATACGTTTTACAGACTCATATTGCATGAAAAGAAATTTACCCTACGGCAGCCCCCCCCTGGCAGGGGAAAACAGTCGTGACGGGACCTCAGGTGTCAGTTCACGGCTAACTACCCCTGAGACCTGATATCTCTTTTCTTTTGAAACTTCCTGAATAGCGGTATAAATCTATAATAGACGTGAACTGAAACTGAGACTGAGATTCAGGCAAGACTGTTTTTCACAAAGGGAGCACTAATTGTATAAAGTTAAAAGTACCTACCGGAGCGTTTCGATATTTTGATGATGAGCTGCTGAAGAGGATGTAGAGGATCCTCGGCGGTGGATGGTATGGGGCCGGTTGCCAAGGGAATATTTCCTGGAAACCGTGTTGGTCCGAATCGTAAACATGATATATCGGTCAAACACTTTCCATTTGATCTGTTGTAGAGGGAGAGGGTGATTGCACCAACAAAACTAATAAAAAGTGTATTTGTCGGCAGCTGTGATAAGCTATGACTAGAATATCTGATAAACACTAAGACTAGAATAAACAAGAAAAACACGAGTTATGTTGGTACTAGGAAATAAATTAGGAAAATAGGACTAAAATATCAGATAGATGGATAAATGTAAAGCAATAATCGTAACGAAAGTAACAGTTCTCCTCCCCCAATTGTGTCTCTATCTGCCTAAACTTCTATCCCCACCCCCTCTCTATCACTTTCCTCCTCTCTCAATGCCTGTCAAATCTATGTTATATAACTGGTAGTAGAGGGAGAGGGAGAGAGAATGGGGGCTGATAGTCGAGTGTGGGATCCTTGCTCAATATAGGTGCCACAATATATAGCTCCACTATACTATAAGTATAATATCAATATAATATAGCTAAAATAGCTCTAGGTTCTATCACACGCTTCTACGAGGAGAGGGGACCATTAAAAGAATGCCCAAGAATTTATAATTATAAGAAACTAGCGCACCCATTGGGTGCGCCTCAAGTAAGGGCTTTTTGATAACCCACCCGGCTTCGCCGGGTGGTTCATTTCGCCCCTTTCCACATCAATAACACGGTTGCCATGGCAACTGAATTGGTAACTATGGAGACTGGCTTGTTGAAAGTCATTCGAAATATTAATAAACCTCCACTGGAACTTCAGAAAGTGTGAATAACAGCTTTACAGCTTTGGGCACATTGAAGTGTTTTATGAAGGAGCAGACTGTCGCTTAGATACCGCTGAACGAACGACCATCACGCGACATCTCCAAATTATAATAGAGATAGCTATAGAGAAGTGTGAAAGAAAGTCCATCAGCTAGATTTGAAAAGTAATACAAGTTCGAACATATCACTTTGGGAGATTGGGATTTGAAAACTATAACTGCATGAGAGTCAAAATTATGTGTTTTGTATTTTTATTTTGCTCGCTCTATGATCTCCCTCTATTTTTTCCCCTTTTTTTTAAAAAAAAAAAAAAAAAAAAAATAAAAAAGGGGGGAAAAAAAAAAAAAAAAAAAAAAAAAATTTTCCCCCCCCCCTTTTTTTTTTTTTTCCCCCCCGGGGCCCCCAAAACTATTTTCCTTATTTTCCCTTTTCCCCCTTTTTTCCTCTCTCTCTCCTCTTCTCTTTTTCCTCTTTCTATCTCCTTCTCTTTTCTCTCTCTCCTTTCCCCCATCTTCCCTCATCCCATCTGTAAATGGACAAAAAGTGATTTTTTCCCTAACGCTAGATTTTATCTGATGAGTGTACAAAGAAGCACGGTCTTTATACTAAAAAGGGCCGTGAGACTGAGAGGGGAAGAGAGGGAGAGAGAAAAGAAAAGGAGAGAGAGAGAGGAGAGAAAAGGGAGGGGAGAGAGAGAGAGAAGAGCGAGAAAAAAGGGGAAAAAAGGGAAGAGAGAAAAAGAAAAAAGGTTAATTAAGGTAATTAAAAAATTGTTACCCCATACAAACAACACAAACATTAACAAGACTACAAGAGCTAGATGAATGATCTGAGAATTAAAGCGGGATCTGAGAATCAAAGCAGGGCCATGTGCTGCTAGGCACCTAGGTGGTAAAAAGGTAGCAAATGTATTTATTTAGTTTTCAATCTATCATGGTTTCAATTTAAGGGTTGATTGATTATCAAAACAAAGCTATTGTCTCTGCTGCAACCTTTGATCCCTACTCTGTTTTGATGAGTAACTCTGGAGAGCTCAGTTGGGTATGATCGATCTACCACCTGCTTACCATACATCCAGGGGGCATGACAGATCCAAAAACTGAGAAACAGAGAGATAGAGGGAAGGGGACAGAAATAGTGATATGTGGGGAAAGTGAGAGAGAAAGAAATCATCAAATATGATGGATTGGCGAATGTTGAAAGCTACAGAAATTTAATAAGCCTCTGACGCTCAACTTTTTACTGATTTCCTAAAATCTGTTATATCCTTCGGCCTCATTGGTTACGAAGTTACCCCTTGCCAGCGCGCGCGAAGGTCGCTCGGTTATTTCGTAACCAATCAGCCTCATACTTCACAGAAAGAACACACAAAACTGAAGATTGAGTACTGCAAATGTAACGGTACGGGTGTTTGAGTCAATGGCAATCGGTCAAACAATGGCACTGACAGTTTGAAAGACCGCTACACTAAAGGACAGAGAGACAGACAGGGATACAGAGAGACAGACTGGGATACAGAGAGACAGACTGGGAGACAGACAAAGAGACAGACAAAGAGAATGACAGACAGACAGGCAGACAAAAAGACAGACAGACAGACAGAGAAACAGAGAGACAGACAGACAGACAGACAGACAGACATACAGACAGACAGACAGACAGACAGACAGACAGACAGACAGACAGACAGACAGACAGACAGACAGACAGACAGACAGACAGACAGACAGACAGACAAACAGACAGACAGACAGACAGACAGACAGACAGACAGACAGACAGACAGACAGACAGACAGACAGATACAGAAGTACAGACAGAGAGAGGCAGACAGAGAGACAGACATGGCAACAGACAGAGAGACAGAGAGAGCTGATAGAGAGACAGGCAGAGAAATAGACAGACAGGCTGGCAGAAATACAGACCGACAGATAGAGAGACAGACAGCTGACAGACAGAAAGACAGAGACAAACAGACACAGAGACAGACAGAGCGACAGAAAGACACAGAGAGAGACAGACTGGCAGACAGAGAGACAGATAGAAAGACAGACAGAGAGACAGACAGACAAAGAAACAGACAGAAAGACATAGAGACAGACACAGAGACAGATAGACAAACACAGAGACATACAGAGCGACAGACAGACAGTCAGAGGGACAGCTAGAGAGAGAGAGACAGAGAGACAGCTGACAGACAGAGAGACAGACAGAGTACATACAGAGACAGACAGAAAAACAGACAGAGACAGACAGGTAATTGGAACGACAGACAAAAATGTGATGACTTGACAGACAATAGACATGACAGCCAGCCATTCAGAACTGACACAATATTGCACTTTTGTGCTGTTTGTTTGGTTTGGTCTTTAAGAATTGATTTTATTGGAGTGGTTAGTGGTTACTGCTTGTTTTGTTCAAACCTTCATGGTGTTAAGAGAGGGGGTCGAACAAGGCAAGTTAAGAAAAAGTATCTTTTTGGACCAAACCAAACAAGTTTTTAACAAATTCAAAACACAATCGTTTACCAAAACTTGAATACTTCAGTCAAATGAATTCAAACACACACGAAAGCTTTAATTTTAGATTTGAAACACACAATAATTAAATTAGTTTACTTAGCTGAGCTATATAATATACACAAACACAAAAACTACAAAAACGAAATACATGCTGTCAGTTTTATTTCAATATTTAGTCAGAACGCAGTCTGGATTTTCAAATATATATGTTTGTTAATTTAATGACCCGGACAAAAAATATTGGGATCTTGGAATCGTACAATATCTCCTAAACAGGCCCTAAAGATTGCTAGTCACCGCACTGACCATATCCCGTTCCCTTCGCCTATGTGGTAGAGAGACGAGAGTAGTCAGACCGCGGACAGCCTATAGAATATAGATACGATTAATATAGAACTTCTCTCATTTGCAATGCATCGCAGTATAAAGATCTATCAAATCGGCCATTTCTCTTTTTACACACACATGGTTTTGATAGTAATTGATCTGATTAAACAAAAGTAAGTCGGGCTGACACTTGCTCCAACCCAGGAACCGACCGAAACAAGTAAACAACCAATCAGAGCTCGTTATTTAGGTTACCTGACTGGTTATCAGCCAATCAGGGACCAGTATTTCCTGATTCGGTCGGTTCCTGCTCTAACCCCTGCTTACGTGCGGTGAGAGGGTTGAGCATGGCAAGTTGACTCTAACAGCTCCTTTTGCCCATCAAGTTCAATATGGTTTATTCCACGCTACATAGTAGCAATGAATTATATATCAGACACACGGGGTAACAGATCTCAGTCCATGGCCATCTTATAAGAGACAGTTTTGTTTCTCTCTCTTTCACTCTGATGGCTGCTGCAGCAAGTGCAAAGGAGCTACAGTGCAGCATCACTGGTACAGTAGATCTGGGTGTTGTGATCGCAGAGCCTCGTGACTCCACTCAAAATGTCAGGTCCTATGCAGGTCCCATCCCTTAATCTCAACCACTGTGGAGACGGCCTCAAAGAAGAAGCGGTCCTATACAGGTTGAGTTGAGCTATTAGTGGGGTACTGAGCTGGATTGAATCATAGCTAGTAGTGGGGTTCTGTCTTGATGAACAGGTCAGTGAGCGTCGTTCCCAGCATAGGTCCTGGACTGAAAGGGAGAGATGGGGTTAGATATAGATCGATGAAACGTTTTTAGACAGACCGAAAATTATAGTCATGGCCTGTCAGGCCAATGCTCTGACCACAGTTCTCGCGCTGACGAGAATGGGTCAGGCAAATGCTCTGACAGGTCATGACCGAGAAGTATGACAGATAGACAGCACAAATTCGAGTATTATTACACTAGTACTAATTTTGATCATCTGATTTCCAACTTACTGCATTAAGATGGGTGCTTGCTGTTGCTGCTGCTGCTGCTGTTGGGGATGTTGATGATACATGTTGGCCCCCTGTGACCCACCCAGGGACGGATTGGCACACTCATGGGTATCAAGTAACCTACTGAGCTCATCTCGCTCCCTTTTTAGGCACATTATCTGCTCTTCTAGCTTCTTGGTTTGTTCTGTTACCTGCACAGGGGGATGGGGATTAAGAGAGTGAGAGGGCCAGGAGGGCAGGGGATAAAGATGGGGGATTAGGAGAGGGGAGGGGATATGGGATATAGTAGTGAGGAGATTTGGATTAGGGGAGGGCCAGGAGGGCAGGGGACATGGGATAAAGATAGGAGATAGGGAGGTGGTTTATTTTTAGGGTCAATAGTATTTTCCGGGTGGGGGGTAAATCGTTTACCACGTGCATTAGACCCTAAAATTAGGCCCTAAATCTGGCTGCAGGTTAGTTACAAGAGGGCCCACTGAACACAAATTTAATCGGGTTTGTGGCCAGTTTAAACTTTGTGGACTACTCCGTTTCCGGTTGAAGAGCTAGACCCACTTGTTGGGCCTGTTTTAAAAGGACAAGTTTCCGGTAGCGCTTGTTATTTTTTGAACGGGCCATAGAGAGAAGAGGATGGAGAGAGAGAGAGGGAGAGAGAGAGAGAGAGAGAGAAAGCGAGAGAGAGAGAGAGAGAGAGAGAGCGAGAGAGAGAGAGAGAGAGAGAGAGAGAGAGAGAGAGAGAGAGAGAGAGAGAGAGAGAGAAAGCATATGTTGTGCTTGTGTAAAATGGCTGCACACACCCAGATAATATCTTGGAAGCGGAAACGCAGAGAAACACCTGCATTTACAGAGAAGCCAGGCCTAATATCCTCTCTCTCTCTCTCTCTCTCTCTCTCTCTCTCTCTCTCTCTCTCTCTCTCTCTCTCTCTCTCACTCTCACTCTTCTTCGCATTTTTTTAATGAATCTTAGGAGCACCCCTCCTCTCCGTCTCTGTCACCATTTTTCTATCAGAGCAAATTTGGTTAAAACACTTAGGAGGTTGCACTTGCAGCAAAGCGGGTGTGGCTGAAAAGTTCGAATTAAAACATGACACTTTAGTTCAAACCTCAGGCGAAAAAACCAATGAGATAATGACAAAATATTGAAGGCTTCTCAAAAATTGTTTATGCCTAAAAAACCAAAATCTTACAGTCTTATACAGAAAATATGAGATTGGGGGAGGTAGGGTTGTCCTGGTCGCTTGCCAGCGCTGTGATATCATTATATCAACCTAAACCACTAACCCTGGAGTATTCATGCCGAACAAACACACTGTGTGCCTTCCTCTTTTCACGGCATTTCGTTGCTGCCACCTTATTCCTTTCTCTTCTTATCCTCCTTTTCTCTTCCTCCTCTCTACTTAGGTTCTGAAATTGAGTTAATTAATTATAATAATAATAATAATAAAGGGTTTTTAGTATACCGCTCAGTCCAGACAGGGCTGGATCATTGACATGAGTCCAACACTGCCCAGATTCAGAGCGGTACACCAAGATTGTTAGTATCCTGACTCACTTAGAACAAAATAGACACATCTATTGATTATATACTCCAAAAAATTGAAAAAAGCCTAAGGAAAAACGGGACACATAAACTTCTGGAAAAACAACTTGTTAGCTGCAATTAAATAACAGACTATAAATCTGGATAAAGAAACAGAGCCAGCAGCCCTCATGCTACAAACAAAAGTCAGCTCAACTGCATCAGCAGCCCCCCTGCTATAATAGCCCTAGGAAGGGAAATAGTAAGGAATTGCTATGCTAGAATTGTCTGCTCGACACGGGAAAGGGGAAGGATAGGCCACCTCCGATTACAACTCTGAAGCAGATCCGAATGCCTCCTGAAATAACCTTGTCTTTAGTCTTGTCTTAAACAGATCAACAGGATGAACTGATCTGAGCTCAAGGGGGAGATCATTCCATACGTCAGGAAGAAACACCGAAAGTCTTCTTCGACGCAACTTCGAGTTTGCATTGATACTGGACAGTTTGGGATATTTTAGCCGGAAAAAGTCTGGAACAGTTGTAGCCCTCGTCATCCTCAGTGATCCATATTCCTCATCCCTAGGTACCAACCCAAAACAATCCCTAGGGGCGTTCCTCGAACAATCTTGTAAGCCAGCGGGCATGCCTTAAAAGTTAAATCCTGCTGTATCGGAAGAATGTGACCTCTCTAAAATACCCCTTTAAATCATCTTATGACCTTTCGTTTAAAAGAAAACCGTATACGGAGTTCAGATCTTTTTTAAATTTTTGAAGGTTCGTTGTGGCGTCCATAGTAAAAGTATTACAATAGTCAATTTTTGTTTAAAAACAATAAATTAATTAATCGCTTTAAATTTCAAACAAATTTAAAATTTTCCCAAAACAAAATAAAAGGGAACTACATGATAGGTTAAAATTTTGGGAAGACCGGATTAAAGGCAAGAAAGAGGGTATTAACACATTCAGGTTCTAACAACACGGTTCTTACCTGATTCTGTCCCTGGGAGACCAGCAAGAGTGCAAGTTGGGTAAATCTGTTGGTAACGGGGGTTGTTAGGTGCGTAGTAAGGATGGGTGTTCATTATGTCGATAGTATCCTCTTCCTGGGGGGGGGGGTGTTATTTCCTAACCCTCCTTTACAAATATTGGGGGGGGGGGGGAGGGTCGGGCAAGAAGGAACTGATCAGTTACTCTTCTTGCCTTGCACTCAAGTTACTAAGAACAAATTTGAGTACAATCGTATCATGTTCTACTTCGGGAACTACACTAGTAAACATGAATGACGTCATCACAAAATGCCGTCACGATCTCTATGATGACGTCACGATCTCTTTGATGACGTCATCACAGTACCTGGTTAGATATTTGTTGGAAGATGGGCTGCTGATGTTGGTCGATTGAGGTGACGTCTACAATAGGCGGAGCTGATGGGTCCTCTAGGAGGATCTCACTCTGAACATGGGGGGAGAGAGGATTGGGATTAAATTGAAAGTAATCGAACGGAATTAATGTTTATTTATTGAATAAGTAATTCTGAAAAATGTTCTCAACTGTGGGGCGTGGGCAAGTGTAAAACATAACGAAAAACCACCTAGGGATTCATGAGACAAGCATTACTCTTAGCTCTCTCTTTCTCTATCTCTTTCTCTCTCTTTCTCTCCCCTCCTCTCTCCCTCTCCTCTTTCTCTCTCTCTTTTCTCCTCTTCCCCTTTTTTCCCCTCTCTCTCCTCTCTCTTCTCTCTCTCTCTTCTACTCTTCTCTCTCTATCTCCCTCCTGAAAATATGTTTCAATTTTTGGTTTTTTCAGGGGGGGGACGGAAAAAAACACTGTCAAATTTAGAAAGGGGGAAAGAGGGCGATATAGAAAGAGTTGGAGGAATAAAAGGAGAGAGTAAAAGAGGGGAAGAAGGTGAAAGGAGAGAAAGAAAGAAAGAGAGAAACAACAACTGAGTTTGCTACCAAGTATAATTGGTTATTATATGGGGAGCTTTGATCTAGAAAAAACAAATGAAAAAAAGTAACCTGTCTGTTTTTTTCATAAACGTCTTTATCCCATTTTCCCCCCCTTTTTCCCCCCTCCTTTTCTCCTTCTTCTCTCCTTTTCTCTCTCTTTTTCCTCCCCTTCCTCCTTTCCCTTTCCTCCCTTTTCCCCCCTTTTTCCCTTCCTTATTTTAAAAAAGGAAATAATGTTTCAACGCTGGGAAAAAAAAGAAAAAAAAACAGAGAGAAGAGGGAAAAGAGGGGGGAAGAAAGAGGGGAAAAGAGAAGAGAAGAGGGAGAAAAGAGGATTTTTTTTTTTTTTTTGGGGGGGGGCCCCCCCCCCCCCCCCCCTGTTTTTTGGGGGGGGCCCCCCCCCCCTTTTTTCCCCCCATTTTTTCCCCCCCCCCTTTCCTTTTTTTTTCCCCTTCCCCGCACAGAAGACACTGAAAAGACGTGACAAAACAAGGTTCATGCAGCTCAGCTCGGGACGTTCATGGACACAAACAGTATAGGGTTGGGCAGTGCAGGGTTGGGCAGTGAGAAACCTTTCTACAGAGCTCTAGATTCAGGCACGCTGAAATAACCATTAGAAGACATAGAACCAAGAGACGAGAGAGAGAGATGGTACAGAAACACCGGAGGTACAGCTTAGTTGATCTACCCTCACAGAGCGTGATATAAAATGACGGTGTGAGCCACATGACACAGCAGGTTGGGAGCTCTACTCTCTAGAACTCTTATAAACTAGTAGGAGCAGTAACTCGTTACAGAAAGGCTGGATTGAACAAGCTCTAAGAAATGATTCTTTCTTGCACAAGGCCAGTGGTATACACTTGTTCTTTTGGAGAGCTAGTCGGGTGTGTATAACAGCCGTCAAGTATATAGTTCTTGAGACAATGATAGATAGAGATGGCCCTAACTGAACTATATAATGTAGGATTTTATTATGCCTATAAGTTGTACCTGAAAACTTATAACACGAGACCGAAGGTCGAGTGTTATAAGTGCAACAATAATGATCCGAGACCACAGGTCGAGGCAGATTCTTGTACTTTAGTGCACGAGCCTGCGAGTGCCACTAAGTGTAACTACCTCACGAGCCTGCGAGTGATGTAGTTTTTACTTTTTGACCAGCCTGCGAGGTCTAAAAAGTTGTAAGAATCTGGGACATTATTGTTGACGTCAGGTACAACGAAAATAGGCATAATAAAATTGCTTTGTAAAATTTTGAAAACAAGAGTGAGAGACACTTAGGGGGCGTAACAATAGAACGAATTCATGATTTAAGGTAGCAGGCAGAGATATCAGTATAAGATAAGATAACGCCTGAGATATATAATAGGTAAAGAGAGTGAGAGATTAGTGACAGTGAGAGAGATAAAGAATGTGTGGGAGGGTGGGTCCGGGAGTTCGTAACTGTTATCTTGATATCGATGCTGCAAGCGGCTCGTGAGTGTGACATAAAGAAGAGAAAAGAGAGAGTTCGTACACGCTTTTTCTTTCTAAGTGTGACAGAAACATTGAGTGAGGAGTTCTAAGTACAGCGGTGTTATAGCACTGCTTGTACAACTTATAACACTGCCCAGTGTTATAAGTCAGAACTTATAACACTGGGCAGTGTTATAAGTTGTACAAGCAGTGATACCAAATTAAAAACAACAGCAGTTTTTAAGGTCTATACACATGTTTCATGGTGCCCCACGAGGAGGCACCAATCATCAGTAGACAAAGATCAAAATGAGAATGAATTGGATAAAGTATGACCCCTTTCATAAAAAACAGTCAGTCAAACTTTTCCTAGTTAGAATTAGTAGTTTCCATTTCACGTCACATCTTCGTATCTTGGACCTCTAGATTCCCCAGTTTTCAAGTACATCAACCATTTCCCTTTCTTGGAGTGTGTAATCTGTATTCCATTTTGATCATTGTTCCTCAAAAACCAGACGTCGTACGTGTCCTCAGATCCACAAGAGAGCTCAACCACAAATAAATTGAGGGAGCTTTGCATTATAGCAAAGTTTAGTAGATGAGGAAAAAGATAGATATCCTGCCCCTTTGGGGCCGAAATCAAAAAGAAAAGCTCAAACGGGGGGTTTAAAAGCCGGCGAGAGTTTTTTAAAAATTTAAAAACAACAGCATTTTTTTAAGGCCCTATACACATTTTCATGGTGCCCCACAAAGGAGGCCCCCAAATCATCAGTAGACAAAAAATCAAAATGAGAATGAATTGGGATAAAGTTTTGACTCCTTCATAAAAATTTTCAGTAAAAACTTTCCCTAGTTAAAATTTAAAAGTAGCTCCATTTCACGTCACATTTTTCCCGTATCTTGGCCCTTAGTTTCCCCCAAATTTTCCAAAGTAAATAAAACTTTTCCCTTTTTTGAGTTTTGAAATCAAAATTTCAAGCAGTGAAAACCAAAGATTTACAGTATGTCTCAAAATTTTACAATGGTCCTACAAGCTCAGGGTCAAAGACATCTCTCTATCGCATACAATAATAATTAGGGAACACCAGGAAGAGAGTGCTGGTGTTGATCTCGGCTAGATGGCATCCAGAATGGAGATTAAGAAGTCTTTTAGTAAGGAAAATAATACACTGACAACAACAAAATAACTGTTTTAAAGCGGTTACTAATTTAATGGCCGATCTTCATTTAGTTAACCGCAATATATAACAAAAGAAAAGGGAAGGGGAAACGAGGGGGGGAAGAGAGAGGGGGAAGAAGAGAGAGGGGAGAGAGAGAGAAAAAGGAGGAGGAGTTTAGGGGGAAGGAGAGGAGGGGGAGAGAAGAGAGAGAGAGAGGGAGAGAGAGAGAGAGAGAAAAGAAGAGAGAAGAGGGAGATAGAGGAGAAAAGAGAGAGAGAGGAAAAGGGGAAAGAAGAAAGAGAAGGAGAGAGAGAGAAAAAAAAGGGGGGAAACAAACTAAATTAATTGATTTTGGAAGTTCATCATTTCCGTTTACCATTTATTCCCCTTTATCATTTTTTTTTTACCCCCTTTCCTCTCTAACTTTTTTGTTCATTTTATTTAAAATTTTTCTCTTTTTTTTAAACTCTCTTTTTTCTAAAATAATTCTATCACGTGTTTCATCGGGGTTTCATCGCATTTAAATTATATTGAGAGGCACCGAAGGGGAGAAGACATATATTATAAGGAGGGGAAATAGTTTGGAAGGAGGGGTAATATTTTAGAAGGAGGGGAAATAGTTAAGATTACCTTTTCCCCAAAAAATAGCCCACAACCCCTTTGATGTTTTGTTGTTTTGTCCGGGGGTCGTCAGTTAATCTGTCACAGGTTGTCTGTCTCAGTCTGTCACACTATCTCGGGTTGATCCCTGGGTTTGTCGCAGTGGGGGGCCAAAAATGCAGTCTCAAAACAGTGCAGACAGAGGTAGACAACACAGACGCCTAGACACACGCAGAGACCGGGGAGGGAGAGAGAGAGAGGGAGGGAGAGGAGAGAGAGAGAGAGAGAGAGGACGGGGGAAGAGAGGAATGAAGAGAGAGAGACGGGAAAAGGAGAAAAGAGGAGAAAGAGAAAAAGAAAAGGAGAGAGAGGAGAGAGGAGGATGAAGAGAGAGAGGGGAGAGAGAGGAGAGAGAGATAAAGTCCCCGGGAGTCAGCTAATCACGTCATCGATGTTGCCTTTCGGGTACCATTAGGGGGCAGCAATCCTAATAACGTGCCCCCCTCGACATCCCTGACTTTTTAAATAAGCAAAACCACTGGCTGAGTATCCCTCTCCCACCCCGAAATACCCACCCCCCCCTCCTTTTTACCAAAACTCCATTCAATATTTTCAGAACTAACAGGGCCTAATTCTACTACCGTTATAAAAGGGGATTTTTATCAAATGATGGATTGACACAATCTAAACTTTTGTTTGCTTAAAGTAAACAATCAAATCAATCCAAACCAAGATCAAAAACATACAGAGAAAAAGAGAGAGAGGAGAGAAAAGAGAGAGAGAGAGGAGAGAGAGAAGAGTTGAGAGGGGAGAAAAGAACGAGAGAGGGGGATAGAGAGAGAGAGAGAAAAAAGAAAGAAGAGAGAGAGAAAAAATTTAAATTGATAATAAAAAATTTAGCCCGCAAGGAACCCCTAAAAAAAAAACAAAAACAATTTTAGCGCAGGTAGATATAATAGAAATTTCTAAAAACACGTTTTTGAGCAAAAATAGCATTTCCCCTCTCGTTCTCTCTTTTTTCTCTTCTCTCCCCCCTCTTTTTGGGGATAAAACCGCGTGCTAAATTTACGAGGCTAAGGCATGTCCCATGATTAGGAACGTTTTCAGTTTTAAACAAATTAAACCCTTCTTTCTCTCTCTCTCTTTCTCTTCCCCTCTTTTCTCTCTCTCTCTTTTCTCTCTCTCTCTTTCTCCCTCTCTCTCTCCCCTTTTTCCCCCTTTTCTCTCAAAAATTTGAAAGTGCGATACATTTTTTGGGCTCACTAAGTGCCATGTGATGATACCACGTGACTGAAGAGAGGCACAATTGTAAGGCTGTCTGTAGGCGCGCGACCGGAAGTGACGTGTCAGTGTACGGATAATGAGGAGAGAGGGAAGGAAAAAAAAGGGGGAGGAGAGAGAGAAAGGGGGGAGGGGAAGGGGGGGAGGAAAAAGGGGGGGGAAAGAGATGGAAGGGAGGAGAAAAAGGAGAGAGAGGAGAGAGAGATGGGAAAAGAGAGAGGGGAGAGAGAGGAGGGAAAAAAAGATAGTTTTAAAAGGGAAAGCTGGGGGAGGGGGGGGGAAAAAAACCCAAATAAAAACCCCTAAAAAAGGGCCCAAAAAAAAGTGGTTTGAATTGATCCCCAAAAATGACTTTAAAAGCGGGAAAAAAGGGGGGGAGAAGGATGAAAAAGACAAAACACCACGTGGGCTATACAAATCATCGCCTTAAAAAAGTTTAAAGATCTAAATATAAAAAACCCATGATTTACTGATTTAAAAGGTTTTCACACGCGTATTATAGACACTTTTTACTCTGGGGGAAAAGGCAAACAGAAGAAAAATATGGCGAATTATAGCGCAAATAATTTGAAGTGCCCAGATTTGGAGATATTTGGGGGTATCCGGTTTGTTTTTGTTTCCCCCCCCCAAACTTCTGAGCATGAAACTGGCCCGGGGGCAGTGGAAAAAAAAAATGCTAAATGTATGTCCCGGCTGTGATTGTTGTTTTGTGAGTGTGGTAAAAAACCCGTTAAACCCAAAAAGAGGGGGGGTATATCAAGTTTTTTGTAGTCAAATCTCACACACACACAGACCACACCTAACTAAACACTAGTATTTTACTACTAGTAGTAGTATATCTAGATAAAAACAAAACCCCCGGGCCCCGTATGGGAAAGGGGGTTTTCCCTTTCTAGACTTTTTTTCGCCCGCCCCCCCAAAATTTAAAAGGAGGGTTAGAACATAACAAAGAAGGGAGACCACACCACCACAATAAATCAAAATGAAATGGCGTTGCCATCTACGTGAAGCATATATAGAACCAGAAAAACAGAGAGAGAAGTAATACGGTAGTGCTACTCAAGAAAGAGTTTACCCCGGGTTTTTGTGTTTCTTTTCCCCGAGAAAAAGAGAGAGAGAGGGGAGAGAGAGACAAGGGGAGAGAGAAGGGGAGAGAGAAAGTGAGACATTTTATATACAAAAGGAGAGGGGAGAGAGGGGGAGAGAAGGAGGAGAGAGAGAGGAGAGAGAGGGGAGAGAGCCCAAAAGTGAGAGAGGGGAGGACAGAGAGAGAGGAGAGAGGGAAAGGGGAGAGAGAGAGAAGAAGAGAGAGAAGGGGAGAGAGAGAGGAAGGGAGAGAGGGGGAGAGAGAAAAGTAAGAGGAAGAGAGAGGGAAAAGAGAGACAGAGGGGGATGATGGCCCTCATAACGTTTGGTTTCTGAGTTTTGATTTCATCCTTTTGCAGACGGACAGGGAAAAAAGACAGACAGGGGCAGGGCGACAGAAAAGAAAAGACAGAAATCATCTTTTTCTAAAAAATTTAAAAAAAAACAACACCATTAGCTTCTACACGCCCCACCATCCTGAGAGAGAGAAAAGGGGAGAGAGAGAGAGAGAGGGAAAAAGAGAGGAGAAGAGAAGAGAGAGAGGAAGAGAGAGAGAGAGAAGAAAAGAGAGGGGGGTGAAGGAGAGGGGGAGAGAGAGAGAGAGAGAGAGAGAGAGTCATCTCAAACTGAATCATTTAGAACATTAAAAATTGTGCTTGACCTGCCATGAAAACTAAATTGAAGTTTCTTGAAATGTGTGTTTGAAATGACGTTACTATGCATTGTGTTCCTAATTTTTCTACCCGCTTCTACTAAGCCAGGCGAGTGTTATAACCAAGACCTGCAGTCGCGGCTCCGATATCTGGTGACCGGACTGTAGATATCAAAGTTTCACGAATCACGAATCACTACATTAGTGATTATATTAGTGATTCTGACAACAAACAATACCAAGTAAAAATTACCAAACTTTATTTTACAGATGATACTGGGTGGAGTGACGTTGAAAGACAGGTAGCTGTTCCCTGGGATCTAGAGAGAGTACCTCTACAAGTCCTTACAGATGCACCCTTAGAGTCGGATAAAACTAAAGCGAAAGTTGTAAAAATCCGATTCTACCCCTCCTCCCCCACAGGTAGACCCTTTTATAATCATGGTTTCGGAGTTCCGTGAGCTTTCGCGGAGGGGTAATTTTATTACTGGGGTTCAAAACCCAAAATGGAGTTCGTTACTCTGGTTCATTCCTGCTACGAATCCAATCTATTGTAATTAAATTTCTAAAGTTTAGAAACCATTCAATTTCAGGTCCGGCATATAATGAAGGTCTACTTCTACTCATACAATTTAGAGAACCCAACGGCCTTTATCGGCTGGAAAACTGCAGTCATGGCTGGAAGAAGTTTGAGGCGGATATATCTCAGTTCTCGGACACCAAAACCTGGACCCTATCTAAGACCCCCACCACCTTCTCTATAGCGTGTAATGGGGTTGAGTTGATGGTGTACGAGTTTGAGGATGGTGGGGAGAAGTGTGTGGAGGGTTGGGAGAGTGATACTGTGAAGTTTCAGTTTACAAAAATGGATACTGCATCCGTTAAATTTCGGAAATATGGTAAGTTTTTTGGAAGGGGTTTCCCCCTTATTTTGCCTTGTTTTCCCTATAATTCCAGTTAGTCAAAAAGTATGGGGTCGTTTAAATCTTAAAACTAGAAAACAAGCGATACAAATTAACTAAACATTCCCGCCTAATATCTATTTAGATTGTCCGGGAACATCCCAGACCCCGGCTATGACAGCGGGAGAGAACTACACTACGTCATGTGGTGACGTAATATCGTGTCTAGCAAGTGGAACTCTGCAACCATCAGAGGTCCCTACATGTGATACTACTACTGCGGAGCCTCATGGTGAGTGTGGGACAGTGAAATGTTGTTAGTTTGGTTAACAAGAAGATGTTTGCTGGGAAAGTACTGTAGGGGGACTTTTCTAGTAAACCGACAGACAGACAGACAGACACACAGATATACAGAAAACTAACCTTTCAAGTGTAGTTGCGGCCTTGATTCCATAGAAACTAACGATATGTCAGCCATCTCCAGAATACATCTCTGGTTCCGGTTGTGGAGTCTCCTGATTGGTGTGCGAAGGTTCAGGGCAGATTCCACCATTTCCATAAACATAGCTAAGAATTGAGAGGCGAGGTAAGAATAGGGATTCACAGGGATATGGGGGTGGGGTATAAGAAAACACGATTTCTCAATCAATTAAAAATATTTTCAGATTTCCAGCTCCATCAATATCACTATATGATCTACACAGCACAAATATCATCTCTGGGCTGATCTTGGGAACTAAGATACATCAATTCTACTCAAGAAAATGTCTCCGACACAGTGTTCTAGGCTTAAAATGTCTGAAAATGACTAAATTGTAATTGAAAAACTTAGTTGGAATTAATCACCATCTTTGTGTCGTCTTATAATTCTCACTTTATCACGTTGAAGATACTTTTTGTTTGTTTCTTTGCGTCACTAGCATGGGCAGTTAAGGTCATCTTCTTGCGCTTAGCTTGGCTTGCCTATAATAACAGGGAGGAGTGTTTATGGCAACATTAAATCTAAAACTGATAAACTTAGTTTCCAAACCTAACTAAACCTAACTAAAATCATCCTATTACAATAAATCTTACCGAAACATTCGAACTACGTCTCTTAGCCTGTCCAGGACTAACTGATTGGAACACGTAGGCTCGTGAGGGGGCTTTGTCTGACATACTGGATAGTCTGTCTTGTAGTTTGGAACTTGCCTTGAGGAAACTACCACACTGCTGCAAGAGAGGTGAGTGGGTTTCAGGTCTTCTGTAGTAGGAGGATTTAGGTATAAAACCAGATACCATATTTTACGCATTTGGGTATTCTAAAACGTGTTAGAAACATCTATAATACCTTCTCAGCAGGTTTGCTAATTGTCGGATATGAATTGGATCTGCTGGTATTGTCTGTAATATCAACTAGAGAATCCAGTAGTGCCTGACTATCATCATCAACTACTGCTGCTACGGCCTGCAAAGGTAATAATGAGCGAGGGTTACCATGGTTACACAACAGGGTTATGATCGCTGAAACAACAGGTCGTTACCATGGTTACTCAACGCGGTTACAACACGTAGATTATACCGAATGATAGGCGTATGAAAGATCAATTATCAATTAGGCCGTGTATAAAATAGCAGGATAGGAGCGTTTGCAGAATCTAGTTGGTATAAAATTCACCTCTTTTCTTCGTTTATCCTTTACGAACTGCTCCTTTTTCAGTCGCTCAGCTCTTCTCTCTAGCTCACTCTTGAAGGCTTCACTATCAATATTCTCTGATAAACAACAGAATAGTTATCGTTAAAATAAAACAATAACATCAAATTCAAAACATCAAACGCCTAATACACTATTTAACAAATCGATCAATTAGCGAAGTTTTAATTACCTTCCTCTTCATCATCGAATCCTAATTGGTTGGATGAGAACAAGTCCAAGTTAGAATCCTCGTCCTGGTGAAACTTCCTCGTTCTGAAGAATCCCTGTTCCTCCTGAACAAAAATTAATTTAAGTCTAGGGTGGAGAGGCCTCTAGAGGGGGTCTAGGGTAGAGAGGCATCTAGAGGGGGTCTAGGGTAGAGAGGCATCTAGAGGGGGTCTAGGGTAGAGAGGGAGGGGTGAACTTTTCATACGTAGCGAGACACAATGCAAGGCGATTGATGAAATACCTGGATAAACCGCTCCTTCAACCTTCGAATCTGTTCCTTTTCCTTCAGAGCCTCTTGATCCTGATATTTCTCCTTGAGAACCCTAATTGGGAGAGGTCATGTTAGAGTCTAGTCATATCTTTCTATAGTAAACGTAACAAACTCACCTGCTCTCTCTTTAGTTAAAGTAACAAACTCACCTCGCTAATTCCTCCTCGTCGCTAGGTAGGTCCTCAGGGGCTGCCAGCAGTTCTTCATCAAACTCATCTTGACCATCTAGGAAGGGAGGTATTTGTATTACGTCACAATTAGTCACATCTAGAATGACAATTCGTTTAGTTTCGACTAGAAAGACTCTCAATTCTAACGACGTCACATTGCACTATGATAATGACGTCACTAGAGTCTATGACGTCACACCAAATGTTATTACGTCACACAATGACGTCACACAATGTTACCTTCATCTTCATCATCACTGTGTTCATCTCCACTCTTCTCAGCCTCCCCATCCACCATTCCCCCAAAAAGAGACCTCCTCTGTCGTGACATGTTGCTGTCCTCCCCACCACCCCGGGATAACTCATCTTCATCATCATCATCTTCATCGTCGTTATCGGGGTCTCTTACTTTGAATCTGTAGTAGAGGGAGGGGGTTAATTTCAGTTAATCGTAGTCTTACTACTTTCCTCTCAGTTACACAATAAAAAGATCTAAATTTGCTCTTTGGAAGCCGTCTTATGGGAAGGTCAAGATCTTACCTGGTGAGGGGTGTCTGAGAGAGAAGTTTAGCCTTATTTCCAATGGGCGTCATTGTAATAGGAGACTGCATAACATCTGACAAGGGGAGAGATGATATCATTGATAGGATCTGGTAGGGAGTGAAAATGGTAGAAAAATTAAATTAAACCCTCATCCAATTGAAGAATGAATTGATACAAATGAAATAGAGATGAAGATTTAAACTATTATTTATTAGTACTAACTTGTTGGAGTCATATCCTTAGCCCCGAAGTTGATATCCCTAACAGTAACTCTGACAGGTGATACTGGCTCCCCTGACCCTCCCTCAGGAGACGTACCAGATTTGGATGTACTGCCGAATCCAGCACTACCAGTTTTTGGCAACGATCCAAACTCTAAACTGCCAGTTTTAGGAAGGCTATCAAACCCTGCATTTCCTGTTGTTGGCAGGGTGCCAAATCCACCAGAGCACAGGTCCAGTAGATCACCAGTAGCTGAGTTGTCAAGTGCTGCAAGAGCCTCTATCCCTCCCTCTTGTTCACTGCACAGGATGGAAATAGTAGTCATAGATTCCTAATCGAGTACTAACTAATAGTGGTGTCAGGGGGTCGATGAGGTGTTAGGGGTATGGTATGGTTGTCAGAGTGATTCAAATGCATTGCAGGAGGAATCCTGTTGGAGAAACTAGACGTAAATTCAACAAGAATTATTGCATTATGTATTCATAATGCGGTGTTTCCCTGCCACAAATGGGTGTAAAATTGATGACTAAAAGCTTCGAAACCGGATTTCCCGATGAATTTTTCACTCGGCTTATACGATGTTGGTTGCTATGGTATCCAGGGTTGTTGCTATGGTAATCAAAGCAGTTGCTATGGTGACCAAGACAGTTGCTATGATAACCAAGGCAGTTGCTAAGGAGACCCTGGTTGGTTACCAAGTGCTTTAACTTTACCCTCGCTCATCTTAACTCCAGTCACTTGCAATTATTGTGTGATAGTAGTTTCATGATTGGAAGACTTGCTACCATGTCATGGTACGGCTGTAGGGTACCCAAAGTGATTTGATGTGAAAGTAGGAAGTGATACGAGTGAATAATTGCGCGCCACAATTCATGTTAATCGTTTCCTTTGTTGCATCAACAAAGTGTGAGTTGAAAGTTTTATGAAGGAGCAGACTTTGTTACTATGTGTAACGGTGGACGGACGGACGGACATTTAGTTAACTACACAATCTGCTGATTTCTAAACCCTGAATGATCTTTTTAGCACGTGCGTGCTAAAAACATCATCCCGGGTGAATGCCCGACGGGCATTCACCCGGGCAGGGAAAAAATGTCAATACCCCACTTACTCAGAAACAGTGGCAGATCGTATGTGCCCCTGAGTGTCTAGAAAGACAGCATTCTCATCGGGAGGCAGGAAGCTGTCCCCCGCTTGAGAGGCAGGATCCTGGGTCTCTTCTATCACACTTTGTGCTGGGAGAGGGGGTAATGAGAGGGGATAAAATGATAGAAAGTCATGACTTAAATTGTATCATTGAATTATTGAAGCACAGTTATTTTTAACTATCCTCATCTCGGTTGGCTAGTTTGTCTTACTCTCTTTACTTAAAGTAACGATCTCACTTTTCTCTCACCTGCTGAGTCCACATCAAATGTTTTCTCGCTGATAGGCATAGTATCCAGACTATCTGGTATGATGGTACTGGAGAGGGGCCCTGATCCTGAGTTGAAACCAGATAGGTCCCTCAAGGGATGGGGCTGGTTGGAGTCAGCACCTGGAAAATGTGGGGTTTTAGGGAGTGATGTAGCACCTGGTTTAAAACAATGTGTTGATTGTTTCAGCTGTGCCAACCTTGAGGGGCTGGTTTCACCGTCCGCGGCATCATGATGAATGGAGTGGGGGCCACTGGGTGACCTCCAAACTGGTCTCGCGTGTGTTTTATTAGCATTTGATTTGAACACCTGAATCAACGTCGTTTTCCTGAATGCCTGAACCCACCCTAACACACGCGAGACCAGTTTGGAGGTCACCCAGTGGCCCCCACTCCATTCATTGATTGTTTCAGTTTTACACCCCTTCACCACAGCCACAAAACAGGAATACAATTTCACAGTTCACACAGTTTCACTGAATGTTACGGGGAGACAAAGCCAGATAAAGACCCGAGATCAATTTGGGATGTTCCTGAGATTGTCTTTACCTAACGAGTCAGCGGGGAAACTGATAAGAGAGTCAGGCATGGGTTCACTGGTAGCACCCAGGGAGTCCATATCAAGGGATCCAACTTGCTGTGTTCCCAACGAGCCGAACCTGGGGGTGTTATTGTGGTGATTATTCCCAGGAGCTGGAAAGCTCTAATTCTTCCCCGGGTCCCGTTATATATTCGACGTTATACCCAACTCTTCCTTGAGCTAACTAAAACACATTAAGATACCCCATGTAACATACCTAAAACTATCGTCATGGTCAGCTGGTAGGGGAACAAGACTATCCTCATCCAGAACAATAGGGAGAGAATCACCCTCCACTTTAGGGAGACTACCACCCTTTGGATGCTGACTATCACCCTTTGGATGCTGACTATCACCCTTTGGATACTGACTACCACCCTGTAGCAATCTAGGATACTGCCTATCACCCTGTAGTAATCTAGGGAGTTGACTATCAGCAGCAGCTGTAGCAGGAGGTGGTACACTATCATCATCATCCATGTTAATACACGGCAAATCTTCCTCATCATCTTCTTCCTTCTTCTTCTGATCCTGATTGAATGAATGTTATGATTTGTTGATTGATCATGTGGGAATTTATTCAAATCATACTACTTACTAAGCAAATTGTGTGACAGAGATCACCTAGCAACTACACAGTACTTACACTTGCACGTGCAATTATTAGAGGGACCTGGAGAGATCTCTCCCGGTTGCAGTTGGGTACCAAGGGGAAATTCAATTCTGCACGTGCATTCTTTTACTTCTGTCCTGATGTCTAGCTCTTCCACCCCAAGCGCTATTCGGCAACGGTTATATGGGTCCAGAAGATCTGCTGCTGTCAGAGAGTAGGCTAGAGAATATGACAGATTACGCCAACGTGTTCAAGCGAGCCAATCAATGACTACGGATAGCTTTACCCAACGTCGCCCAAGGGTGATTACTCCAGTCGAATATAGAAATCTCCGAATCGGCTACATAGCGGCCAAGTTTTCACGTGATGAGTTTCTGGAACAGCACTGCACCTCCGTGACATTGATCTCTTAAATTCGGACCTTGACATTGTCAGGAAGCCCAGAGCGTACAACAACATGAGTAGGGAGAAAGTGAGAGATAGGCTAGGAACGGATGGTGCAGGTGATATCAGCGTTCCCTAATCCAGCTACCATTTCCCCGAAATTCGCCCGTAGGGCGAACGGGCCTACTAGTAAAAGGAATTGTGAATTGTATTATGTCACACTTTCTTCACCTCATCTTCGGCTCAAATCCTGCGCTGTGATTGGCTGAAATTTCCCCTCGCTCGAAATTTCAGCCAATCACAGCGCAGCTCAAAACCGTAATAGCTCCCACCAACCTCATCTTCCTCGACTAACATGACCCTCCCATCGTCCTCATCTTCATCACTATCATCTAACATCCAGGGCTGTGCTGCTGCTGCTGGTTTCTTCTTTTGTGGGTGAGGATCTTTCTTTATAACAGCAATGTTGGTGATTTTAATCGCTTTCTCCTCCATCACCTCACGTGCCTTTTGTAGCCTCTCAACTCGGCTCTGTAGAGGGAGGGAGTGTTAGTAAACGGCTCTGTAGGGGGTGGGGGAGAAGTGTGAGTAAACAGAAAAAAGTGACGCCTGAAACTGTGTCAAACAGAAAATAGGTGGATAGTTGGACTGGCAGTTCTTCACAGCTATTCTAGAGTGGCTCCTGCACGGTTTCAGAACATGTATAATACCTTTTTATCTACCAGATCCTCCTTTATCCTCTTTCTCTCCTCCAGTAACTTCTTCATCTTCTCCTTCACCCTCTCAACCTTTCCCTTTCTCTCATCTTCCTTTTCTTCCTCTTCCTCAGAGTCAGAGAACTGGGCTGCTGATTTCTTCTTGGGGACTGTCTGAAGACGACGCTTCCGGAGAAACCTGACAGGAGAGAACGTGAATTTAGATTTGACTACTTTGTGGTCCCTAATAAACGATTGCTCATGCACTGTCCCCTTCTGGCCTTCTGTAGTTCTTAACTAGGGAGGGAGGACAGTATTATATTGGTATCGAAGACACCTCACACTCGGGTGACCTTCGCGCGCGCTGGCAAGGGGTAACTTCGTAACCAAAGTATTATAGCAGCCCCTTGAAAGTTTAAACACTTTTACGAAAACCATTGTACCACAGTATACCGTGTCATTCTGCGGAGGCTATATCGGGATGGTTGTAATGGGTCCTCTACATCATCAGCCCCAGAATCAGCTGGCAGTTCCCTGATATGGACTTCATCAGCCGATACCAACTGGGAGGGAGAATAGTGAGATCAATTGATGATTGATAAGGTGGTATAAATACTTTTGACGGGAAATGAGAGGGAGATAGAAACGAGGGAATTAGAAAAGGGAGACAAAAACAAAGGATGGATCCTCCATTTGGTGGCCAAAAAGAAGATGGGCGAAGCTGAAGGTTGGGTCTTGGGTGTTATAAAATGTAGAAGTGAAGCTAACATACCAGATCACTATCAGTATCATCATTTTCATCATTTCTCCCTGAAGAACTCGATACTTCCTCATCATTCAACAGCGCCTCTGCTCTCCTTTCATCCTTATCAACTTTTTCTGAAACATTTCGAATAGTGTATTAGATACACTTCCTCTTAGGATTCTAGTTAGATAGCCTCTTCTAGTTTTATCTTCAAGATTTAATTTTCTTTGATCTAGATTTGAAAAGGGTAGTTCGTTACCTCCTTCCTCCCCCTCCTCCTCCTCCTCCTCCCCACTCCCCTCATCCCCAGTCTCCCTAGCCTCACTCTCCTCTACATCACTGTCCCCCTCCAAACTCAGTATCCTCTCCAACTCCTCCAGATCCCTCTTGGGATCCTTCACAGGGGGCGGTGAGTCGGGGGCATTCTCTTCCGCTTGTTTACGGGCTTCCAGCTTCTTGGCCAACATTTGCATCTGATAGAGGTTTAGGGAAAAGTTGAGAATAATCATTTGAGATTTGAGAAGTTCAATAAACGTGTGGGAAGATTTACATTGCCCAAACAGTGCACAGGAGAGACTGAAAAAGATCTTGGTGGTGATATATGTATTTACCTTTAGTTTCTCCTGTAGTTGTTTCTTCAGGAAGACGCTCTTGGGGGTGTTTCCACCACTGCTCCTCTCATCTACCCCCTTCCCACTGTCCAGGGACATGTGCTTCTGTAATCTGGGGGGGGGGAGGGGGTGGATTATCAATCGAGTGGGTACTATACTATTTAACTATGCACTAGATTCTCTTTCTCAGAATTTTGGGACACATGGTTAGTTCTTTATGCATGGGTAATACATAAGCTTCTAAACCTGTCAACGAAGTTTCCAAGGTTAGTTGGCATAAAGAATTTATCGTTTTTTGAAGACAGCGTCGGTCGGAACACCTCTTTTTTTGGTTCAATCTGGTGTGCTTTAGGTCGGAGTGGGACGGATAGTTTGGGTACTTTTACAAGACAGTCTGACAGTTGCAGTGGTGCTGGCTCGTGTCTTGGGAGGGATACAGCAGACTCTGAGGGGGGGGGGGGGGGGGTTGTGTTATTGCAGATGTAATGGTATCTAACAGTGGGTTTTAAATCAGGGTGAGGCATTTACCCTCTCGGAATCATACCGGGAGGAAACCAGCGGTATCCAATTCAGTAATTAGTGAATTAGGACCAATCTTACCTCGAACCATTCGCTGTCTCTCCGCAACAAGTGCTGACACCGCATCAAGTCCATCTTCCTTCTTTTTCTTTGTTCCCTTTTTCTTCTTCTCCCCTCCCTCCACTCCCTCCGCTCCTCCCTCACTGTATTCCTTCGCTGAAATGGACCCGTTGTGAGATTTTGTGGGAAAGATACAAAATTGTTCGGGATTGTCAGGGCAAGGATATTTGTCCGAATAATCAAGAGAGGAAAAATGTTCACGGGGAGCTGTCTAGTATTTCTAAAATACCACCCAAATGATCTCCAAATGATCTCCAAATGACCCTACCAACCTATCCACTCCTGGTTAGCCCACTCCTCCGGATCATGATCCTTTATCTTCTTCTTTTTAGGTTGTTTAGGTTGTTCCTCTCCCTTCCGCACCACAAACATATCGTCAGGAAGTCCCACACTATCGTCACTATCACTACCACCCGATACAACCGACTTGGGCTGGGAAAATATGGGGTTAGACTTGTAAATGGGGTTATATGGGGTAACACCTAACATAACCAGGTCCAAGAATAACTAATGGGGTTATAACGGTTATTTGACTGTAAGTGGTTAGTGGTTAGAGTGAGGTGGACTCACCTGGACTGTTTTGTCATCACAATTCATGTTCTCAATTTCCTTCAGCAGCTCGTCATCACTATCACTCTCTAACACAAGACTGTGGTCATTTTGAGATTCCTTGGGTGGCTCCTTCTTTTTCTTCTTCTTCTTTTTGACTGGTGAGCCGTCTGAATTGTCTGAGATTTCATCTTCAGTAGACCCCTTCTTCTTGCTCCTTCCCTTCCCTTTCTTCTTTTTGTTCTTTGTTTTAGGTAGATCTTCAGAGGCAGACGATTGAACTGACAGATCTTCATCTGATAGAGCCTTCCTGTTTGTCTTCTTTCCCTTCTTCTTTTTATTCTCTATCTTTTCTTCAGACCCACTATCCCCCATCCTCTCTAAATCTTCCTCCTCCTCTCCTCCATCTCCCTTGATCACATCCTCTTCAGAACTGGATCCAAACACTACCGGCTTCTTACGACTCATTACCATATGTTCCTCAGTTTCCTCATCTGAAGAGTCCAGTAAACCAACCTGAATGGGAAGGAGAGCTGTCAAGTGTTATTTCACTATGTGTCACCCGGTAAATAGTTTTCTTAAAACTGGGGAGAGTTGTATCACGAAATACTGTCGGCTGTCCCCTCTGAACCGGTCCTGGTCGTGACAGTTTCATGACTGTGGCACAACACGGTCCCGCCAAGCTCCGCGCGTGAATGTACTGCGCGCACAAAACCTATCTCCAAACACACCGCGCCCTACGAACATAAAGGTCCCCCCAAACTACTATGTCCCTTGCTGCGCGCGACCGGATTTTAGACGGCCATAGCTCCACCCCCTGATAAGATAGAGACTTGAAATTTGTTTTGTGAGGAGATCATGTCGAGTTCTTCCTACAAAACAAATTTCAAGTCTCTATCTCATCAGGGAGTGGAGTTATGACCGTGGGAAATTTTACAAAACCCGAGTGAGGGACATAGTAGTTTGGGGTATACTTTAGGGCCTGGAAGATTGCAAAAAAGTGAACACAGAACTTTGTTCGAACTGTTGTCTGTGTCCGCCCCGTCTCCGCGGGTACAACTGTCTTGGGGGGAGGGGGGGATGTAGAAATAGGGGGAACACTGAAGCCGGGGTTTGTTGGTTGGTTCAATGCCTCACATTCCAAGACCCTCTCAAAGGTTCTAGACGCCAAAACTATGAGTCTCTCCCAGCAGAGAGAAAGGGATTCAACGCCACAGTAGAACCGGGTTGGTATGGAGGTTTGCTGAGCGTACTCTAGGGTTTAGTAACAACAAACAAACAATCAATGTCTCATCTGCATCATTAACCTACGTTACCTTAGAAAGGTTGTTGTTGTTGGTGAAATTCGGCTGCATATTCTCTTTCTCATCTTCCTAAAATTGATAGTCCAGTAAGTAAATTACAATTAATTGATTTCTAGAAAATTATGCGAAATCAGGGACTATTGTAGATCAGTGTTCTTGGTGTTCTTGACATATCTGGGATTGGGACTCTCTGTATTTTAAGGAACCAACCTGAATTTGAAGTTCACCCGCACTATCTTCCTCTGACATACTAAAACAGGAAAGGTTTTAGATTCTTGTACAAGGTGGTAGAGACTGGAGGAAAAGCTGATGACTGGTAAAACAAGGAAACAATTGATGATAAAATCTGTAAAAACTAAAACGATTCAATAAAATGTAAACCACTACAATATCTCAATTTCAAGTGAGCCCAGACCACTGTAGAGAAACATACTCTACCCTCTCCCCGAAAACAGTGGCCATCACAGCGACTTTCTTAACTGAAGATGCAATCCTACTAAATCCTAACAACTCCTCACACCCAATCTCCCCATCCTGTACAGTAATCCCCTTCTTCCTAATTTCCCTACCTCCCATCTGATCATCACCTTGACAACCCGTCACTCTGACAACGTGATCATCACCCTGACAACCCGTCACTCTGACAACGTACCAAGCGTGAAACACCAAGGGATCACCCGGATAAACCAGGAAATCCCCGCCAAACTTCCGACCTGATGTCACGGCATACCGTCTCCTGTACAGATCATGTAACACCATGGCCCTGGAGCGTTCTCGTGGTGTTAGGGTCGGTAGGGGAGCCGGGTTAGATGCGGTTGTAATCCAGTGTCGAGGAAGGGAAACCTCAAATACACGTTGTAGATAGTACTCAGGTGAATGGACATTAACAGGCTTATCGAGCGCTAAATGTTCTGGAACTTCCCTTGGATTCTCAACAAAGTCACGTGATCTCTGATAAATGGATGCCTGGAGATGCCTGTTTTGTGCTTTATACGACCCCTCAAGTCCAGCCAAAAACACCTCTGAATCCTGTGATTTGGGAAGGTCCCCCGGTATATCCACTACTATGGCAACCCCGGCAACACATAACAAGTACACCTGCTCCTTCATAAAACACACTGGTAACCCCAACACCTTATTTTGTCGAGGTTTCCTTGGCAAGGTACCAATGGGTGTTCCAACAACTCCGAAGTGGTCACGTAAACCGCTGATAGATTCCACATCCCATAACAGGTACTTGTTGTCTCGTGTTCGGGTTATTTTAATGGGAATTTCAGGGATGGAGGGAGTAGAGTCCTGAAGGTGGGGGAAGTAGGGAGTAGAGTCCTGAAGGTGGGGGAAGGAGGGAGTAGAGTCCTGAAGGTGGGGGAAGGAGGGAGTAGAGACCTGAAGGTGGGGGAAGGAGGGAGTAGAGACCTGAAGGTGGGGGAAAGAGGGAGTAGAGTCCTGAAGGTGGGGGAAGAAGGGAGTAGAGTCCTGAAGGTGGGGGAAGGAGGGAGTAGTCCTGAAGGTGGGGGAAGGAGGGAGTAGAGACCTGAAGGTGGGGGAAGGAGGGAGTAGAGTCCTGAAGGTGGGGGAAGGAGGGAGTAGAGTCCTGAAGGTGGGGGAAGGAGGGAGTAGAATCCTGAAGGTGGGGGAAGGAGGGAGTAGAGTCCTGAAGGTGGGGGAAGGAGGGAGTAGAGTCCTGAAGGTGGGGGAAGGAGGGAGTAGAGTCCTGAAGGTGGGGGAAGGAGGGAGTAGAGTCCTGAAGGTGGGGGAAGGAGGGAGTAGATTCCTGAAGGTGGGGGAAGGAGGGAGTAGAGTCCTGAAGGTGGGGGAAGGAGGGAGTAGAGTCCTGAAGGTGGGGAAGGAGGGAGTAGAGTCCTGAAGGTGGGGAAGGAGGGAGTAGAGTCCTGAAGGTGGGGGAAGGAGGGAGTAGAGTCCTGAAGGTGGGGTAAGGAAGGAGTAGATACCTGAAACAATGATGGAGTAGAGTTGGAGTTTTGGGAGGGTGTATCCTTGACGCAGCTGATAAACCCAACTCCCGGTATCATTAGAATCCTAACTAGGGAAGAAGATGGGTTTGGAATGAAGGAAACCCCCGCGGAAAGGAATATAAACAAACTGATAAATGAAGTATGAACGTTTGTAGACTGGCGCGTTATGAAGTTGGCTGTTCCCAGCGCGAGCTGGGGACAGCCAACTGGAGTTTAATCGCCCGGCAGGGCGATTAAACTGGTTTAAATCCCGACGCCGATCCCGAGGCGCCAGCCGAGGGTGAGGGGGAGGTGATTTAAACCTATAACGCGATAGGCTAACAAACGTTCATATTTTATGAAACCCGATAGTAATTACACACAAATAAGAGACACAACACAAGGTGAAACACACTAGAACTGCTGGTAAATAGTCAACAGATACCCTGAAAATGTGTGTAGACTTACTGTCTACTGTTCCTAACATGTTTGAGAAAGAGAGAGAAAGATTAGGGGCAATACACACTGTCAGAGGTAGTGAACAGTAAAAGAGACAATGAGAGAGAATGAGATTCTTTTCACTCCTTATGAGAGAGATAGCATTGAAACGTGTTGCAGACATGTTTCCCCTTTCTTTTGTTGACAGAACTGTGTGTTTACACACATTTTCAATACTTAGAATTTTACACGCATGTTATTCAAATGAAGAGAAACGCGTGAAAAAGGACACTGGCCTGATAAATCGCGAGCAGGGTGTTAAATCCCCCAGCTAGCAGTTATCATGAGCGCGCAAAATCTTCAAACGACCGATAAATCAGCTATCGGGTTTCATAACTAAATGTAAATTTGTTGAAAAACTTTTGAAATTTCAGGCGACTTAAAAAAACTGGTAAGTCATGTGTATATGATATTTTGAGTCAACTCAAAATCATAACTTTTAGAATACGAATAAATATTCTCACAATGCTTTCCCACATTCCTTACATTGTAGGGCCCTCCTTACATTGTAGGGCCTTTCTCCGGTATAAATTATCATGCATGATCATGTGCTTTTTAAGACTATCAGATGTAGCACATTCTTTCCCACACTCTTTACATTTGTAAGGCCATTTTCCAGTATGAATCATCATGACGTGCTTTTGGAGGTTTATAGACAATGCAAACCCTTTTTCACAATATTCACATTTGTAGGGTCTTTCTCCCGAATGGATCATTATGTGTTTTTCAATTTTCATGGACAAACATGTGCGCTTTGAGGTGATCAGATCTTAAAAATCCTTTGTCACACTCCTTACATTTGTAAGGCCGTTCTCCGGTGTGAATCAGCATGTGATCTTTGAGGTTTCCAGACTTGGTAAACCCTTTTCCACAATCCTTACATTTGTAAGGCCTTTCATCAGTATGGATCATCATGTGGGTTTTGAGGGTTGCAGACTCAGAAAAACCTTTCCCACACTCCTTACATTTGTGGGGCCATTCTCCCGAGTGGGTCATCATATGTTTTTTAAGAGAATAAGATGTAGCACACCCTTTACCACAGTCCTTACATTTGTGGGGCTTATTACCAGTGTGGATCATCATGTGGAATTTGAGGGTTCGAGACAAGGAAAACCCTTTACCACACTCCTTACATTTGTAGGGTCTTTCTCCGGTATGGGTCATCATGTGAACTTTGAGCTTAGCAGATCTAGTAAACCCTTTTCCACAATCATCACATTTATGGGGCTTTTCTCCAGTGTGGATCATTCTGTGGCGACTAAGGGTTCCCCCGTAGCTGAAGCTTTTTCCACAATCATCACATTTATGGGGCTTTTCTCCAGTGTGAATCATCATGTGGAATTTGAGGGTTTGAGACAAGGAAAACCCTTTACCACACTCCTTACATTTGTAGGGTCTTTCTCCGGTATGGGTCATCATGTGAACTTTGAGGTTCGCAGATCTAGTAAACCCTTTTCCACAATCATCACATTTATGGGGCTTTTCTCCAGTGTGGATCAATCTGTGGCGATTAAGGGTTCCCCGGCAGCTGAAGCTTTTTCCACAATCATCACACTGAAATGGTCGTTTAACACCAGATACCAGGTTCACTTTACTGGGGCCAGCTAGTGGTTCTATTTGGGAATCAGCAGGAGAGGGATGAGTATATTTTTTCGAGGCTACCGCACTTCCTTCCCCTGAAAAGGAAGGAATGAAAGGAGAAAGACAGTGGAAAGGAAGGAATGAAGAAAGATTTCGGCAAATTAGAAGAACTTTGACCCAAGAGTAGCATAACATGCTAAAACTTCTAATATAATAGAACTTCTTCCATTCTATAGTAGTACGATTTAATAAATCAAATCCATAAAGCTACTGTGTAACTTACTATTTTGTGGAAGTGGAAGAGATGAAGGATTAGGGACGGGAGAAGAAAATTTACTCGGTTCCAAGTTATCACAATCGGGTAAGATTCCGAAAGTTTCAGGGTCAACTGGTTCCGTTTTGAGAGTTAGTAAAATAGGTTCAACTTTATAATCAACGTCTGGTTCACATTTAATACCCCCAGAGTGCATTTCATTGTCAGTTGGTTCTGTTTTCACTGGTGGGTCGGTGTTTACAAAGATCTGTTCTGTTTTTATGAAAGGTCGTGGAGAAAAAACAACAACACTCTGATCTTCCCACTGTAAAATATCAGCTGATGGTGGATCTTTACACTTTCGGTCTGGCTGTTTCCTTCGTTCCATTCTGCTAAACATAAGATAGATGGTTTTAGTTGAGGTAAAGAGCGTGAAAACGAGGGAAAGGGGAGGAAGACCAATCAAGGTTAGAGAAATGGAGGTTTCAGTCAACAAAAGACAGAAAATTTATAAACCGGATTAATAAAATACTAACAAGAAACCAATAGATATCAGATACATGAGACATTGCGTTTATTTTAAAATAAAACATTTCTAAAATTGGAATACGAGTTAATATTTTTTAGCAATTTCACGATTGAATCTAAATTCATGATCGTTTGTGAACTGTTCTGATATGATGATTGAGGATTGAAGACTGGTTGAACGCTTTTTTACACTCCTTACATTTGTACGGCCGTTCTCCAGTATGGATCATCATGTGGCGATTTAATCTTCCAGAGTCCCTAAACCTTTTGCCACACTCTTTACATTTATGGGGCTTTTCTCCAGTATGTATCATATATGTGTGTTTATGGAGGCTTCCAGACAGGGTATACTCTTTTCCACACTTCTTACATTTGTAGGGTTTTTCTCCAAAGTGGATGAATCTGTGGTGACGAAGATTGCGACGAAGGCTGAACACTTTTCCACAATCATCGCACTGGTATGGTCGTTTAACACCAGATGCCAGGTTCACTTTACTGGGGCCAGCTAGTGGTTCTGTTTGGGCATCAGCAGAAGAGGGATAAATATCTTTACTTGAGGGTACAACACTTCCTTCCCCTGAAAAGGAAATAAGATAATAGCCCCAAAGTACCTAACAATTAAATGTTCTGATGGAATATATCAATATATTATATATGTACATACTATATAAATATACAGTGCTATACTAGTAGACTATTCTAGTAGAAAATCTTTATGTAGATGAAATTATGATAGCAGTGCAACTGGTTGACTTACTATTCTGTGGAGTTCCAAGAGATGATGGACCAGGCACAGAAGAAGAACAATCAATCGGTCCCACATGATCACAATCGGGTAAGATACCGAAAGTTTCAGGGTCAACTGGTTCCGTTTTGAGAGTTAGTAATATAGGTTCAACTTTATAATCAGCGTCTGGCTCACATTTGATACTTTCAGGGCACATTTCATTGTCAACTGGTTCTGTTTTCACTGGTGGACAGGAGTTTACATAGATCTGTTTTTTATGAAGGGTTGAGGAGAAAAGTAGCAAAACTCATGATGTTATTTACTTACAATTTATTCCGACTGTCGACTTTTCAAAACTCATTGTTGTTTTCACCGGTGTCATACAAAAATCAACCTCTCTTATAGGATCTCGGAGGTCGAATGTTCTAAGAAGGGATTCTTGGTTCTCAGTTGCGTACTTCCTTAGTAAAAACAAGGACGTCCTACACAAGGTAACTCCAAATGCCGACAGCTGTTCAATCAAGTCATAATGGCAACCTAAAAGATATATTATTACGTATAGATTATAGAAAGACCAGTTATTTACAAATTACCTGCGGCTGACAGTGCCAAAGCTAGCCGGGCAGCGAACAGGTTGTTTTTCTGATTCATTGCTTTAGATATCACTGCTATCAGAAAGCCTATCATAGACTCCGTTTCGGCAACACCCTAATTCAGAATGGAAAGATGATAACGATGATGTAATTTGAAATTTAATTAATTAGAGGGAGGAATATCGAGCCAAGACTTGTTTTCTTCATGCAAGTAAAGAAGCCGCGCCAGGAGGGTCACGGGGCAGTATAAAAATTATAAAGTTATATCACTCACAGCTTTTTTCCCAAGTATTTGATGGAGAACTCTGACAGTGGTAGGCATGATTTTAGATGCCTCTGTGTAAACATTGCTAATACTTGTATCTTCAATTTCAGTCAAAACACCTGAAATAATGAAAATTGTAATACAGTCGGACCCCGATTTACGGCACCCTGGGGGAAATGGTTTTGTCCGTTAAATCGGGGTGCCGCTGAATCGGGGGCCATTAAATGGGGGTCCGACTGTATCTGAATAGTGTAGACTTTATTGGTTTGCAATTGTATTACGACAGGCTTACCAGGATCTTTCAGTCCTTTGCTATTGCTATTGCTTACCAGGATCTTTCAGTCCTTTGCTATTGCTGGCTTACCAGGATCTTTCAGTCCTTTGCTATTGCTTACCAGGATCTTTCAGTCCTTTGCTATTGCTTACCAGGATCTTTCAGTCCTTTGCTATTGCTGGGTTTTAGTATACCGTTCTTATTCCATTCCATTCCTTCCTTTTTTAAATCAGACAACTGAAAACATGAACCAATGTATCAACTATCATGATTTAGAGCATTGCACAAGACACCAGGGGCAATACTAATTCTGATATGATGACATAAAGAGAGCTAAGGTTTTACCAGTACAACAAAATGTTATGAAAATTCAGAATAATATGACTTACCAGTACAGTATCCTCTTGTAATGACTTCAGTCGTTTTATCTCTTTTCTCAGAATACTGTTCTCCAGCTCCTTAACGCCTGCTGAATGCTTTAACCCGTCAACTGAATGCTTTAACCCATCAACCTTTTCCCTCAAGATCTCAATCTCTCTGGACATATCCTTCTTCAACTCTTCATGTGCTACCTTCATCTTGGATTTCTCACCCTCATACACACCTCAAACACGTCCTCTTCGTTTCTCTGTAGTACGCCATACTATGTCATTATCAACCTATAAAGATATCAGGGTGTAATTTTGGGAGATGGGTTGTACAAACAAAGGGTTGGTAAATCAATGTTAGAGAAATGAGGAATCCCCATTGGAGATTGGATGCAACAAGAAGGACAGAAAATTTAAAAATGGTTTCAATCAAATACGCACTTAACTAGACACTAATCGGCACTAATAGATATCACATATATGACACATTATAATGTTCATTCGAAAATCTAAACTTTTTGAATACGTGTCATTATTTCTTAGCAATTTCACATTTGAATCTAATTTCATCGTATGTGAATTCTTCTAACATGAACCTTAAAGGGCCTAAAAACCCAAATTTTATTTAATTATTTTGAACACTACATCGTAACAAGCATGCTATTGGAGTCCCAAAAAACATAGGTACACGCCACACGGGCCCCAGGTGAGCCCAGGGGGAGCCACTCAAGTTGGGGTCCATTTGGGGTCCCCTTGTAAACGCGGTTGTACTCCTTGAAATGCTAACAATATGATCCTCTCTCAAATATAAAATTTAGGATAGAAACTATCCTTGTGTTTTAGTAGATTTCATAATCTTTCTCATCAATTATTATTTAAGCCTATCAAAACTAGGAGAAAAATTACCAGAATACAGAGACAAGAAAGATTATGTTCTCACCTGAAACACAATGCTAAATTTTACCCAAAACTTCAAATTTCAGAGAGGATCATATTGTTAGCATTTCAAGGAGTACAAGCGCGTTTACAAGGGGACCCCAACTGGGCCCCAACTTGAGGGGCTCCCCCTGGGCTCACATTGGGCGGGTGGGGCGTGTACCTATGTTTTTTGGGACTCCTAAAGCATGCTCGTTACGATGTAGTGTTCAAAATAATTAAATAAAATTTGGGTTTTTAGGCCCTTTAAGGTATGAAGATTGGCTGAGCACTTTCCTACACTCCCTACATTTGTAGGGTATTTTTCCAGTATGAATCACTTTAAAATGAATTCTGATGTCCTTGCATGGATTCTTTAAGTAATGTTCTTCGTTGTGTATTTTCTCGTGAGTTTTAAGGTGATCTCTTCTTAAATTTATAGGACCTCAATCTCCAGTATGAATCATCATGTGCCTTTTGAGCTTTCCAGACTTGGCAAACCCTTTTCCACAATCCTTACATTTGTGGGGCCATTCTCCCGTATGGGTCATCATGTGAGTTTTAAGGTAACAGGACAAGGAAAACCTTTTGCCACATTCCTTACATTTGTAAGGCCTTTCTCCAGTGTGGATCACCATGTGAGCTTTGAGGTTTCCAGACGTGTTAAACCCTTTTCCACAATCCTTACATTTGTAAGGCCTTTCATCAGTATGGATCATCATGTGGATTTTGAGGGATCCAGAATGGGGAAAACCTTTCCCACACTCCTTACATTTGTGGGGCCATTCTCCCGTATGGGTCATCATGTGTTTTTTAAAAGAATCAGATGTAGGGCACCCTTTACCACACTCCTTACATTTGTGGGGCCATTCTCCGGTATGGGTCATCATGTGGATTTTGAGTACATCAGATCTATCAAACCCCTTCTCACAATAATTACATTTGTAGGGCCTTTCTCCGCTATGGATCATCATGTGAGTTTTAAAGTGACCAGATTTATCAAATCCTTTCCCACATTCATCACATTTGTAAGGCCACTCTCCAGTATGGATCATCATGTGGGTTTTGAGGGTTCCAGACTGGGTAAAACCTTTCCCACACTCCTTACATTTGTAGGGTCTTTCTCCGGTATGGGTCATTAAGTGTCTTCTGAGGGTATCAGATCTATCAAACCCCTTCCCACAATCATCACATTTGTGGGGCCTTTCTCGAGTGTGAATCACTATGTGAGCTTTGAGATTACGAGATCGAGCAAAACCCTTCCCACACTCCTTACATTTGTAGGGCTTTTTTTCAGAGTGAATAAATCTCTGGTGATGAAGGGAACTCATTTGGTAAGGTTGCTCCACAGCAGATACCAGGTTCACTTTACTGGGGCCAGCTACTGGTTCTGTTTGGGAATCAGCAGGAGAGGGATGAATATCTTTACCAGAGGCTACCACAATTCTTTCGCCTGAAAAAAAGAAGAAATGAAAGGAGAAAGAAAGAGAAACAAGGAATGAAGAAAGATTTCGTCAAATTAGAATAACTTCCACACCATAGGGGTATAACATGTTACATGCTAAAACATTGCATGTGGATTGTGGATAGAACTTCTTCCATCATTTTATATGTAATTGATTTAATACAAATTGAAACAAGTTAGTTAGTCAAACAAATGTTTGGCGAAACATTTGTTTGACTAACTAACTTGTTTCAATTTGTATTTGCTCTCACCCTGTGATAGAGCACTGTCGGCACCCGGTGCACTACAACTGGATTTGATTTATAACTTTAAATATATTTAAATTTTTAATAAATCAAATCCATATAGCCACTGTTTAATTAACTTACTATTTTGTGGAAGTGAAAGAGGTGATAGGTTAGAAGAATTAGGGACGGAAGAAGAACAATCAATCGGTTCCACGTGATCGCAATCGGGCAAGATTCCCATATGTTCAGGGTCAACTGGTTCCGTTTTGAGAGTTAGTAAAATAGGTTCAACTTTATAATCAACGGTCTGGTTCACATTTAATACCCCCAGAGTACATTTCAGTGTCAGCTGGTTCTGTTTTTACTGGTGGGCAGGAGTTTACGAAGATCTGTTCTGTTTTTATGAAAGGTCGTGGTGAAAAAACAGCAACACTCTGATCTTCCCATTGTAAAGTATCGGCTGATGGTGGATCTTTGCACTTTCGGTCTGGCTGTTTTCTTCGATTCATTCTGCTAAATATGGGATAGGGGACAAGGTGTGAGGAAACGGATATATAAACGTTCTTTCAGAGAAAACGCATCATGGAAAAAATCCAATTAACAATAATACTTTCGGACCCCGATTTACCGGAACCTCGATTTACCGGGAGGATAAAATTCCCCGATATAAGAAATTAACGGTGTTTGACCCCGATATACCGGGCACCCCGATTTACCGGTCAAAACCCTTTCCCCAGAGCATCCCGTTAAATCGGGGTCCGACTGTATTGACAAAATCTGTAAAAAACTGAAACGATTCAATAAAATGTAAACCACTACAATATCTCAATTTCAAGTAAGCCCAGACCACTGAAAAGAAACATACTCTACCCTCACAGCAACTTTTTTAACTGAAGAAGCAATCCTACTAAATCCTAACAACTCCTCACACCCAATCTCCCCATCCTATACAATGATAATGAAAGTTTTGCTCACACTGCATTTCTCATATAATGTCACCTCATTATATCTATATACACGTTCATTTCACAACTTTCAGAATACGAATAAATATTTTGAAGCATTCTCACACTTTCAAATTAATTCTGATTTTCTTGCGTTGATTCTTCAAGGGATTTTTCTTCTTAGTGAACTTTCTTGTGGGCTTTAAGTTGATCAGACCTAACAAACCCTCTTCCACAGTCCACACTCTTCACATTTGTATGGCCTTTCTCCAGTATGAATCATCATGTGAGTTTTAAGGCGAGAAGAATGGGAAAACCCTTTCCCGCACTCTTCACATTTGTACGGCCTTTTTCTGGTATGCACCAATCTGTGGCGATTAAAGTTGCTCCGAAGGCTGAACAATTGTCCACAATCATCACATTTATGGGGCTTTTCTCCAGTGTGGACCAATCTATGTTCATTAAGGTTGCTCCGGTGGGTGTAGCTTTTTCCACAATCATCACACAGAAATGGTCGCTTAACAATAGATACCAAGTTCACTTCACTGGGGCCAGCTAGTGGTCCTGTTTGGGAATCAGCAGAAGAGGGATGAATATCTGCACCTGAGTCTACCTCACTTCCTTCCCCTGAAAAGGAAGGAATGAAGGAAGAAAGATAGAGGAAAATGAAGTAAGGAATAAAGATTCGGCATAATGGGATCTAACTAATTCGAATAGCGTACAAATGCCAAACCTTCTGGATCAATCCTATCAAACAGCAACTGCAACTTACCATTTTGTGGAATTCCAAGAGATGATAGGTTAGAAGAATTAGAGACGGGAGAAGAACATCCAATCGGTTCCAAGTTATCACAATCGGGCAAGATTCCCAAATATTCAGGGTCAACTGGTTCCGTTTTGAGAGTTAATAAAATAGGTTCAACTTTATAATCAACGTCTGGTTCAAATTTGATACCCCCAGAGTCACTGTCAGCTGGTTCCGTTTTCACTGGTGGGTAGGAGTTTACAAAGATCTGTTCTGTTTTTATGAAAGGTCGTGGAGAAAAAACAGCAACACTCTGATCTTCCCACTGTAAAATATGGGCTGATGGTGGATCTTTGCACTTTCGGTCTGGCTGCTTTCTTCGTTCCATTCTGCTAAGAATACCAAGTTTGAATGTTTTACAAATAAATTAGTTTTGATTAAATTAGGGTGGAGATAAACGCCGCCTTTTATTTCATAGTGCTGACGTTTTGTCATCATGTTAGTTTTCTGTAATAGCAGACGTTGAGACCTCTACTAAATCATACTATTATTAAAGCAAATAGGGAAATCCCATGTCCCGTTTTTTTAACCAAATATGGCACAAAATTCCTGGAAATGGCCTTTTGCACGTGTTGTCCCTGGACCCTGGCAACCTGCCAGCTTGAGCCTTAAACTGCACGTGCATCCTTGATTCATCTCTCTGCCGGTTGTGTGATTTATCGTTTGCTCGATTTGATCTGTTCTCCACGTTTCTTGAATATGACTACTCAACTTCAACACAATCGCCAGCGAGTTTGGAGGACCCATATGTCCCAAACTGGCGCTGACGCCTATAGACTACGTGATCGAATTCTACAAAAGAGGTGATTATTATTCAAAAAATGTTGTCAACACACGTAATAACAAAGTATCAATGGCACTAACAAGAAATGACAGTACATAATACGTGAAAGTATTTTGCCAATATACTCGACTCCTTCATAAAATACTTTAGGACCTGGCAAAAGAGGACCCGTGGTTTTTCTGTCAAATGAATCCCTTTGGTTAATTCACCTGATAAATTTACTGATTTAAAAAATTTCAAATGATACTACACTATTTGCTTAGGTTACTGTATGACCATTGACCATCCCCGACATTCGCCCGTAGGGCGAGCGGGCTTACTAGTTATGTTAAAACTAGATCAAAAAACAAAAAAAATTTGTTTGGAACACCCGTGGCCTTTTTACGATACTTGGCGCTACGGGAAACGCACCCATAATCTGAGCTACTAGGTATTGTTATGTCATCGATCTCTCTCCAAGTTCTCACACTTTTTCACCCTCTCTTTTACTTTTACTCCGACGAAGGGTGCATTTCCCGTAGCGCCAAGTATCGTAAAAAGGCCACGGGTGTTCCAAACAAATTTTTTTTGTTTTTTGATCTAGTTTCTCAGGTTTTTTGTATACAGGTATCGAAATATGCAAATAACGACTAAACGATGCGAGATACGACTTTTTGTCCGGGGGGACGACCCCATATAAATCGATCATTCTGCGTCGAAATTTGTCCGTAAAAACGTTCTAGGACCAGCTAAAATGGAAATATTCAAAATATGCATTTAATCATGAATCTGCGCATAAATATGCAAATAACGGCTAAACGGTGCGATATACGACTTTTTGTCCGTGGGACGACCCCCCATAAATCGACCATTCTGCGTCAAAATATGTCCATGAAAACTTTCTATGACCAGCTGAAATGGAAATATCCAGAATATGCATTAAATCATAAATCTGTGCATAAATATGCAAATAGTAGCTAAACGGTGCGAGATACGACTTTTTGTCCGGGGGTTGACCCCCCATAAAGTGAGTATTTTGCGTCGAAATATGTCATTTTAAATGTCCTTACAACAGCCAATACCGAGATAATCATAAAATTATACATAAATTATGCATAATTAATGACTTCCCATGTTCAAATCAAAATTTTATATAGCCTACTACATGTAGAATAGTCGATTTATGGGGGGTCGTCCCTGGGACAAAAAGCTCTAAATCCAGCCGTTTTCGCTCAGTTTGGTCTGTAAAAAGGTCGTGCATATGTACGGAGTATAAATATGCAAATTACGGCTAAACGGTGCGAGATACGACTTTTTGTCTGGGGGACGACCCCCCATAAATCGATCATTCTGCGTCGAAATATGACCATGAAAACTTTCTAGGACCAGCTGAAGTGGAAATATTCAGAATATGCATTAAATTATGAATCGGCGCATAAATATGCAAATTAAGGCTAAACGGTGCGAGATACGACTTTTTATCTGGGGGACGACCCCCCACAAATCGACTATTCTCCGTCCAATGCGACCAATGAAAAGCCGTTAGTAGAACCTGAGATATTCAGATATGCATATTCTCATAATTATGTGCATATAACTCCTTAACGGTTCAAGTTAGAGAAAATTGTCCCGAGTAAGACCCCCCATAAATCGAATATTTTGCGTCGGTTAGAACCGTTCATTTTTCTCTAATATGAGTCATTACCGAGATATTCATAAATTTATACATAAATTATGCATAATTAATGACTTAATGATCTCCAATCAAGATGCCATATAGCCTACTACACACAGAATAACTAGAGTAACCTAAGTTTAAAATTTCAGGGCTCTAGCTTTAGCCGTTTTTCCAGGCGAATGTTTGCAAAATGGTGGTGCCTTGTATGTATGTATGTATGTATAGTGTCTACACAGGGTGTGTTTGGGACCCCCCTCGTAACTTTTGAACGAAACGACCGATCCACTTGAAATTTATATCACTAACAGTAATGGTAGAGGTACCTATGACTACAAAATTTCAGCTCGCTAGCTTATCGGGAACATGGTCAAACAGGCGCTCAAAAAGGGCGTTTGTCGCATCCGTATGGTATACTGCACTGGCCCCCACTGGGGGGGGGGTAAATGAACTTCTCGCGCCGGACTTAATTGTTTCAGAGTCATGATTTGATATGACTGGGGATATTTTTAATGCTGGGGGCTGTGCCCCCAGACCCCCCTAAGGCCACGGGGCACTTGCCAGTGCAGTGACAAGGTTTTAAGTGGCTCGCTGCGGGGAAGCGCTTGTCAAAACTTGAGATCTTTATTTGGCATATGCTATGACCGTTTTATCCCTGGCTATTCTGCACCAAATACAGTGCGAGATAAGGCAGCGCTGTTCAAGGTTCGATCCCCCATCCCAATTGACATTGCGAATAACATCTCCTGATCAGAGAAACCAAGGTGAAGTCTCTATCTAATCAGGAACAGGGATATTGCAAAAATAAACTTCACAAAACCAGGGGGTTTCCGGTTTGTACTTTGTGAAACAGTTGATTGTTGGAAAACAAAAATTGACCTGGAAGTTTCTTTGACTTTCAAGTTCGCGTTGTGCACTGATCTTTTCAGCGCGCGTATCGAGTAATCCGTTTTTTGCGCGGCGCATAAATGCAGTTATAATATTTGTTTTACGCGGTTGCGGTAAAAAGACCGAAATATTTAATATATCCAATCCGAGGTGAGTATTGATCTTCTTGAGATGGCCAGCTGATAGACGAACGGTTTTCTAGAGACAAGCAGCCCTGGACAGCATGAGCAACAATTAAAGTCCGTTTCAAGCGACTTGACCCGTAATTCTTGGAATTTGGCGCATTGCGCGTGTATTTACAAAGGGGAAATCCTGAATTTCCAGGAATCTCAGGTCAAGTCGTTTGAAACGCACTTTAAATAGGGAGAGAGACTGTCATGACAGTCAGTGACAGTCTATTGGGACGGTGCGCGCCGCGAGTCCGCTGTCAGAGGTCGACTTGGTGCGCGCGACCAAACTGCTTACAACAGGACACTTTCGCCCTCCCGACCCTCTAGATTTATGCTGACATTTTGTCTTCAGTGTGCCGGCGCAACAAAACGACGCGAGCTCGAGTGTGTTACGTCAACTTCTTCCACACTCACACACACTCACAGCCATTATACACAAGGGGAGGGGATATGAGAAAGGGAGAAAGAGAAAGAAAATGATGCGAAAATAAGCACAGGGATTCATTGACAGATGAAAAGAGGGCGATAGAAAGAGAGAAAATTCGTGACTTGAAAACTAGCTTGATATTTAAAGAAATTTTAACTATTATGATAACCATCACGACTGTTTAAAATCATCACGACTCACAGAACTACGGATGTCGGTGCCCATGTCGGTTTTCTATTTTAGGGTTATAAGGGGGAGATAAGAGGCCAGGATGTATCGAATTTCAATTTGCCAGGATACATATTTCAGAGAGAAAGAGAGAGAGAGAAAGAGAGAGAGAAGAAAACAAAACAGACCGTGTATTGTTTCACTCGTTCAGGCTGTCTCGTGCGGTGGAGTACAATACACACATGAGATACTGGCCCCCACATTTAGCTCCCAATGTGTGTAAATACAATGTGAAGATGCGTGTATTACAAATAATACACTGATGGGAGCTGTCCGCTTGGAATGATAAAATGGGATATCAAATAAAGAAAACCAGCTTGTTTATTAAAGATAGGCAGTGATTATATGAAAAAGAAAGGGCGAGATGAAGAGTTCGAATAATTTTAGTAAAATGTGTGTGCAACTACTTACGATGAGTGTATAGTAGCATCACGCTATTACTTTCTCCTGCAAAAGCATGAGCATGCAGAAATACTGCATACAGCATGCAGGAACTGAGAGAGATAGGGGAAGAGAGAGAGTGACAGGAGAGAGAGAGAGAGAGATAGAGGGATAGAGAGAGAGAGGAGAGGAGGAGAGAGAGAGCGAGGCAGAAGACAGATATAAATTGATGAGTAGTGATAGAGGATCGACGAGAAGCGGAGGGCCGAGTTGAAGCAGGATAGAGAAGAGAGTTGGGAGAGAGAGGAGGGGGATAAAGAGAGAGAACGAAGGCCGATGAAGGGTTTTAAAGTTTGGATTTTGGGTGGAAATATATGATCACGTGTATGTCAGAAGCGTGATCAAATAGGGGTTCATAAGCGATCAAAGACATGTCAAATGACGTCATCTACTGACGTCAGAGGTATATCCTTGAGCGTCACAATCAACTAATATAACGTTAATATATCCACTTCATTCCCCCAATATATATCTCTATATCAACTCAGTACACATGATTCGTCTAAAATTAACCAACTAGGACTCGACTGGGGGGGGCCGGCTGAAGTTTTTGAAGTTTTTGAAGTCAACTTCAAAAACTTCAAAGAGAAACTTAGGGTGGAAAACTTCAAAAACTTCAAAAACTTCAAAAACTCATATCTCCTAAACCGTTGGAGATAGGCCCTATGTTGCTTCATAACTCTTATATAAACTCGAGGCCGCTGATGATTTGGTGTCCATGTTTTTTCACTACTCCCTTAATAAAAAATTTGCATTTTGTGAAACTGTGAAAAAAGGGTGTGGCCCCAAAAAAATTTTTGAAAATTTACTTCATAATTTTTAAACACTTTCTTAGAATTTCTAGGCAACTTTTTGAGTTATAGAATGAAAATGAAATCTGTTTTTACAAAAAATTTAAAATTTTTTACACCAAATTGTGCCATGGATTTCATGGCTAGGAATCATTGTAAATATCCTAATTTGTGGTAGAAAAAGGGCAGACAAGGACGGATAACTTTGCCACAATATGTATTAAGCATGAAACTAACCTAAACAAGTGTAATAATAGTCACTGATAGCATATAAAAGTAGTTTAGAGTTTTTGAAGTTTTTGAAGTTTTTGAAGTCAACTTCAAAAACTTCAAAAACTCAAAAAGTAGGGTGGAAAACTTCAAACTTCAAAAACTTCAGCCGGCCCCCCCCCCCCCCCCCACTCGACTTGCTATAAATTGGAACGATTGAGTCGAGCACTCAACCAACCATTACTTGCAACATCCCCTATTTTTAAGTCTGGCGTGTCAATATACTAACAGTACAACTGGTCAGACGTCAGTTTAGTCAGTACATTAGGGTGGTTTGCCTTGCAGCTTGTTCGGCCCGGTTTGAACAAAACAAAGGGTTGTATCCCGTATCAGGTATAGTTTAGTTTTCTTCATATTTCACCATGCAGTGTGCCTCCCACCCAAGTTTGGGGTAAGTTTTATCCTGAATCCTTATATCGATATATCGGAATTGTGCTTCCTATTTATCGGTCCATCATTCAATCTTACCACGCCCGTTGGAGCTGCAAGCTTACCATCCCCCTCTCTCTCTTTCTCTCTCTTTCTCTCTCTCTCTCTCTCTCTCACCCGTTCTTTTCTATGCACGTTACCGCTATTGACACTGATGATAGTGCAAACATACACGCGTGTAAAACCAGAAAAAGAGAGAAAGAAAGAGAGGGAGAAAGAGAGAGAGAGAGAGAAAGAGAGAAGAGAGAGAGAAGAGAGAGAGAGAGAGAGAGAGAGAGAGAGAGAGAGAGAAAGATAAAAGAGCGAGTGAGAGAGGGAGAGAGAGAGAGAGAAACATTAAGGTAGACTGACAAGCAAAGCTTATCACGTGATGAAATTAAAGCGACTACAGCAGCTCAGCTGTAGTAGGCCTATCAAACACATGTGTCAGGTTCTAAGCTGTATGCGGCCCCTAACATCTAAATAGATATCCTCATGATTGGAGATGGTGACTCCTACATGTATATTTTATAACTTGGAGAGACTGCTCTCTCCTAGTGAAAGTAACAATCCCCCTAATCCACTTTGATCCACCATGATGTCACTTGTAAGTGGTCCCATCACCTCTATAACAGTAGGTCCCACTGTGTATATATGGCTGGTCAGGTTTATACAATAATACACGCGGATTGCGGTATGTATTATTGTATAAACCGGACCACACACATACAGGAAGAAATTTTAATATATCTCCTTCTGGTGCTGATACACACACACGCCCTCTGTACAACAGATGAATGGGGAAATCTCACACATACTCGCCTAGATCTCGGTTAAGGAGAGAGGACCACACACATACAGTGGGGGACCTACTAATTAAAATAAGTGGTATGTAACACACCACATATTTTAATTTGTTTTTGTGTACACTGTCACGAGGGGGGGGGGGAAATTAAACAAGAAACGTCAGACAAAAAGTTAAATTTTCTGAAGCGGTCTAAAGTCTTAATAAGGAGTCGACCCCCCGAATTTGTGAGTGGTCCTAAAATAACTGTTATGACCATTTTCGATCAAAATGCCAATCTTGACAGTGGTGATCTGATAAAAGATTCAACAAATATAATAGACTAATATGGTCAATTATTTTGGGTAAATAATACTGAATAGACGGTTCAACCGTGTTGCGCATTCGTATTTTATTTTTTCATGATGCGAAACCAAATCTTCCAAAGATACTCAAACTTGAGTATAATTTATGTCCCTGAATCCTAACAGTGCTGCTTGCAGTCAAAATACGGTAACGCAAAATACAGTAAGGAGACGCGCACGGTGCATAACGCGCGGCAAAAAGTTCATGTGTCAGCACGTACTAGCGCCCTGATTGGTAACGGTTGCGCGTCGTCTTACTGTATCTTCGTTTTCCATTACCGTTTTCCCACTACAAGCGACCGTGATACACTCCTGCAGACGCCAGACCTCTCCCTCCCCCACAACTAAAAGTATTGATATTGTGGGGTCCAAAAAAGTTGGTGCTTTTTTTTTTTTTTAAAAAGTTCCGAAATTTTTAAAACGCTAATTTTCGCGGGTTTTTTTTAAAATGGAAAATAAACCCCTTGGCGCCCAAAAACTACCTTGTAAAATCCTTTTCAAACTAAGGGCTTTATATTTTTTTTCAGACCCCCTTTAAAAAGGGGGTTTAAATGGAGGGTAAAATTTGGTAAAAAAATTTTCTTTTAAAATTAAAAGGATAAAAGAAGGGAAAAGGGGAAAAAGGGAAAAGGGGAAGCCCCAAAAGAAAAAAGGGGTATTTTTTGCAAAGGGGGATATAGGGGGGCCCCCCCGGGGTTCGGGTTGCGGGGAGATGCGGGGGGCCCTTTTATGCAAATGGGAAGGGGGGGGCAAAGGGAAAAAGAAAAGGGGGGGGAGGGGTTGGAAGGGGTGTTTGGGGGGGGGGGGGGACGGAGGGGGGGGGGGGGGGGGCGGGGTTTTGGTTTTTGGCCCCTCCCCCCCCCCTCGCCCCCCCGCCCCTCCCGCTCTCCCTCCCCGCCGCCCCCCCCGCCCCCCAAAAAAAAGGGGCAAAATTCGCGGAGTTTGCTTTGGGAATGCGGCAAAGGGGGTGACCAGGAAGGAACTCAGAACATCCTGCGGCCCTAAAAACTTTTAAATTTTCTTACCATTGTGAACTTGAAAACCCCTCCCCTTTGGGACTTTGGGATTTCAACCCGTTTAAACAACCTTTTGAAAAATTGGGGGAAAAAAACAGTTTTTAACTTTTGGGAAAATTAAAAAAAAAAGTTTGGCCCCGGGTATTTTTTCCAAATGTACCTTTAAATAAAGCAAACCATTAAAAAACCGGCCGTTTTAAAAACCACCGTTCAATTTTTCCTTTCCCTTTTTCAGAGGTAAAATATAGGGTCTCTGTACAGTATAGTTTCCCTCGCACACATTAAACATTTTTTATGTAGGGTATGTGATCGATAATTTTAGTATGATATGATGATGAGAAATTATATGCACACTTTCGCCTTATGATTTACAATTCTTCCCAAGCATAAAATACTCCCCCCCACGCCCACTTTTAAACTATTTTCTTTTTACTTTCCTCCTTTCCCTCCCTCTCATCTCTTTTCCCTTTTTCAATTTAATTTTCCTTTTTCTACCACCCTCTCTCGTCTCCCCTTTCCTCTCCAAAACCTAACCCAACCATCGCCGGGGGGGGTCAAATAAAAATTTTCCCCCTGGTCCCGACTAAAATTTTTAATTTTGTTGCCCTTTTTTTCCCCCCCCTTTTTTTTTGCCAAAACTTCCAAAATTTTTTTGGGAGAACCCCTTCAATTTTCTTTCCGAATCTTTTTTTTAACCCTTTTTTTTTTCCGTTTCGGGGGGTTTGCTTAATTTTCGGGCCCCCTTTTTTCTCATTTTCAATTTGGCAGAAATTTTAAACTTTTTTTACGAATGGAAAATTTTTAAAAAACTTTATTTTCTTCTTTTTTTACATATTCAAAAAATTTTGTTTTTCCCCCAAAACCCCTTCCATCCCCCCTTATTTTAAAAATTCAGAAAAATCGTTAAATTTTTTTTCCCCCAGTAAGAAAAAACCCTTCCCCCCCTTTTCTTGCCTTTTTTGGGTTTCAAAAAACCAATTTGAATACTTTTCAATTTTTTTTCAAATTTTTTTTTCTTTTTCTTTTTTTTCCCCTTTTAAACCCCCCCCATTCCCAAAAAGAGTATTAAAAAAATTTTTTTGGGGGGAAAAAGGGAAAGGGGAAAAAAAGGAAAAAAAAGGGGGGGGAAAAAAAAACTTTTTCCCTTTCTTTCCCCCCTTTTTTTTTTCTTTTTTCTTTTTTCTCCTCTCCTTTTCCTTTTTTTTTTTTTTCCTTTTTAAAAGCCGGGGGGGGAAAAAAAAAACCCCCGTTTTTTAAAGGGGGGTTTTTGGGGGAAAAAAAAAAAAAAAAAAATAAAAGGGAAGGGAAAAAAAAAAGGAAAAGAAAGGGAAAAAAAAGGAAAAAAAGGGCCCCCAAAAGGGAAAAAAGAGAAAAAGGGCCAAGGAAAAAAAAGGAAACCCTTTTTTTTTGAAGAAAAAAAATTTTTTTTTGGTTTAAAAAAACCGGGGGTTTTTAAAGGGATTCGGGGAGCCCTTTTTTTTTTTTTTTCCCCTGGTAAATTTTAAATTTTAGGATAAAACTGGGGAAAGAAAAAATTTTTGGGAAAAATTTTTTAATTTCCCCCAAAAGGGGGTCAGAGCGGGTGAAACCCGTCCTTTTTAAAAAGAGGGTTCCCCGATCTAAAAGGTGATTTAAAATGGGACCAACTTAACATTAAAATCCATTTTGGGGGGTACTGAAGACAGCCCTTTCTCCGCCGTTTTTGGGGTTTTTTTTAATTGCGAAAAAAATTTTTTTTTTTTTTTTTTCCGTTTAAAAGTAAGGGGGGGAAAAAAAAAAGGGCCCGGGGAAAAAGCCCCCTTTCTCCCCCTTTTTTCCCCTCCTCCTCTTCTTTTTCCCCTTCCTTTTTTTTTTCCCCTTTTCCCTTCTTTTCCAAAACCCCCTTGTTTTTAAAAGGGGCCCATGGGTCTCTCAATGCCCCCCCAAAATCGGACCTTCTGAATCGATTAAGCTTGGTCCCAGGTCTCTACGATCATCCGTTTTTGAGATACAGGGAATTTCCCTCTTTTTCAAAAAGACGGGTTTCACAAAACAAGCTTTGTACACCACATCTTTGACGGGAAAGTTCCAAAATTTTTGGGCCACATAGATAATCGTTTTGAGCAACTATTTCCAGATTTTCATCTCTAATGAAGCATGGAAACATTCTCAGCCAGCGTGTCAAAGACGCAAAAAAGTAAACCGTTCTCATGGCCAGAAAAAAGCTCCATTTCAAAAATCCTTCTTTAGGCTTATTCACCTTTATATTCTCTTCAAATTCCAAGAATATAATGTTTCCATCTCAAAAAAAGTGGTCCTGAGGTTAAAAATTTCAACAAAAATTGAAAAAACGCCACTTTTAAAATAGGCTGTAGCAAAAATATGAATTCGACTTTAGGGCTAAAATTGCATATTTGAGGTCCATTTTGTATGGCCTAAACCCTGGTGAAGTCATTTGGTTGGGCACTCGATGATGAAAAACGCCAGGTGTACCCTTAAACACACCTACACACACACAAAACCCCGGAAAACAGTGGATTTGAGGAGTGCACATGACAGTACATTATAATATACAGTACACAGTTAGAAGAATCAAGGATGAGATTAGCAGGATCAATATCAAGGGCGCCACCCATCTACCAGGCCATGACACAGTTAGAAGTTCTAACTTAGAACGACTGTCTTTAGACGGTCTGGCAACAAACATGTGAAGTGGAGGACTGATGAATGATGATGGATCGGCTGCTACGCTAGGATAAAATATGAAGAGATGAATTCCCGATTATTTACATCATCGAAAAGTTTGAAACAAACAATTTTTTTCTTAAATCAGTGTGCACAAAGTAACATGGGGGTTCACAGATAACTTTTCTCTCTCTCTCTCCCACTCTAGCTCTCTCTATCTCCCACCCAACTCTCTTTATCTCTATCTCTTTCTCTCTCTTTCACCCACTCTATCTCTCTCCCACTCTCTCTCGTTCAAACACACTTCAGTTTTCTATACAAGACTGCACATCATCGGTAAATATACTGCTCTCTCTCATTCACAAAATGATAACACCCACATTTCATTCCGTTAACATAATATTTTTGAGAGATCATCAATATACATATTGGTGTGGTTAAACCAGGAACCGACCGAAACAAGTAAACAACCAATCAGAACTCGTTATTTAGGTCACGTGACTGGTTATCAGCCAATCAGGGACCAGTATTTCCTGATTCGGTCGGTTCCTAGGTTAAACTGACGCGGGGGAAATATTCCTGGGGGGGAGCTCTAAAAGAGGGGGATCTCTAACAAGTGAAATGTGAGTGAAGATGCTGAGAGCAAAAACAACTGACAGATGAAAAAACCCCATTAATATACATCCGTGAGAGATTACACGAATATATTTATTTCTAACCCAAAAACTTTATTATTCGTGCTGATTACATTTATACCCCGCAGCTCTCTATAGTACGTGTCTCACGGCCCAAAAACTATCAATTTAGTTCGATGGGCGTGAAAAATATTATATTGCGAACCTATAAAAGATACCTCTCTCTCCTTTTAATATCTCTCTGTTTGTCCTTCTTAGTGAAAGAGCAAAAAAAGTATTCCTATACATTATAAGTGGATAGGGATATGGAGAACACAAATTCGTGGTATTTATCCCTCCAAAACGCGTGAGACCCATCAAGCGTTGCTTTTTTTCAACAAATTAATTCACCTACAAACTCATTCATCTTATTGTCGGTGTATTACGTTCAACAACATAGCTCCCAATTCCAAAGTCCAATTTTAAAATTAAGCGATGGACGCTACACAAAAAAATATGTAATTTCGTACAAACCGGGTATGTCATACCCCATTATGTACAGTAAGATTACGATTTACCGGGCTGATCGGGGGAATGGTATGGCCCGGTATATTAATTATCGGGGGAATGACCCGGTGTATATCGGGGTGTAACAGCTGTACGTCACTAACGATATCTCGAGGTCTGATGGTGACATCACAAACGCTTAATTTTAAAATTGGACTTAATAATATATGTTCTGCGCATGACTGAAAGGGTGGATACCAGGAACCGACCGACACAAGTAAACAACCAATAAGAACTCGTTATTTAGGTCACGTGACTGGTTATCAGCCAATCAGAGACCGGTATTTCCTGATTCGGTCGGTTCCTGATGGATACATATCCATGTGAAAAAATGAGTCCAATAAACAGTTCACACAGCACATCACCCTACTCTCTCCCACTCTATCTCTCTGGTTTTCACTCGTTCTTGCTCCGTCCACGTGTTTCTGTCCTCTTCTTGGCGGTTCCGGGCGTGGCGGCTGCGCTGTTGCTCGCACTCGCTGCTTGGGCTTGCTCCTTTTGCTGTGTGTAATGAGGATAGGGATTATATATTGGGGAATATTAATCGGGGGGGGGGGGTGAGATCATTGATTGAGAGGGACCGGAATTACCGATAATGACCTAATAAATGGACCGGGATTACCGATAATGACCTAATTAAATGTACCCGTTGTAGAAATATATAATTAGAGCAGTACCTGACGTAACATGGTCCAATCAAAGATGTAATCGTAGGAATGGTTTAGGGTTCTGAAAAGTAGTCGGAATAGCTGTCGGAGATACATGTAGTCGGGGGCCTCCTCGAACCTCAGGCCTGAAAGGATTGCTATTAGATAAATGTAGTCAGGGGCAGTCGGGGGCCTCCTCGAACCTCAGCCCTGAAAGGATCTTGTTATTAGATAAATGTAGTCGGGGGCCGTACTGTTATTGTACAGGGTGTTTCTTAATGCCATCTCCCAATGAGGTGTTGCCTAGCTCGACCCTCTTTACAAATGTAAAGGAGGGTTAAAACATAACAAATGAGGTGTTGGACTTAATTAGTCGTACCGCGGGGGACGCGTTTATTTGATAAATTGAGGTTCTATAAATCTCCGAGTAAGGGATACCAAGAAATGGTGTGGGATTATAATTTATAGACTACCCTGTAATAAGGAGTATAATAACGCTAGTAGTATAACAAGCACTAAAAGGTTCTAGATTCATCTTTCAATACCACGGAACTTTCTAGTTTAGGTACCATATTAAGATTTCACACACACCCATAAATCTGAGTGGTTCAATTAGTCCTCAACCAGCCAACTAAAAGGTGAACTATTGTGTGGCGGGATTCATTATCATGATTATGAAGGGTATAATACAGGGAGCCATCCCTTAATTAGCTGCTGGAGTGGTGCCATTATGAACACCTCAATCTACCTAACCCTTACAGAGCGTGGTGTGAGCCAAACAATGAACACACATAATGAACACCCTGTATCATTCAGCGATAGAAAGAAACAAAGATAAAACGACTATAAATGGTAAAAAACACTTCCCCACGCCCCGCGGGTTTGAAAAATACAAACAAACAAAAAACAAACAAAAAAACAAACAAAAAACAAAAAAAACAAAAAAAAACAAACAAAACAAACCTCTGCAGTAGTTGAGGTAACTGGAAAACTCGGACGGGAATCCTTTGGTCAGTAAATCAATGGGGGTGGACATCTTTCTCTCTGATATTTTCTCATATTTCTGTTTCTTAGTTCCTGCTTTGAGACCCTGCCACGGTAGGGATGATCTGTTGAAATACATGAGCACGTATCCAAGGCTCTCCATGTCGTCCCGTCGGCTCTGTTCAATACCCAAGTGAGCGTTGATACTAGCGTATCGTGCCGTTCCGGTTAAGTTCTTGTCCTCTCGGTAGGGAATGTGAAGGCGTGTCCGGGAATCTCGGTATTTCTTGGCCAGTCCGTAGTCAATCAGGAACACCTTGAAGAGATAAGTTTAGTTAAATATTATCATTTTGAATGAGACATTCTTCACGGTCTTAAGGAGATTACAACGTGCTACAAAAAAGACTGTTCTGCTAGATTTATCTTTTTAAAGTGTAAACGTGTAAATCTTTGTAAAACACTTTCTAGAACGATTATAATGCAGATATATTTCCAGATTATGACGTCATGTTACAATTTACCTTGTTGCACTGTTTCAGGATTCCCATTAAGAAATTATCTGGTTTTATATCTCGGTGAATAAAGTTCTTGTTGTGTAAGAACTCAATTCTTCCTATCATCTGGTCAGCCAACATTAGGACTGTCTTCATTGTAAATCGCCTGCTGCAGAAGTTGAATAGATCCTCGAGGGAGGGCCCGAGGAGGTCCATCACGAGTACGTTGTAGTCTTGTTCCTGGCCAAAATACCTGGGAGAGAGATTTAATTCAGTTTAAAATTGAAATTTGGTGGGAGGATTTAAAATAGAGGGGGAATGACAAATTAAATGTATTTATTTTATTGATTTTCATGGAAATTATTTGTAAAAAGTTCAGAAGTAGAAAGTTTTGAGAACAGCAAAACTTGAAGATGAGTAAAATTAACGTGTGATATCTATTGAGGCAAATCTATTTCAAGAATCAAGTGTTATTGTATCATCATTCTTGAGAGCTGTCTACAAATGTATGAATTAGATATGGCGTATTTTTACGTCACCACTAAATGACATCATACCACCGCCCCAATATATCAATTAAGTAATAATAACACTCACCTAATGTGAGGGATTCCTACTCCTCCCTGGAAGATCTTGTAGAGTTTGCTCTCATAGAGCAACTGTGGGTGCCGGGACTTGATGGGTTCGAGCTTTACCGCTACCTGGAAAAGAGAGATGGGGGTTGGAGATGGGAGAAGGGAGAGAGAGATGGGGGTTGGAGATGGGACAGAGGAGTTGTTTTTGGGAGGATAGTTTCTTGTGTGAGAGATTATGACCAGTTTAGGAATTAGGGGGTATTAAAAGCGGGGTACATAAGAGTGGAACCCTTCCCCCGGCCCCATACTAATGGTAAGTTCAAAAATATCTCACCTCTTCACCGGTGAGGATGTTCGTGCCGAGATAGACATCACCGAAAGATCCGCTGCCGATCCTTCGTACTAGTCTGTACTTGCCTGAAATTTAAACATGGTTATCCACAAAAATAACTGATCATTAATTAATTATCAAATCTACATTTAACTCCTTTTCGATTAATCCTGGTCAAATCTCATTCGTGATGTGACTGGCCACACCGAACGAAGTGAAGAAAGAAGAATTATTCTTTAAGGGACTCTTACCTCCAACCTGTATTTCCGCCTTATTATTGGACGCCATGTTTCTCTCTGTCACGCACAACCCACCATAAAGAGAAGCTACACAGAGGATCAAGATTATTATTTAATCATATCTCACACAAACGTTTAAATGTAATATAATCATTTATATATACCACTTTATAGTGTAAAATAATGGAGCACGCACCAACAGCCTACGCTTGACATACGTGCTCACTTTCAAAAGTGGCAATGGCAAATTTGAGTGAGCGTGTTTCAGTCATTTTTAACAAGGTTTGTTGCCAAAACGCCGGTCGTCGAACGCAGAACGTTAGCAAATGTAATTGCATCTAAATGGGTCTAGGCTCTCCGCTCTAGCCCCGACTTTATTTTATAAAACCGAGTTTGACGGCTGTAATGGTGATTCAAAAGTGCTTAAAATATTAATATCTAAACTACAATATTTAAAGACAACTCCATTGAGGTCAATATGTCGAGATCTTCATGTAGCGACACTAATTAAGTCAGATTTTACGTTAAAACCGTTGGGATAAACAAAGCATGCCGTGGAAAAAACTGAACTTTTCAAAAAACACGAACTGAAAAACACGGAGCAGAGGCGATTTGAAAACGCACGAATAACGCGCAATGCAATGTTCACGAGCACGCGCGGCATCGATATCTGTCTTTTACTTCGCGCATTACATACAAATGTCATAATTTGCATCGCTTTGTGCCTGTGTGATTTAATTTTCAGCCCAACCAGGATTTTCAAATCTGAGTTTTTTTACAAAATGTGTTTAACTTACTATTTTTCAAAGTTTAACTTTCTATATTTTCTGGAGGCTGCAAGCACGTGAGGCCAATGCCAAGAGGCTCTGTGACAAACCGAAACAAGTGTAGTATTTACCAGGGTGTGAACTGCATGTCGTGTTTGCTAGTCGCGAGCGCGCTTGCGAGACAAGCAAACACGTCAAGGTTCATTAACAAGCATGCTGCTCAGTCATTTTAGATTTAATACACAATGTAAGGATACCATGTAATAGGTGAGACTCTTGCCGTCACCCTCGTTCAAGTCCCGTGAAAAACGGAGCAGTACACGCAAACTGATGCCCATTTTCCTCGCGTGACCCCGATTCAGCAGTTTGAGACACCAACTCTTTAGGGGGCCATATCTCAGGAACCAGACAAGATAGGAAAAATCGCCGTCTAACGAGGCGTACAGTTTTTAATCTAGTTTACCACTGTACCGGCCGTTTCACTCTCCGACCTAAAACAAAAATCGCAACCCCACAAAACTTCAAAATAATGAAATTCGCATCTCGCATGTCGTGTTGCATGTCGTGTCATGTTATTGACGCGCTCGCGTTCAACTCTCACACAGCAGCTGCAGAACATGGCGGGAAACATCGAGGAGTAGAGAGAGGGTCGGTGCCGAATCAAATATTTCTTGATCTTGATCTACTCCATCTCTCAGCTATCCTACCACTCATCAACTCGATCTCTCAGCTACCCTACCCCTCATCTACTCCATCTTTCAGCTACCCTACCCCTCATCTACTCCATCTTTCAGCTACCCTACCCCTTATCTAGTCCATCTCTCAGCTACCCTACTCCTCATCTACTCCATCTCTCAGCTTCCCTATTAGGGAAGCATAGAGATGGAAACGATTAGGGGTAGGGAATCCCTATCCATAATCGTTTCCATCTCTATGCTTCCCTAGCCCTCATCAACTCCATCTTTCAGCTACCCTACCCCTAATCTAGTCCATCTCTCCGCTACCCTACTCCTCATCTACTCCATCTCTCAGCTACCCTACCTCCCATTTAGTCCATCTCTCAGCTACCCTACCTCCCATTTACTCCATCTCTCAGCTTCCCTACCTCTCATTTACTCCATCTCTCAGCTACCCTACCTCCCATTTACTCCATCTCTCAGCTACCCTACCTCCCATTTACTCCATCTCTCAGCTTACCTACCTCCCATTTACTCCATATCTCAGCTTCCCTACCTGCCATTTACTCCATCTCTCAGATACCCTATCTCCCATTTACTCCATCTCTCAGCTTACCTAGCTCCCATTTACTCCATCTCTCAGCTTCCCTACCTCCCATTCACTCCATCTCTCAGCTTCCCTACCTCCCATTTACTCCATCTCTCCGCTACCCTACTCCTCATCTACTCCATCTCTCAGCTACCCTACCTCCCATTTAGTCCATCTCTCAGCTACCCTACCTCCCATTTACTCCATCTCTCAGCTTCCCTACCTCTCATTTACTCCATCTCTCAGCTACCCTACCTCCCATTTACTCCATCTCTCAGCTTCCCTACCTCCCATTTACTCCATCTCTCAGCTTCCCTACCTCCCATTTACTCCATCTCTCAGCTTACCTACCTCCCATTTACTCCATATCTCAGCTTCCCTACCTGCCATTTACTCCATCTCTCAGATACCCTATCTCCCATTTACTCCATCTCTCAGCTTACCTAGCTCCCATTTACTCCATCTCTCAGCTTCCCTACCTCCCATTCACTCCATCTCTCAGCTTCCCTACCTCCCATTTACTCCATCCCTCAGCTACCCTACCTCCCATTTGATCCATCTCTCAGCTTCCCTACCTCCCATTTACTCCATCTCTCAGCTACCCTACTTCCCATTTACTCCATTTCTCAGCTTCCCTACCTCTCATTTACTCCATCTCTCAGCTACCCTACCTCTCATTTACTCCATCTCTCAGCTACCCTACCTCCCATTTACTCCATCTCTCAGCTACCCTACCTCCCATTTACTCCATCTCTCAGCTTACTTACCTCCCATTTACTCCATCTCTCAGCTTCCCTACCTCCCATTTACTCCATCCCTCAGCTTCCCTACCTGCCATTTACTCCATCTCTCAGCTACCCTACCACCCATTTACTCCATCTCTCAGCTACCCTACCACCCATTTACTCCATCTCTCAGCTTCCCTACCTCCCATTTACTCCATCTCTCAGGGGTAGGAATGTTAGGATAAATGAGAGATGGAGTAAATGGGAGGTAAGGAAGCTGAGAGATGGAGTAAATGGGAGGTAGGGAAGCTGAGAGATGGAGTAAATGAGGGGTACGGAAGCTGAGAGATGGAGTAAATGAGAGGTAGGGAAGGTAAGAGATGGAGTAAATGGGAGGTAGGGAAGCTGAGAGATGGAGTAAATGGGAGGTAGTGAAGGTAAGCGATGGAGTAAATGGGAGGTAGGGAAGCTGAGAGATGGAGTAAATGGGAGGTAGGGAAGCTGAGAGATGAAGTAAACGGGAGGTAGGGTAGCTGAGAGATGGAGTAAATGGGAGGTAGGGAAGCTGAGAGATGGAGTAAATGGGAGGTAGGGAAGGTAAGCGATGGAGTAAATGGGAGGTAGGGAAGCTGAGAGATGGAGTAAATGGGAGGTAGGGAAGCTGAGAGATGGAGTATTTATGGGAGGTAAGGAAGCTGAGAGATGGAGTAAATGGGAGGTAGGGAAGCTGAGAGATGGAGTAAATGAGGGGTACGGAAGCTGAGAGATGGAGTAAATGAGAGGTAGGGAAGGTAAGAGATGGAGTAAATGGGAGGTAGGGCAGCTGAGAGATGGAGTAAATGGGAGGTAGGGAAGCTGAGAGATGGAGTAAATGGGAGGTAGGGTAGCTGAGAGATGGAGTAAATGGGAGGTAGGGTAGCTGAGAGATGGAGTAGATGAGGAGTAGGGTAGCGGAGAGATGGACTAGATTAGGGGTAGGGTAGCTGAAAGATGGAGTTGATGAGGGCTAGGGAAGCATAGAGATGGAAACGATTATGGATAGGGATTCCCTACCCCTAATCGTTTCCATCTCTATGCTTCCCTAATAGGGAAGCTGAGAGATGGAGTAGATGAGGAGTAGGGTAGCTGAGAGATGGACTAGATAAGGGGTAGGGTAGCTGAAAGATGGAGTAGATGAGGGGTAGGGTAGCTGAAAGATGGAGTAGATGAGGGGTAGGGTAGCTGAGAGATCGAGTTGATGAGTGGTAGGATAGCTGAGAGATGGAGTAGATCAAGATCAAGAAATATTTGATTCGGCACCGACCCTCTCTCTACTCCTCGATGTTTCCCGCCATGTTCTGCAGCTGCTGTGTGAGAGTTGAACGCGAGCGCGTCAATAACATGACACGACATGCAACACGACATGCGAGATGCGAATTTCATTATTTTGAAGTTTTGTGGGGTTGCGATTTTTGTTTTAGGTCGGAGAGTGAAACGGCCGGTACAGTGGTAGGGTAGAAAGGGGTAAAATGGCACACGGGGTAAAATGGCACATGTATGGGGTAAAATGGTCCTAGTTATTACATGTAGTCACGTGACTTTTTCTCCAGCGGAGACCTGCTCGTTCTGTTCCGAATTTTTGCTTTAAAACTGCTGTAATTTCTGTTTGAGTTGGCCGATTTTAATTTTGCAAAAACTGCCAGTTAGGGTTTTTATCCTTCTAAAACTTGGTATAAAAATTTTTCAAAAAACCCACTATTAAGTTGATTAAATTGTCAAATTAGTCAAACTGGGGTAAAATGGTTCACCCTCGCTGGGGTAAAATGGTTCACCCTGGGACCAATGAAATCGAGCCTCCAATACCACGTGATACCAACTGGGGTAAAATGGTCCAGCACACTGGGGTAAAATGGTCCAGCAGAACAGAAATTACTGAAGATAACATGGACCATTTTACCCCAGTGCTCTAACAACACCAGGCACGTGATAAAAATCGAGCAATGCTATTGGCTGGACCATTTTACCCCAGTGCAAAATTTCCAAAAAAAGCCCTACCAAACTTTTTGAATTGATTAATTAAGCTATTAAATAAAACTTTCAGATTTTAAAATTTAGCTCGTCTGAAAGGAAAACGTTTCATTGGATAGCCTATATAATTTTTTTTCTTCTTGCTGTATAAATTGAGTATTTTAGAACCTAAAACGTTAGAAAGTGTGCCATTTTACCCCTTTCTACCCTAAACTAGATTAAAAACTGTACGCCTCGTTAGACGGCGATTTTTCCTATCTTGTCTGGTTCCTGAGATATGGCCCCCTAAAGAGTTGGTGTCTCAAACTGCTGAATCGGGGTCACGCGAGGAAAATGGGCATCAGTTTGCGTGTACTGCTCCGTTTTTCACGGGACTTGAACGAGGGTGACGGCAAGAGTCTCACCTATTACATGGTATCCTTACATTGTGTAATAAATCTAAAATGACTGAGCAGCATGCTTGTTAATGAACCGTGACGTGTTTGCTTGTCTCGCAAGCGCGCTCGCGACTAGCAAACACGACATGCAGTTCACACCCTGTTTACACCAAGGCGATTTGAAGATTATGATCAATTTCAAACACGCTCGGGGCTCGGTCCTCGGCGCCATGAAGATTCCAGATCTCGGATTCCCCACCGGCCATCCGAACCATCCGCCTCCGAATTCCATAAGCATAGCATGTCTGATTCATTTTTCTCAGTTTGATCATAAACTTTGAAACAATTTTGCCTGTATTACCTCTCTCTAAATTCGATCTAGTATGAGAACAAGTGATTTTACTGAAAACTAAGATTTTATCATGACTGGAGTTGGACGATCCTACACCGACATAACCCGAGTTTCATCTGCTAAATTTAAGAAAGTTGGTAAGTACAACAACTACCAGGAGAGCGGGACAGGGCTGGTCTAGATCAAACTTTAGTTTTAATGTCATTAATCATTATTTTTTTAATTCTCATCTTGCCCCGCAGATCCCAGGCAAGGTGTATACGCAAAGGCAGTTCTTAAAGAAAATGCCAAGTTTATGCTAGTTATGGATGACCTTCACGGGCTGTCAAGAGATAACAGAGTCAGGAGGGCCTACTCAGCAGCACCAGGTGTGTGCTCCTGAATACTAAATGATCCATGTAACTTGTCATTTTTAGTACCATCTACATACTCCGATCCTATCAAATGTCAATGCTCTAACAGAAAAACTTGTTACTTTTATACACACATAAGCTGTACCATCTGGTATCTGGCTGTATGATCCCATCTAAATAACGAACTATTTTCAGGAAAGAGGAAGGGAGTGCGGCCCATGCATCTCAGTACCCTATCCCTACAACATGACTCTCCTGAGTGTCAACTTATCTCCCCCTCATACAGCCGACACTTCAGGAGTCGGAGAGATCTCAAACCCGTCGTTCGGCCTAACAACTATCCTAGCCAGTTTAACAGGTAAAACGAAGCGACTCCATTATTGAGTATTGCTTTTATTGTTTTGACTCGCGACCTTTTTTCAATTTGCGAAAGAAGTATCGGGTGAAAATTATTCGAAACTTCATAAAGAGGAGGAGGTATAAATATCGACATCATCGAACAGCTCTCGTCCCTTTTCTCAGTTTTCCCAAATTATCGAACAGCTCTCTTTCAGTCAGATAGTGTTGGAACACGATAACTCGGCCGTTAAAGATTCCACCTGCACAACTAACAAAACAACGTTCCAGACTTGGGAGAACTCTGTGGTCAGAGTAGCATCAAGAGAGGTAAATAGCAGCCATTAGGGTACCGATCCTTGGTCGTATTGGAGTGACGTGTGGTATTATATTCGTGCGAATTAACTAAATAGTAAATAATGATTATTTTAAGTCCCCCCTAACTACTTACAATCCCTCCCTATCCACTGAACACGGCAGCCTTTAATTAATTTTTGTATGATTCTGCCGAATTTATCGCCTCGTCTAGTAATCTAGTATTGACGAACGCAATCTTGTAGTCTTGAATACTGACGTATAACACCTACTAGCGATTACTTTACCAGCAACTTGTGTCTATTGTATTATCTCTCTCTCTCTCTCTCTCTCTCTCTCTCTCTCTCGCTGACCGCTGACCTTCTCTCCCTCTCTCATCGCCTTCTTCACGCTGTAAATTGAGCTATTCTCATGCACGCACCACCACTACTTGGTAATACCACTACACAGACTACTTAGTAAGTAATGATATATAGTGGCAATCGTAGGTGGTTCACAGTCATGATAGTAATTATTGTGACGTATCATGGAACTATCATGATCCGTCTTCAAATTGTTGAATTCATTTTTACCAGATTTCATGAAATGTGTATGATCATGTCTTGTACCACCTTTTATCAAGGTACTTAAAATACTTATCGGTGGATCTCTGGAAGAAAGAATTTATGGGAGTGAAGGGGAAGAAGACAAAAAGATGAATAAGGAATTATTAACATTTCCAGTGATCTATACATGAGAACGGATAGTTAAAGAGTTTCCAAAGGTATATCAACCGTAGAGAATGGGAGAGTAGTCAGTAGAAAGTAGAGATAGAATAGAGAAGATAGAGAGAGAGATCAAGATAGATAGAATAAAGATAGAGAAGGTAGAATAAAGATAGAGAGAAGATAGATATCCTGTGTGTCTCTTGATATGCACTAGTGTAATTATTGTTCTTGATATGCATCGGACAAAAGAGAGCCCCCTCTAATCTTCTATCTTTTTTCTATCACTCTCTCTCTCTCTCTCTCTCTCTCTCTCTCTCTCTCTCTCTCTCTCTCTCTCTCTCTCTCTCCATCACTCTCTCTCTCTCTCTCACTATATCTATCTTTTCTTCTCTCTATCTATTTTTGTCATCAACGGTGATCGGAGGGACGGACAAACCGATTTGATAATTTGGAATGTTTCAATAGTTGGGGTGGGGCGTCTAGTGAAGCTGTTTCATGCGGTTGAAACATGAAAAGATGTGATGGGGAACAAAGTGATAATCACCTAATGGTATGATGGGGAAATAAAAGGGATATTATAATTTTGTGATAGACGAAGTTTGTGAGATTTAAAATTTAGAAATAAGTTCGAAACGATTCAATCATTTAATGGTATAAAAACAATTTAACTTTTGATCAGATCTCTCTCATCTGTCGCTATATCACTTTGTTACAATTCTCTCACACAATCTCCAGATCTCAGTCTTTATAAAACAGTTTAAATTTCCGATCCACGCAAAAACCTCCATTCGCTGAATCAGTACACACTCTCTTTCAATAATCTCTGATTTACTCCCCCACAGTCATCGCTTGAAAATGGCAAGTTAGGCTCATCAAATAACCACAAGCCGTAACGATATAATTATAGCACTCGATGGGGCCGTGGCTTTACTGATTGTGTTTTAAATTTATGTATCAAAATCAAATTTGGGTTGAAGTGATCCGGCAAAATAAATACCTGGAGGGTCGAAATCGTTTGATTATATTTAACACATCAAGTGTCGGGTGTTGATGAAGGTTCAATAGCACCTATCAAACACCATTTCATCTCCCCAATCTCCCTCTCCACCTTCTCCACCCTCTCACTCCACCGGGACTCAATCACCAGCAGCTCATATCTCCTCAGACAAGTTTTGTAGGAAGTCACCACTTCACTATACACACAAGTCAACTCTTCTAATAGTCCAATCAACCTCCGAACCTTGGAGGATGTCCTCTGAAAGGTCCATGTTTTCCGTTTTATTCGAAGAAACTGGCCGCCCTGAAGGTTTATTGTCATACCGTGTTTTAGGAAATAACACCTTATTGAGTGAAATAGCTCCATATCCGAAATACAGTAGTTACACTGGGTCTGCTTATCGATCTGATTCCTGAAAAACGTAACTAACCGCTGTTTAGTTTCATCATATCGTTCCAGATAGTCCCCTAATACTCGTATATCAGTATGGTAAGGCGGAGGGAAGAGAGAAGATGAAGCTACTGATCTGTTATCCCCTACTACTTCCTCCTCCCCTCTACCTCCTTCTTCTTCGGTAGCTGTCGACATGAGACCGGAATCTGTTTCTTCTTCTAATTCTGGTATCGGCTGACACACCTCCTCCCTTCCCTCAACACCCACATTAACTTTAATCTTCATCTTCCCTTGATGTCTCGCTACCCTGACATTAACCCTCAACGTCACCTCATCCTCTGCAGCCGGATCACATTCTGGTTTTGGGCAGGGTGCCAGAAAGGAGGGCATGTGAGGGGCTCTGAGTGCCATCATGTTAGCAGAGATGTTCGAGATGTAGTCTGAACTGGGGACTAGTTTCATAGCAGAGGGGATGACATTAGATGCGATTGATGATGTGATGGTTGATGTAGGAGGAAGCATGGTGTGAAGTTTGGAGGATAGTTCTGGCAGGTAGCTGAATGCCATTAGTAGCTGTTTAGTTTAGCAGTTTAGTAAGTGAGCTAGTAGGGAGTATCGTGGTATTAGTTGAATATAGCCAATATTAATTAGTGATCAGTCAAATTCAAGTTCGACGATTCTGTTTTGATAATCTCTTCATCAAGAGACAAGAAATGAACTACCCTGAATCAAAAGTAGAAAAACACATTTGATTATTACAGCCAGGCTCACAAAAACTCAAACTGTTTTATTTAAAAAAATGAATTAGCACAACTAACAAATGATCAAGTCTGGGGGTGTCTGGGAGTGATGTCTGGGAGATATCGTAAGAAGAGAGAAGGTGAGAGAGAGAGAGAGAGAGAGAGAGAGAGAGAGAGAGAGAGAGAGAGAGAGAGAGATTTGTATAGTTAAAGCATCCTTTAATAACAGGGCAGCTAGTCCACCTGCCCACCTGGTCTTGACTGACTCAATGAGCCGCTGATGACGAACGGACTGAGAGAGTGCACAAATGCAGGTGATAAACAGAGAGAACAAGAGTTAGTGGACGTTTATTCTTTCTGGAATATATTAATCTTCTCTCTCTCGCTCTCTCTCACTCTCTCTCTCTCTCTCTCTCTCTCTCTCTCTCTCTCTCTCTCTCTCTCTCTCTCTCTCTCTCTCTCTCTCTCTCTCTCTCTCTCTCTCTCTCTCTCTCTCTCTCTCTCCTCTCTCTCTCTCTCTCTCTCTCTCTCTCTCTCCCTCATTGTATGATGTCTCGTGCGTGAACAGCTGTTCTATGAGGGTACAGCGCTGGTAAGGGGTGCTCTCTTACAATACCATCACGTGAATCATACCTGCACCTTCACAGATTAAATAATGCACTTTTGGCTTTGGAATTTCATCATAACCAAACAAGGTGGTTCATGTTATAGCTTCTGTAATTAGAAAATAGAAAATAAATCAAAAGGAGGCTACTTTTGGATTTGGATCAACAAACGTTTGTAATGTGTAAATTTGTACATGAAAGATGGAGAGATCATAGCAACAACATACTGTACTCAACAAACCTAACAAAACCTATTTGTGTAAGACATAGTAGGCTATAACATGTTGCCTTTGTTACGGCCATTCTTCAGCTACTTCATTGTCTGAGAGGCTCCATCCTAATCTATACTTGTTGGAAAGGTTCTCTCAATTTCTCTTCTTCTTTTACGAGAACGCTGGCTCTCAACTTCTCACTCAAGATATCACTTGATCCTCTACTAACGTCCAACCACTTTACTTTACTAAACCCCTCCCATACCCCCCCCCCCCCTCTAGTAACCCCATCCTCTATCTCCTCATCCCTTTACTAACCCCGTTATTTTCTCTACTAAACCCCCTACAGCTAACCCCGTTATTTTCTCTACTAAACGAGATGTCACGAGAACTGGCTGCATAAAGACTAAATCTCCCTGGGACACGCCGTACTTGGTTAGGGCTCGAAACAAGAAAGAGAAATGTTGGGCTGTATTCGACGAATTTCCAACTGGCAAGAATTTGAGAGCTGCATTACGTGAGGAGGAGTTGTTCGGCACAACACTGCGCAGAGCTCTTTCATCTCATGAGTACAAGATCACTAGAAATCTCAAGTCCAATACTAAAGGTTTCTACAGCTATCTGAATGGGAAACGCAAAATCAAGTCTGCTATTTCAGGGCTAAAAACCTCTGATGGACGAGTTATCAGCTCTGCAAAGGAAACGGCAGACGAGCTCGGGACTTTCTTCGCCAGTACTTTTGTCAATGAAGACCCTCCTACATTCACAATCGAAACGGAAACTGATCGAGTGATCGAAGACCTTGTTTTCGACCGCTTCACCGTAGAAAATCACCTCTCAAAGTTGAATATCAGCAAATCCTTCGGACCAGACGGAATTCATCCTAAGCTCCTGAAATCTCTTTCAGATAATCGGTTTGTCGTACAGCTGATTGCAGATCTATTTCAGCGGTGCTATGACACAGAGACGATCCCTGAACTTTGGAAAACAGCACATGTGACTGCACTCCATAAAAAGGGCGATAAAGGTAAGGCATCCAACTATCGTCCTATAAGTCTAACATGTGTGTTGGCTAAGGTTTTCGAGAAGATACTACGGAACCATATTCTTTCGTTCGCTGCCCCACTGTTTGCTGCAGAGCAGCATGGTTTCCTACCCGGCAAATCGTGCGTGTCTAATCTACTTGAGTGCATGGACAGAGTTAATGAAATACTCAGCTCAGGAGGGAGTGCTGACATCCTCTACCTTGACTTTCAAAAGGCATTTGATACGGTCCCACACAAACGGTTGCTTATAAAGTTGGAGAGATATGGGATCAGAGGAAAAACATGCAACATCATAAGAAGTTTTCTCTCGGGTCGGCGGTTCTCAGTCAGAGTTGGGAGCACTTTCTCTGAGCTTTTTGAGGTGATGTCAGGTGTGCCCCAGGGCACAGTCCTGGGCCCAATTTTGTTTCTCTTGTACATCAACGACCTTCCCGGTGGAATATCGAGTTTTGTCTCTCTCTTTGCAGACGATCTAAAGCTGGTGACAAGTACGGAGAATCATCAGGTGGCGCAAGAAGATCTCGTGGCTCTACAGGAATGGGAAAGGAAGTGGCTCCTGAAGTTCAACGTGCAAGACAGGAAGTGTAAGGTTCTCCATGTTGGTGCGAAGAATCCTCATCTTCCGTATTATCTGCACGGGGATCTTCTGCTTGAAGTTTCTTATGAGAAGGACCTTGGTGTTGGAACCTCTGGTGACCTTCACTGGGATCAAAACGCCAGGGCTGCCATCAAGAAGGCCAAATCTGTCACAGCATGGGTCACCAGGAATGTCATCAGCCGAAGCAAGGAAGTCATGCTGAACATATTCAGAACAATTATTCGACCGCACATTGAATATGCAGTTCAGATTTGGAATCCTCCAGCATCTCATGGTTACTGGAAGCTGATCATGGAATTGGAGGATGTTCAGAGATCGTTCACCAGACTGATTGATGGAATCGGGCTTCTCACTTATGAAGAGCGACTGAAGGAACTTGAACTTACAACTCTCCTAGAGAGACGAATGCGGGGTGACCTGATCGAGGCATACAAGATCATCACTGGAAAGGTTCGATACGGGCAGGACTTGTTTCGTTTGTCGAGGAGTGGTGCAAACATCTTGAAAGACTCCAAGGGTGACTCTGTGCTTTTTAACAGATGTGCCAATTACTGGAACAAGCTACCTGCGACAGTGAAAGAAGCCCCATCAGTAAATGCTTTCAAAGCCCGTTTGGAGAAGTACAAGGTGGGGATTACATCAGCTGGTTTACCTTCCAATGGCCAATTCTGGGAGCTTAGCTCATTGATTTATGATAAACTACGTGCTGACGGGCGTGATGCCTACGTGAATTATATGATTTCTAATCCTAAATTTGCCAAATGCAAAGGAATCAACGTATATTGAAATTCAGAAGTGATTTAAATAAGATGTTATGTAAGAGATAAATATAATTATTTTAACTCTTTGAAGGTTATGAAGTTGAATAGGGTAAAGAAAGTTTGAGAAAATATATGAGATGACATTGATGTCATAATTTATTATTATTATTATTATTAAACCCCAACTAATCCCCTTCTTCTCTCTCCTCATCTCTCATTACTAACCACATTATTTCTCTACTAAATCCCCTATTAAAAAATCCCCTTCTTCTCCTCAGAACAACAAAGAAAACATGAGATGTGGAGTTAGAGGCGCAGAGGTGGTCTTTGAATCCTTCGATCCCAGCATGTATAGAAGTACCTACGAGTCCAGCTTCCTCAACTAATAGCCAGAGTCTTGAGGCTATTAATTATAGATCTTCGATTGACAATTAGTATTTAATTGTTTTGAAATGTAAATATATTAGAGATTTTAAGAGTTGTGTGAGAGAAGGTTGGGAACTGAAGAGCTAGAGGGGGTTGGTTTCTATTTGAGGCGCCCCCTGTGATAGTCTCATGCCGTTCTATTTCGGGATCAGCAGGAGGGGTATTCATTATTCAATCATGGTATTTATTGGGTTAGTTTTACATTGTAAAAAAAACTTGTATCAGTTTAATGAACTGTATAAAATGTAAATAAGAGTGGAATGTGTGTATTTATTGAGATATGGAGTGTAATGCATATTTTGTAGTTGGTCCCCCAATTTCTGAGTTTGAATATCCAAGTATCTCTAATACAGAAACATATTTTACGTGCCCTCTTTCTCTCTCTCGGGGGTATCCATGGAGATGATTTTCATAATTTAATGATAGCTCCATCTCAGCTCCTGGTCACCCCGTGCGTCCTCCAAAGAGCATGCTATAGGACTCTCTCACCAATTGGTTGTGTGACACTGTGTGCCGTGTGTGTGATGGGGAACCGTGGTTCCTGTAGTCCTGCACCACACAGGCTCGGGATCTGGAGACATGGGTGATGTAACGCGCGGAGACATTGTTGTGGTGAAAGTTCAAAATCGGGCACTCAGAATTCGAGTGCGCGCATAGCGTGTAACGCGCAGCCTTCCATTTTCCACCTTTTACTGCGCTGGTAAGCGCAAAGGTGGCCTATCCCGACCTCTCCAGAGTTCGTCCGGGTGTCCAAAAAAAAACTAAAATTGAAACACAAACTTCCATAAATTATAAGAACAACTTCAGCTTTGATTAAGGGTCAAATACAACTGCCATAACTGCAGTATCTTGACACAGATTTTAAACACAACATGACAGCTAGCTGCTAGATAATTTTGTAATTACATAATACATACCTAAATTCCCTAATGATTAGCGAAAACATTCTTCGAATAGCTATTAGCTAGTAGACAGTCCTTTATTCTCACATTTGAAAACGTCAAAAGAATTGAGAAAGGGTTCCAGCCCGGATAGTAGAGTACAAAAAGCCATCAGCTGTCTAATTAATTAGCTGTCAAATTATAACAGTCCATGATAGTCCATGAATTTCATGTAAACAGTCGATAAGTATCGTGTTTAAGCTATCTAGATAGTCATTGTCACAATTTAGTGATTGTGAGAGATCCTGCCCGTCCGTTTCTGAACCGAAAGTTGCCCCCTGACCGACGGCATACACTTCCTGGACTTCCAGGACTATGGTACGGGTCACTCACTGCTACTGCGGTGTCTGTTCTATGTATTCTCCGCCTGGGGAAGGGAGGAAGGAGTGGTTAGATAACTTACAGCAACTTGAATTTAGGGTTTAGTTTTGTTTCCTACTTAAAAAGGGTGAAAGGTCCAACTTCCCCTTCGCCTTATTTAGTATTTAATTGTTGCTATAGCACGTATACTATGTAGTTATCTAGTAACTTGCAGAAAGTGACATGTCTGGGTACCTAGCTCATTGCACAATTACGACCTTTGAAATTTGAATTACGGTACGAGATGGCATGGTATGCAATTTCGACTTAAAGGCGAAAGTGAACGTTCACAAAAGTTAATTTGTCGTATATCTAATTGGTACGGACATCTGCAGTAGCAGGACTGAATTTGAGATTTTGAGAGAAACCTCGAGTTCAACATATCATTTATAAAAGCTGCCCGGGTTATAATTACAGAGTCTTGATGCTATTCAGTACAATTAAATTTCAATGTGCTTCACAGCTTCGACACAACAATTACTCAGCATATTAACGTAGAAATTAGCATACTACAATTACACATAAATCACGTTATATTAGAAATCATCAATTTTCACAAGGCTGAAATTCACAATTAAAAGTTTAATCATATCGCTTGGTTTGATTTAACGATAACTACCAAGTACAGTCGGACCCCGATTTAGGGACACCCTCGGGGGAAAGGCTCTTGTCCACTAAATCGGGGTGTCCACTAAATCGGGGTCAAATAAGGTTAATTTCCTATATCGGGGGAAAAAATCCTGTCCCTAAATCGGGGTGCCACTAAATCGGGGGGCCCTAAATCGGGGTCCGACTGTAGTACTATTTTTCATCAGCTTCCTCAACTAGACTACACAAGTCTGATTACATTGAAATTAGCGTCAACAATTAAAGCCCAACACAGACTGATCATCGTCTTGATCCCAACCAATCACCGGCGTACGAATATTATCACGGTGATTATCAGCAAGGTGTATAACATTAGGTGAGTTTACTGGCGTAAGTACATTGATCATAGGAACATACACAGCATTCTGGTTGTCACCATGGTTACCATGGTTACTATAGCTACCGTACCTTGAGGAGAATAGTTGTTGTTTTCCTTGGGCTATGTAGGGATCAAATATCAGGTGTATCAGAGGGAACACCCAGGGGACTGTGTAGTAAAGATACACAACTGCGTCGTTGAGAGAGAAGTAGATCTCCGTTTGGAAGAAAGGGTGAAACGGGTCTTGTTTGCTTAGAATTCTCATCGCAATGGACATGACAAGATTTGGTAACCATGGAAACAGAGTTGCCGTTGTTATGACAATAGTTCGTTTTGCCAGTTTCCTGTTTTGTTCACCCTTCTTGGTGGTACAGGCCCGGTGAGATCTCACTGACATTCTGCTGCTGTTAACAATTGTCGTCAGGATGACCCCGAATGAAACTGCGATCAGCAGGACTGCCAGACAGTTTAGAACGAATATGAAATTAACTATGATTTGCTCATCCTTAGATCCAATCACCCAGTACCTCTCACAGTACTTATTCCTCGTGTCCTCGCTCCGTGTGTAAGGGAATACTTCCTTTTTAATATACTTCTCAAAGGCATGACTAGCATTGAAGGAAGTCAGGACTGACTGCATATTGGTGGGATAGAGAGTAAAGAAATGGACAGATATGGATAGGGGAGATGGATAGTCCAGGCTAGGAGAGTTCCAAGGAGCACCTTAGCACGTGTCTTAGTGCTGAAACCGGTTGTATTTGAGGGGGTGTGATATCATATAGGCTGTCTGAAATAGAGAGGGGAGTTTTAGTGTTTTAGGTGATAATGAGCAGTCATACTCTCATGCAGGACTCTGAATTATATAGTTGTTGAAAGAAGCTACTAAGCTAGAATTCTCATTTATAATTTTCCTAGATTGTATAAAATCTAAGATTAAGAAAATAAAACTAGATCCCTCCACTCACCTCCAGTGTGACAAGTGTAGTAGAAGTAAACCAGCCCATACACAATGTAATAACTCATCACATTCGCTGTCACACACCACTCGTATCTACCAGGCCATGATCCCCTCAATAGCGCCACTGTTTGGGGGAGACCGAACCCACAGCTGTAAATCAGACCAAATATAGAGGCCACTAGGACAGTGGCACATGTTGGGCTTTTCCGGAGATTAACCTGGTGAGGGTGAAAGGTGTTGTTATACATGGCTGTCTTGTTAACCCTATAGCTTGGGGTAATTCATGGATCAATTAGGGGTATGCTGCCAATCGTGTCAACTGAAATACCCCGGTATTTTTGTTGATGTGATCACACAGCAATTCATGACATTGAGCTGCATTCATTTTCACGGTACTGATACAAATAATAGTGTCTTAGTGGGTGGCATGACCCCCATTTAAATGATAATATCAACTTTATTTAAATGCTAATATAAACTTGATTGAAATGATAATATCAGCTTGTTTTAAGTGATAATATCAGCTTGATATATGGGGGTGGGGCATACCCACGAAGAGATGGGAATAAAGAGAGAAAAGGTTATTCAATATATACGCAGAGTCCTTTATTTTGACGTTTTGTATTATTTCATCGTGGGTTGCCCAGATAAATTAACGCTCTTCATAAACCGAATTTTAATAAAAGTATATTATCTGCAGCGCCCACTAAGCAAATTGATAACTTTGCTAGGAAAATGAAAGATAGCTACTGTCAAGACGAAATGAGATTAGCGACATTCGACAGAATATCTTTTTTTGCAGGTTTCCACTTAGACTATATCGCCCTCTGGAGTTCTTGCCCAGTTAAAATTGAACGATTTATCAGGCGGTTAAATGAGTTTTTCCTGACATGTGATAACTAGAACGTCGCAAAGGGAGATTTTCCTGGGAAGAGAACGGCAATATTCGACATGCAAGGGGGTCCCTATTTTATAATAAGCTGTCAATTTCTACCCCCTGAGAAAAAGAGGTATTTAGGACCTTTCAGACTTCAGAGGACTGCTCAAATGCTCAAATAAGAACAGCAGTCTGAGTACAGGGTTTCCCATTGTCTGATCCCACTGTGTGATCTGCGATTTTGGGTCATGACCGGGCTCCATTAAATTAATATAAAATCAACGAAAAATAGGTCAACATGGTGACGCAAAGACAGTGGGACACCCTGTATTACTATGGCAGATAATAACAGATAAGAATTCACTTTAGATCTCTGGTGGCCCGGGGCACCCTCAGAAAGGCACCCTCAGAAAGGCACCCTCAGAAAGGCATCCTCAGAAAGGCACCCTCAGAAAGGCACCCTCAGAAAGGCACCCTCAGAAAGGCACCCTCAGAAAGGCTCCCTCAGAAAGGCACCCTCAGAAAGGCACCCTCAGAAAGGCACCCTCAGAAAGGCACCCTCAGAAAGGCACCCTCAGAAAGGCACCCTCAGAAAGGCACCCTCAGAAAGGCACCCTCAGAAAGGCACCCTCAGAAAGGCACCCTTAGAAAGGCACCCTCAGAAAGGCACCCTCAGAAAGGCACCCTTAGAAAGGCACCCTCAGAAAGGCACCCTCAGAAAGGCACCCTCAGAGAGGCACCCTCAGAAAGGCACCCTCAGAAAGGCACCTTCAGAAAGGCACCCTCAGAAAGGCACCCTCAGAAAGGCACCCTCAGAAAGGCACCCTCAGAAAGACACCCTCAGAAAAGCACCCTCAGAAAGGCACCCTCAGAAAGGCACCCTCAGAAAGGCACCTTCAGAAAGGCACCCTCAGAAAGGCTCCCTCAGAAAGGCACCCTCAGAAAGGCACCCTCAGAAAGGCACCCTCAGAAAGGCACCCTCAGAAAGGCACCCTCAGAAAGGCACCCTCAGAAAGGCACCCTCAGAAAGGCACCCTCAGAAAGGCACCCTCAGAAAGGCACCTTCAGAAAGGCACCCTCAGAAAGGCACCCTCAGAGAGGCACCTTCAGAAAGGCACCCTCAGAAAGGCACCCTCAGAAAGGCACCCTCAGAAAGGCACCCTCAGAAAGGCACCCTCAGAAAGGCACCCTCAGAAAGGCACCCTCAGAAAGGCACCCTCAGAAAGGCACCCTCAGAAAGGCACCCTTAGAAAGGCACCCTCAGAAAGGCACCCTCAGAAAGGCACATTATCATCCAGTTGTATGAAACATTATTTGATAGTGTAATTATTTAGGTAATGATATGATTGGATGTAATTATTTAATGTATCTATTTAATTATTGTTAATAAAATTCCACCTACCTTGGTAAGGATAATACACGCCACTAGGGTGTTTAGTGAGAGGGCCAACATGGAGCAAATACCATCGTAAGAGATCAGCATTACCCGCTCCCAGTTTGGCATAACGTCATCTTTAGCTGACATACTAGCTGTTCTGCTGGTTAGAAACTATATGTTAAACTGAAAAAGGAAAGAGCAAGTTTTTCAAAGATTGCTTTTTCTTTCTGTTAAACTGAACTAAGAAATTATTCTAGATCAATTATGATAGCTTTTATGTCTTATATTCATCTAAAATATTTTTAAATTACAACGATTGATGTTCTATTGTTCTAAAGAACTGTGGCACGAAACAATATATAGTTCTCAACAGTGACATATAGGCTCCGCGGGTGGGGTTTGACTAATGGGGGGAGAGGGGTAAGAATCTCACGCAATATCTCACGCAAAATGGGAGCTAGTTTTGCGTTGAAAAGACAGGTTGGGAATTGTAGGATCGATATATGATCATGTGCAATTAATTACAATAGCATTGAAATCATGTGATCACCCAAGCAGATATGAACGTGTCCAATAGAACACAATCTCAATAAGGTGTCAATTGGTATATCATAGTGAACTATCGATTTACTAAGATTTCAGGTCAGCTACGAGATACACTAGACAGTTATATTTGAGAAATTCGCAACATTTTCAATATATTTTCCCTTATATAGATTCATATTCAGAGGGACCGGTCGTTGGCAACTATCCGCCAGGTTAAGCTATAACATTTTACTCAATCAAATGTGGGACAACATATATTGATACAATGCTGTTATTACTGCAAGACGTAGGAGATTGTGTAATAAATGATAAAAGTGAGAGAATATTGAGACTGTGTTCACGGTTCGGAAAATGTACAGCACGGTTCTATATTTCAAATACAATCAACTAAAGCTTCCTCTCTGAACAGTGTACATGAAGTTTACGTGCAATTGAAAGGCTGCAGCTTCGGCATAACAGAAATGTTATATTTTGAGAAGCACTGAGGTGTCAGCTCAAAGTTTCCAATATTGCCTGAGTTGCCTGACTATTATATTATCCCACAACTGGTTTCTCGATAAGCGGTAAATTAAAAGTTACCCCGAGAAATGCAACTTTTCCAACTCTTGATCTGTTAATCTAAGCTACGTGCACACTAAACGAATCAATGGTACCCTAGTGCATGTTAAATGAATAATCCAACAATATAGTTTTAAAACAATTAGAGTAAGAATCGTTCTCTAACTTGAAGACGAATATCAATAATTTATTAGCTATGTACTTGACATGTTCCTTGTCTGTCAGCTCTCACACGGGGCCTTCGGCCCGGTGTGAGCTTACGCGAGCCCGAAGTCGCTTAAAGGGCCGAATGGACAGACTGCGTAGCATGGCAATTATGTGCCGTAGCTCGAAGTTCAAGTTGAAGTTCAAGTATAAAATAAAAGCAAAGAACAATTTAAAACTGATTTTAGAAGATACTTTTTTAACTTTTTGAGTATTCTCAGGCTCTGCAATATGCGATGACAAGCCGCATTATATATCCTCTATATATAATACTAGCTGAGAATCAAATCAGTTTTAACTATCGGCCATGGAAGCTATTTCTCTAGGTTTCACGGGAGGAAGTTCAGGTCATGTCATACTCAAATATCATTCTATACTAGGAGTGACTGTAGTTGGTATTTCAAAATTAAACCAAGCTCAACGTTGTTTTGTACAAACTCTTTTATTTTATTTTATAAAAACAGTCTAACTTGGCAAGCTCAACGTCTTATCGGTCAAACCAGTCCTTCAAAAATCTTTTAAAAGGATCAAAAGATATGTTGCAAAACCATGAAACCTTTTTGGGAAATACAAAACTTTCCATTCTCCAAGTCAGATTATTATTCTGAATAATTAGATCTGAGCAAGAATTAAATAGGGAACAAAATCGAAAAATACTGGACCTCGAGAGAGACATGCTCGGAGCTATATACCACTAACTCACTAAGTCCCTCAGATTGTTATGATATTATACAGGATCAATTTATCATTGTGGTGGCACTTTCTCAGCGTCACACGATGATCAATTATAGAGCTGATGGGTCATGGTTATATATATGGTTTAGATTCGAGGCAGTTTGCACTTTGCAACGTGGGTGGTATCCCGGGGGGTGATGAGAGCTTGCATTTAGTTGACATAAAACTCTTTCTTTCTGGGAACGTTCAGTTTGACAAATCTTCATGAAAGATCCCCGTGCAATGACAGAAGCACCACCCATGTTGCGAAATATCACTGCAATACCCATGACCCCCTCCCTCTCTCTCTCTCTCTCTCTCTCTCTCTCTCCTGACTCATGCATCTTTCATGCTCTCACTACTTCGTACATACCATATCGTCATCTCGTAGATTGGTCACTGTTGAGACGTGGTCATAACCCCTGGACAGTGTTCATGTTCACACATTAGTACATAAATATGTCAACGTACACTAAATTACACGATTTAAATATAGTCGAATATTATTAATGTTTTAATCTTGATATTTAATCATTTTAGTAAAAGTAAAGATAGAAGCTTCCAGGGGTTTTAGGAAATAATGACATTTATTTTCCATTATATCAAGCGAATACTTTCCATCCCGCGCCCTTCCCTCCCCCCCCCCCCCCCCCCCCCCCTCTTCCCTCGTCCCTCTCCCCACCTCTATCAATCTATTCAATATATCCTAGTGCGTAGAGCCTTCAGAAGGCTGCCTAGTCTTCTAGTTCTCTCTCTCTCTTTTTTTAGTTCTCTAGTTCTATAGTTTCTAGCGAAGGGCTCATCTTGTCACACTGTCACCCAGGTAATTCCTCCCCTCTATGGTCTGTTATAACTAAATCTAAACTTCGAAGGACGAAGAAATTATGGTTAACAAGAACTATAGTTGACAAATGGAAAAGGTCAATATATTGACCTGTTTTATTTGTCAAAATGGATCAAGCTCTGACCCCTCTCAATATTAAATATGATCTATAAGCTATCCCACGCACTGAACGCAACGAAACCTTGATCTTGACAAGGATCATTCTAAAAATACTATCTCGTTCTTCTCTCTGACACCCTCTTTTAATTTCCTCCCCCACTTTATAATTACGTCACTCTGATTCATGCCCGGCTGCGGTCTCTAGATTGGGCACATATAGTTCCAGAACTAGCTAACGATTCGAGAACATAAATATTAGAAAGTCCAGCTGTAATATAGCCTTTCTATATAAAATGAAATATTTAATAAGGTCACTCATATATTGCATAGTTAACCAATGACCATTCAAACCAAGAAATTCCTTGTAGACGGAGGAAAACGTAAACCCATATACATATTCATGGGTACCTGATAAGGCACAGTAATCTTGTGATTGTGGGGTATATGAACTAAAATACTTTGATGAAGCTGATCATGACTCGACCAATACTATACCGTGCACCTGCTGTGTCCCCCACAACTCCACAAGAGAACAGAGAAAAGGCTTTGAATCAAATTAAAAATGGCGACATTTGGAGATCACCCCATTAACAGTTGGCCTTTTTAGCCGCCTGCATAAATCAAGCAAAGTCAATCCTAAACGGTAATAATTTAAGTAGGGGGAAATTAACTAAATTCCCATATGTAAGCTCTCTTTACAAGTTGGGAACAAAGGAAGTGACCACGCTGTAAGAAGTGCAGTCACATGAGAAGAGGAAGAGAAGAACAAAGGACAATAAAGATCTAATACTTAGAGAGTTAAGTAATTTATTTGTTTTGCTTTTAAAGTCAAAATTAGGTAATTCATTACATAGTTTTCCTAGAACTAAAAAGTAATATCAGGTAAGCATAAGACATAAAGTTTCCACTTTACAGTTGTGATTCATTGAATACCTAGTGAACACCGTAGCCAATTAACAAACAACTCTGTAATATACAGTTTATTACATAGTATTCGAATTTGTCCAGCCGGAAGGAGAAAACAAAACTTCCTCACTGATATGCGGCTAATAAACAATCAACCGATCCTTATTCTCAGTATTCGAATTGTTACAAACAGCAGTATAATATAACTCGAAACGGGAGAGAGATAGGGCTAAAGAGAGGAAGCTCGTACAAGTTAAACTCATACAATTACACCTTCTGTGCGGTGATCGGCTAACTCAATAACTCCTCTCAATGAGCTATAGGAGTCCAATTGATGGTGCAATAAGCCTTTCTTATTATGCTGGCGGCAGAATAAGAAAGAGCATCATTTCTATTATCCTACAAACTTATGGAATATTCTACTTTTTTTTCTACTGCAAACTACACCTGTCAATATCAGAATATGTTCTAAAGTTTTCTCTGCAGCTGACAAGAACCTGGTATGACATCCCATACAGAAAGATAATATTGAGATAATACGAGAAATGAGAATTTCAGATCAAAGCGAATCTCATTAAATGTTGAAATGAGAAGGAAGCCAAGCTGCCTGTGCTGCTGTGCAGTAGTATATAACCTGTCAAAATACGATTGGGTCATGATAAATCGAGATAAAAATACTCGACTCATACCTGTGTAATGGATTGCGAAATGATGTGTCTTCAAAACTCTTTAGTCTGCTTTTATGACAGGAGAAAAAATGAACTCCGTGGAAGTTACTGATTTTATTTTTCGACAACGATTTACCGGCCGTGTGACTGTTTATAACAGTATTCAGAGCAACCAAAACCCCAAACCAAAACCCCGATATACCGGCTCCTGGATCAGGACATATCAGGACATATCTGATATACCAGTGTCCGTTTGTTGCTTCATTATATGACGTCACATTTAATCTCGCAGCCTGGTCTGCAGCAGAGTGAGTTGCATGCAAAGATTTAGAACGATTATTTCAAGGGCCACTAACCCTTAACCCATATGGCTCGAACCAGCTTCTATCTCTCTCTCTCTCTCTCTCTCTCTCTCTCTCTCTCTCTCTCTCTCTCTCTCTCTCTCTCTCTCTCTCTCTCTCTCTCTCCCCATCCTATATGGTCCTAAAGTCCTTCTATTTCCAAAATTTTCTTGTTCAACATGTTGTTTCTTCTCTCGGCAATCCTTGCCTTTGCAGCAGCTGAAAATAAAGTTTGCAATGTTTATGGGGACCCAAATGTAGTGACATTCGATGGTAATAACCGACCGAATCAGGAAACACCGGTCCCTGATTGGCTGATAACCAGTCACGTGACCTAAATAACGAGTTCTGATTGGTTGTTTACTTGTTTCAGTCGGTTCCTGGTAATAACATAACTCAACATAACCCAGGAACCCAGGAACCTTCAGAGAGTCCATAGTATGGACTCTCTGAAGGTTCCTGGACTCCATACTCGAAGCTATACCACCAAGCTACCAAACCCATGTCCAGATAAAGATCAGCTTTCAACTATGTGTTTTATAGGTCTGAGTTACAAGTTTGATGGGGCATGCACCTACATTCCTCGCAATGGACTGTGAGAGACTGGAATGGATCGTTTACGGGAGCTTTACCAGCTGCGGGAAGGGTACGTTAAAAAGCAATCTTCCTTGTAAAATTATGCATATATTAATATTTTGTAGGGATTGCATTTATTGATTTTACTCCTGTTATAAACTGAATAGGATAGTATATAATCAAATCTCCAGCTCCAATATACGAAGCATTCTCTCTCTCTCGTGAGCTTGCAAAATATTTCTTTTACAAACTGAAAAAATTGAAGCAAATTAAGCAGGAAAGAGCAGGGAATTGAGCAGGCGAGACGGATGAAGTGGCTGACAAGTGACAACTGAGATTCTGTCAACTTTTTCCCAGCCACGCTGATCTTAACTATGAAATTGCTGGGGGCCACATGGAGAGACCCGGCCAGTAATCAAGATATTTCTAGTCTGAAACATCCCTTATAAAAACTAAATTCTTTATAAAAGATTTTAATAATATTGGCCGACGCGAGGAAGTTACCTCTTGATTGATTAATGATTGCAGCAATTATATGTCTCGTGCCTTACTTATGTCTTGGTCTCCCCTTGGTGCGTTTAACGTGACCACGTGATCACTGTTTCAGGAAGTTGTCTCGATGATATTTCTATTTTCTCTGGCACCGGTCCAGCCCGATCTGCTTTGCACGTGGGTCGAGGATGGGTCGTTAGTCAGGAAGGTCTTCCTGTACCATTCAAAAAGGTGTGTGTCCTATTCAGAATAATTTGAACGAGAATTTAAATGTACCCATGATCCTTTTAGCAGACGGGCTGGGGAAAATATTTTAACTACATGACTGTATGATAGAATTTAAAAAGTGTTTATAACGACCTGTTTTTAGGACATTCGAGTACCTCTAAGTGGAGGACTCTCCCTCAAATTTGATGGACTCTACCTGACTGTCTTTATCGAGGACTCTCGTTTGAAGTTAACGTATGATGGAGCCATGTCTCTGACATTAACCCTACAAAACCCACGTGAGTTATTGACCGGAGATTCAGAAGTATTTATACATTCAGTTATATTTACGGCTGTTATAGACTAGCAATTTAATAAACCTAATTTACACTTTCATAAAACATACCTACATTTAGATCAATGTAGGTAATAATTTCTAACAGATCTATAACACTTACTCAACAATATAACACCATGTTTAGATGAGGATGTTTTGGGGAATGTATGTGGGTTGTGTGGAAACTGCGACGGGGACTCGACCAACGAGGGGAAACAGATTCGAAACTTTGGTAAGACATGAACTACTGGGCTTGTTAAATACTCAGCAATATTGGTCAGATTTTTAGAAATCAGGATGACAGGGATTGCTATAGTTTACTCAACGAGTACGCGTTTTGTTAAAGCTCATGTAAGTATAAATTAAAGGATATAGTGATTGAGACCACGTACACTAAAATATCTAAAGGGTTTGAATTTTAACTTGACAGGTTGCATATTATTAGTCTAAATATTATCATACATCAACACAGTGTGTTAATAGCTCTCTGCAAAGATTAAGCACTGTATAGTAGGGTGTGCTATTTTTTCAAATGGTTAATTTAGTTCAAAATTTCACTTGGTATCGGGTTAAATGAGCTCCTACGATCATTCTAAAACATTTTATCACAAAGTTTTGGCTCTACCACGGCCCAATTACGTTGGCACGAGCTATGCCCATATATGGGCATATTCATTTCAAAAAGTCTGTTTTAGGGCGTGATTTCGAACAAAACACACATATAAATCGTCTCGTGACAACTTATACAACTGTTACTTTCAGTTTGAGTCTTCAGATATCCACTTTATGAACAAAAATAAAAATTTTTCTCCCTTTTTTTCTTGCTAACTTTACCAACTTGCAGAATCGTGGGGACGAATTTTAATTTTTTTTAGTTTTTTCTTGGTGGAAAGCAAATTTCGGTTGTAATCGACTAATTTTGGCCTGCGGAACACGATCCCGTTCATGAAAAAGCTCTCAAAATTTAAGAACATGTCCAAAATGAACATTTTTTGTCAAAAATGAACATTTTTTGTCAAAAATGAACATTTTTAGGTCAACAATGAACTTTAGCATCATCTAATGATGCATATCAATTCTTGTCAGTTTCGAGGTGCTGAACACGATCCTGAACATAAAAAGTTGATATCAAGAACATGTCAAAAACTGGTGAAAACCACACATATTTCCCTGTTTTTACCATTTTTCGGTTAAAAACTACACTTTTTAAATCGCGATGCCAACGTAACTGACAAACACTATCTCGATTCTGTTTTGCTGATGTGATAGAGAATTGTCCATAGTTTCACATTAGCTAGATACTGAATGGGCTAGTCGAAAAAAATTTGAAATAGCACACCCTACTGTATAGCCATCAAGCTAACTTTGAATAATAAATATTATCATATTCAGAAGCTATAGTACAGTCGGACCCCGATTTAACGGCACCACCTCGATTTAACGGCAGGATAAATTTCCCCCAAAAAATTTTTTTTAAATTTTTCATATGTGTATCAACCACATCCGAATCGTGTTTCGAATCGGTACATCTTATTGCATGTCTTGCCGGTAATTAGACGGTTCTAAAAGAACAGTTATGTGATCCCCATGAGGCCCATCGAATCGCAATTTTGACGATTGTTAAACTGGCCCCATGGGGATCACGCGTGATCCCCATGGGGCAATATTATCATATTTAGAAGCTTGTATAATATGTAAAATAATTCAATACGCAACATTTATCAAAACTACAGGTAAAATATGTGAACCTCACTAAAAGAGTGGTCCAAACCCCCGGCCTTGTCGGATATTGATCCACATCACAACATGAAACCATGGACAACAGTTAAATTCGGTCTTGTCTAATATAAAACCGTCCTCTCCGCACCGGGCCGAAGGCTCGATATAACGGCTACGTGAGTCCGCGTAGTGTAGTGTGTGCACGATGTAGTCACTGACTGCAAGTCAGTGCCTGACAAATTCGGCCATTTCTTGCTGAGCAAGGGCCGTTACTCAACAAGCCATTTCCCGAGTTTGTGGAGAATCTGACAAATTGTATCAAATTTGTCTTGCACCCGTTACAACACGATAGGAAGGCAACTACACGTCTTTATTAGTGCTTCTTTGAAACACGTCCTGCAGCATATAATTCCCATATAGATACACTAACATAACAGGTGGCGTTTATAATTGCGAGGAAGGGACGATTACAAACAGTTTTGTTACCACGATCCTGTATGAATTACCATGGGTTATTCATTGCTCCTTTTCGTTACCATGGTTACCTAAACCAATGGTTACCATGGTTACCATCTCTAAAAAACAACCTCAGGTAACGACGTTGAAGGATACGAGGATGAAATTGTTGCCCTAGTAATTCACAGTAAGATAGATCGAGGTGGTCATTGTCCCCAGCCTACTACCATCATAAGTGACAGACTTCTACCCTGTGGAAACGATTACAGGTACAAAAAGCAATTGAAATGTTCTCAGTCTGTCGGTTGGTGACATGGACACCTGTATGAGATCGACGTCGCACGCGACAGAGATCGATCCCACGAAGCGAGAATAGGTGGTAAATGGTAATGGCAACTTAAGTTTGGATCGGCTGTTACACCGGGCGGAAAGATAGATTGCATGGCATGGCAAACAATCAACATCAGTCATCACTTGTTATGCTCTAATCGGGGCGCACAGTGAGCTAGAGGGTTTAGGTGAATGCATTAAGGCAAGTATCAAGCTATAATTAGAGTGGACGGCCTGTCAGCGCCATACACGCACTATAGTTTGCCAAAAGTCTTTTGTGTCTTTATTTTCAAGACAGTTGTTTTGCGTAATGACCGTCCTCGAGGGAGAGTTCCCTACGAAGACCTATTGACTTAACTAGCAGTCTGGCGGCGTCGGCCCGATCTGCAAATTGTTTGACGCGGCGCCTCCAGACAATATACAGGGTGTCCCACTGTCTTTGCGTGACCTGTGATTTTGGGTGATGAGTGGGTTCCATTCAAATGCTCATAACTCATCGAAAAATAGGTCAAAACGGCCCATCCAAAAACAGTGTTGTTTAGAATTGTCAGGCGAACATTTGGGTACAAGATTAATGTTCCAAGTCTTACCAATCGTCAGATATATCGTCCTAAAGTCAAAATTACGTGTTCATGAAATCCGACCGGGGTTCACGTTTTTAAAAATTCACAAATGCAAAGTTGCTCGGATCACATTGCATGCCTGATAAGAGTTGTAGGAAATTGTCTGGCGGTCATTTTGGTACCCGTGTTTTTGTCCTAGCTCAATGTTTAAGGTGTCTTATGACTGTCAGAACTGGAATTTTCCCAAAAGTGCTCTCAGGTATCGCATTGCATTTTGCCTTGTTATGAAGCGCATTGCTGCCTGAATAACATCTTAGTGCATGATAGGGTTGAGATAGACCACTTGTGTATCCTACACATTAACAGGGGCCTTGCCAAATCGTCATAACAACCCTGTCAAGTGTCTAGATGAAATTGAGACGATATGTGCTGATTATCATGGGATTACACACGACACCAAGCCACCTAATTAGGGGTTGTGAGCCGATACCAACTAAGACTTAGCATAGAAAAATCTTCATGCTCCTACAGTCATAACGCAACTAAAACGTAGAGCTAAGGAAAAAATCATGGTATCAAAATGAACCTTGAACGATTCCAATCAAGCTCATATAAATTTCAACTCATTTTACCCACTTGGTGATGACACGTGATCCCCTCAAAAATGTTGGTTGAATTTCGTCTTTAGACAGTCATAAGACACCCTAAACATTGAGCTAGGACAAAAACTCGGGTACCAAAATGACCGCCAGACAATTTCCTACAACTCTTATGAGGCATGCAATGTGATCCGAGCAACTTTGCATTTGTGAATTTTTAAAAACGTGAACCCCGGTCGGATTTCATGAACACGTAATTTTGACTTTAGGACGATATATCTGACGATTGGTAAGACTTGGAACATTAATCTTGTACCCAAATGTTCGCCTGACAATTCTAAACAACACGGTTTTTGGATGGGCCGTTTTGACCTATTTTTCGATGAGTTATTAGCATTTGAATGGAACCCACTCATCACCCAAAATCACAGGTCACGCAAAGACAGTGGGACACCCTGTACTATCCACAAAGAAACACTAATCAAAGAGATTTGTGTGTGTACAAAAAGATTTAACCGGAAAGATTAAATCCCCTCAAAAATAGTTTTTTTTGAAGTCACTCTCAGTCTCAACAAATAAAAAGAAATTCGAGTTGATCTATTGATCTAAATTCTATGCCTTCTTTCTACAGTCGGACCCCGATTTAGGGACACCCTCGGGGGGAATGGCTCTTGTCCACTAAATCGGGGTGTCCACTAAATCGGGGTCAAATAAGGTTAATTTCCTATATCGGGGGAAAAAATCCTGTCCCTAAATCGGGGTGCCACTAAATCGGGGGGTCCTAAATCGGGGTCCGACTGTACTTTTAAACCAGCGAATGTCAAACGGGTTAACATATTGAAGTTTTTAATTTAAACCTTTCAACCTTTGACACTGACAGGGTACTTAAAGTTCAACTAAACTGAAACATTAACGAGAAAATTAAATAAAATAAAATTGTACTCCCCCCATCACCCCTCTTTGATTTGATAGGGTCACCACACACCGAAGTTAAAATTAAAATTAAAATTTTGATTTTAAACCCGCACACACCTGCGGCCGTTAAAATTTCTCTCCCCATTCTAAAAGTAACAATCTCACACACGATTTTGACGGTCGCGTTGGATGACAAAATTTTAACACGCCGTTAAAATCGCGCGCGAGTTTGTTACTTTTAGAATGGGGGAGAGAAATTTTAACGGCCGCTGGTGTGTGCGGGTTTAAAATCAAAATTTTAATTTTAATTTTAACTTTGGTGTGTGGTGACCCATACTTCATGGCACTCGGGTTGTTTCTGTCAACTTTATGTCAACCGTGGACAAATGAATAAAATATGTTGGACAATATATAATACGGAACTTATACGCTACTGCCAGTTTCTGTACAGCGATCCAATAATTGCGAGGTGTTAATGGATCGGATCCATTAACACCTCGCAGTCACACTGATAGTAGACAGGTAGAAATGGTACCACATTTGCTGTGGTCCGATTTCTGTTCCTCAGTCAACATATATCGTACTGACACTTTCTTGCGGAGCGGGGAAAGTATTATTCGGGCATCACACCATGACAGTGTTTTCCGCGAGACATTGCATAGATCGCTGCTCTAACTGTCAGAGCATTGGCCTGACCCTATTCTCATTTCTCTCAACGCGCGAGAACTGTGGTCAGAGCATTGGCCTGACAGTGCTCTAATATGATTATTATAATAGGCTCTTCAAGAGATTTGGTAGTAAAAATACCCCTCCGCACGAGCTCACGGATAATGTGACCAATGAAGAGATATAGTTCAATTCAAATTAAACTGCACTTCCCCGCCAGGCTAAACGATGCTGCAAGGGAGGCTTGTCAGGTGCTGGTCGATAACCAAGAACTATTTAAATGTCACGGAGTTGTAAATCTGAACACATACTATGAAGCCTGTCTCTCAGGTATATAAACTAGTAGAATCACGGTGGTTTCGATTTTACCCGATCTCCTCAAAGAGATTCCATAACTTTGAGTACAAAGAATTCGAGAAAACAAAATCGCACAATCAGAAAATGACCCCTCGCCCTCTTTTCAAGCTCACAATAATACTAATATTAGGTTGTCCAGTAAATATTTTCGTTTGGTGTTTATTAGGAAAATGGTTTGAGATAGAGCAAAATGGACTTCACCACAGTTTTTTCACGCGATTTTGGATCGGAATATCATGCCTGATATCGGTATATAGTTTTTCTGGGGTGCCAGCAAGCTATTTTCTCTACCCCACTGTTGTTGCCGCTGCACGGGGTCACCAAAGTTTTTTAAACGCTTCCCTAAGAAAACTGGTACAGTATTTTTAGCTCCAATGGTGCTTAATCGATAGCAAATCGTCCAAGGATAAAACGTATACGCGATTTGGGTCTCTACGCGTTCGATAGTAACCACTAGAACAGTAAATTTAAAATCAAAAATCGAAAAAGCGCAAAAAATCTGGCCTGTTTTACGGGTGTGTTCGAAAACGTCAATAACTCACTTTTTAAGTCAACCAATCACATAATTGGGTTCACTACGTCGTAGAACTGACTTAGAACTATCTTTTACTGCAGAGTTTTTGATTATGAGCCAATCCTGGTGAGACCCGGAAGTGAAAGTTTCTAATTTTGACCAAAACTTTTTGGAGGCCCATTGCTCAGTGACAAAATAAAGATAGATTCTTTTATTGCATCTTAAACGATAGATAATTGTCCAATGAACAAGCTTGATGCAACAAAACATCACTCAGGTACCATTTTTAGGAAGTACAGCAGCTTTAGTGCTAAAACTCGAAAATCGCGATTTTTCATATGCAGCAGCATCAAGAGTGGTGTAGAGTAAATAGCCTGGTGGGAACCGAGAACAGCCAAATACCGATATCAGGCATGATATTCCGATCCAAAATCGCGTGAGAAAAACTGTGGTGAAGTCCATTTTGCTCTATCTCAAACCATTTTCCCAATAAAAGCCAAACGAAAATATTTACTGGACAACCTAATAGGAGTGACTTCGTAACCAAGCCGAAGCCGGCAAGTCAAAACGGCAGACTGCTACAGCTAGCACGGCAGACTGCTACTAGCATGACAAAATAAATTCCTTCAGATTTTTGTTCTCTCCGAATGTATGGCAATGGTTATCCGGTATCCTGTAGTACGGGAAGTGCTTACGCCCAACACTGCCTCAACCTGGGTGAGTTATATAATACTAGAGACTTAACTATTTAATAGAATCGTACTGAATAATTAGGACAGCAGTAGCCAGTAGTAGAGTAGCAGTAGTTTATTGTTTAACTAGGCTGCAGACCTAACTAAATACGATTCTATCAAATAGTTATTTGTTATAGGGTTACGACTCCAGAGTCCAGACGAGTAACCTTCTAACTAGGCTGCTGCCCTAAGTCTAACTCGCAGCGTTGCGCACTTCAATGGTATAACTTAGTGCAGTAGCCTGTGACAACATCTTGTACATTGAAGCTTTATGAAGCAATTCTCGATTCACACTACATTATATTTCTAACAGGAATTCCAGTTGATGACGTATGGAGGAGTGAGATGCACTGTCCAGACGTCCCGGACACCCAGGCTACCATCATAGACCTTGGTCACGGACAACCTTTTAATGGGGCTTTTGCTGGGGAAGATACCCTCGTTTATTAACCTTCCGTTTGTAAACCTCCACTTCGCCGATAGACGTAGACACGTAGTTACACTTATTTTTGAAGAAACTCTTGTCTAGAAGAAAAAGAACTGGAATATTTACCGAAATATTTACATGCTTTGAGACATTTTTGGGCCGAATTTATAGCACATATGTTTATAAAATCCTTTTTAACCTGTCACTTGTCAGTTTTTAACCGTTCTGGAAAACCCATTTGTATCAATTCTGTCTGACGGTGCCGGACCGCGTTTTGGTTCTCAGATTGACAGATCGGGTCGGAGCTGACAGAGTGACATACAGTCACCCAAAGCCACCCAGGCCACCCCATGGGACTGACGAGTGACCAAGCCACCCAAGGTGGGCGGACTCTAGTGCTAACGGACTCTTTATCTAAATTCAAGGCGGACTCTATATCTAAAAGCGGACTCTTTATCTACAGTTAGACTTTGAAAAAAATTTAGATAAAGAGTCCGCCCAGTGTAGACTTTTTAGATATAGAGTCCGCACTGTGTAGACTTTTTAGACATAGAGTCCCCTGGTACATTTTGGCGCCAAATCCCCCAACCCGGACTCTATGTCTAAAATCCTAAACCAACCCAAAACCTAACCCTAACCCTAACCCTAACCCTAACCTCGAACCCAAATAATGGCCCTAACACTTCTCAATTAGTATAGAGGTACAGCAAACTCTCGTTTCCGGCCTAACGGCCGAAATCTCGAGTTCGCTGAGAATGGCGGACTCCATGTCTAATTTAGATTTATGTAGATATAGAGTCCGCTCTTTGTAGACTTTTTAGATAAAGAGTCCGCCCTGTTTAGACTTTTTAGAGATAGAGTCCTCCTAGAGTTTAGACTTATTTGGACTCTTTATCTAAGTCTAAATTTAGATATAGAGTCCACTGTAGACTTAGAGTGTAGCACTAGAGTCCGCACACCGCCACCCAAGGGTGCCGATATCATTGTTGCATCTGGCCACACCGTTGTTGACATAGACACCTGTCGCGACCCCCCGAACGGGAGTTCGCACCATGAGGTGTCTATGTCACCAAGCCACACCGAACCTGTCTGGCCAGATCTGGCGCTGCGACCCCATCTGAGAAGTGAGAATCAAATTGGGGTATGGCGCCGCCATACAGCACCGAACCGATTTGAGCGTACTGTCGCGTCAAACGGATCCGAGGTCACGGTGGACTGGGACAATATCCCAGTTTGATTTGTCGCCGCGGTGCCAAACCCGTTTTGATTCTTCAAATGCGACAGAGCGCTCACTACACGGCCAAATCGGATCAGACGAATTTCTGCAGATTTCTTAGCCGGCTAGGCCGTCTAGCTGCTGCACCGACCCAATCTTAGCGCACTGTTTTGAGAATCAAACGGTGTCTTGCAATGCCCGACACCTTGCCAGAGACTCAGTCTCCATGGGAAGATAAACTTCAGACGTCAGTGACGTCACGTCAATTGTCTTAATTCTCAGATTGGGTCGGGCGCCACCAGACATCCACGATCTCCACCCGAGATTTCACCTTTCCATTTCCAAATTACAAACTTAAACAAGGTGGATTTATTTAGCTTAAAACTAAAATGGCACAAAACATAATAATATGTGTACATGATATCAAAAAATAAATCGCTGCACTTTTTCAGCACTCTCTCTCTACACATTGATCTAACTGCTGTCACTCTGTTTTCATGTGATAATAAATCGGGGAAATGATGAAAAAAGCATGAAACTGATGCAAGTTTTAACCTGTTTCAATAATTTAATAGATCTGTGAACTGAGACTGAACTAATATATCAACTCCTATATCACACATGACTCAATCATTATAATGTTTCTTTTTCTCTCTCACCAATTATAAATCTGTAGGAGTCCTACTAGGACAACCAATCTAATGATAAACATAAAAACATCAAAAGTCTTTTTCTGCACAAGAATTATAATAGTGTTCGTCAACAAATTATCCTCTCTCTTGAAACCCTCAAATTATTATAGTCAGCTGGTGACATGATATTAGTCTCTGATGTCATGACGTTGCTATGGTGATGTCGTAGAGAAGTCCCACGTTGTGACGTCATCTCGTGACGTCATATATCACTGTTCTACGTAGAGAGTGACGTAGTTGCCAGGGAAAGTTCCAAACTGTTCCGTTCTTTGGGACGTTCCAACAAACCATCCATCATCACAACGCTCAATTACCTGGGAGGGATAGTGGAGGGTTAATTATAGGAGTTTTAATTGCGTAGCTGTGTAACTATACTGTAACTATATGTTATATGTAACAGAAAACATAGAGCTATGCCGACGAGTGCGGTTTATCAAGGTTTGACCCTATTTTGTTAGGATATCTAATATCTAAACCCCCCTCCCCGGAATTAACTTGGGGTCCGATTGAGTGCGCTAATATAAACATATATTCTCACCTCAACTAAGTCCCCACGAAGTAGTTCCAGTTCATCAGTGTTCTTAGGTTGGTAGTTGTACTGAGCAACAAACAGCTCACACTCCTGCAAAATATACAGGTTAATTAAATAACTCTTTTAACTGATAGTTGACCAAATAAACCACCTGTCAAAGTTACATAATTTGCAGTATTAATTGAGTTAATTAATTATCAAATACCGCATAGTTGGCGCTGTCTTCAGACTCCTCTCCTGATCTGTTGAAGTTCTCATCTCGACCTACATCTTCAATTATCTGGGAATGATGATGTGTGTGTAAATACAATGTATTCATATCAATTCTAAACATCAAGCTGACCACTATGCGTTCTAACGCACAACTCGATTTAGATTTTTGAGCAAGAGGGGTGGTCAATGGTCATCAGGCATGATATACTGATGTAAAAAGGCACACGAGGATCGCCGCGTAATACCAAGTTTAGAGTCTACAACTTAGTGAAGGTTCCATAGACATTAACAGTATACCTGAGCCGGTGCAGGTGGTGCTACAGCAGTGGGATTGAGGATTGTGACGTATGAGGTGGGGAACATGCCCGAACGAGATCCATAGGTTCCATAATACCAGTTGTCATCGATAACCTCTGTTACTGTTATCAGTGAACCTAGAACAAGGAAATAAGTTGAAAATAAGGAAGAGAGTGGCCATGAGCAAGTCAGGCTGAACCCCAAATAAGCATTGTGGATGAACAGGAAAGTGAAGAGTTATGGGTGAAGATGTTACCTTTTTTGAATGGCAGTTCATTTTCATCATTAGATTTGAAGGAGTAGATTGCCTTGACATCAAATGATGTATCACCATTGGTTGATATTCTGTGATTTCTCTGGTTCTGGTCCCTAACCCTCTGTTCCTCTTCTTCCCGAGCCTGTCTCTCCCGTTCCTCCGCCTCTTTCTCTCTCCTCTCAATCTCCCGAATTCGCTCCTCCTCTCTCCTTCGCTTTTCTTCCTCCCGCTTTCTCTCCTCCTCTATCTTTCTCTCTTCATTTCGACGTCTCTCATCCTCTCTCTTCCGTTCTTCTTCTTGAATTCTGAGTTCCTCTATTTGACGTCTTCGTTCAGCCTCCTCTGCTTGTATCCTCCTCTCTTCCTCGGCACGTCGCTTTTCTTCCTCTTCCAGAAGTCTCCTTTCAGCATCTTGACGCCTCCTTTCTGCCTCTTCGAGACGTTTTCGTTGCTCAATTCGGACTCGTTCTTCTTCTTGTCTTCTAATTCTCTCTTCTTCTTCGCGGCGCCGTCTCTCCTCCTCTTCAAGGCGCCTTCTCTCCTCCTCTTCAAGGCGCCTACTCTCTTCCTCTTCGCGACGCCTTCTCTCCTCTTCAAGAGCTTGGAGACGCAGTTCTTCCTGTCTCCGTTCCTCCTCTTGCTGCCTAATTTCTTCCAATCTTCTTTCCTCTTCCTCAAATCTTCTCCTCTCTTCCTCTGCCTCCCGTCTCCTTCTCTCTTCCTCAGCAGCCTTCCTTGCAACCTCCCTCCTCCTCTCATCCTCCCTCCTCTCCTGTTCTTCCTGTCTTCGCCGCTCTTCCTCTCGCTTAGCTTCAGCTTCCTCTTTAGCACGACGCTGATCAGCTTCCCTGTGCTTTCCTCCAGGCAAACTGAAACAAACGTTTGTGTGAATTATGAGTTAAATCTAAAAACGAAGATTTGTAGCAACAATCAACATCCCTATAATTTGGTTACGAAATAACTCCGGGCGACCTTCGCGCGCGCTGGCAAGGGGTAACTTCGTAACCTATATCACAGATCACTATATCAAAGATCCGACCATTGCCTTTGTACAAACAGGTTCTATTTTAACTATTTTAATTGTCTCACCTGCTGACTGATCGTTGGTAGCTGGGAACGTAGTTAGACGCAGATCCAAAGGAGGGAGCACTAGTTGCTGGGGGCGGTACTTCCGGTACATCGTCTGGAGGGAGAGAGGGAGAGAGAGAGAGAGAGGAGATGAGGAGAGAGAGAAGAAGAGGAAAAAAAGACGAAAAAGGGGGGGGGGGGAATTTTTAAAAGAGAGAAAAAAAAGAAAAAAGGGTTTGGGGTTTTTTTAAAAAAAAAAATTTTTGTTTTTTTTTGGGGAAAAAGGGGGGGGAAAAAAAAAAAAAGGGGGGGTTTTTTTTTTAAAAATTTTTCCTTTCTCCCCTCTCCCCAAAAAAACCCCCCCCTTTTCCCCGGTTTTAAAAGTTTTTTTTTTTTCCCCCTTTTTGGTTTCCTTTTTTTTTTCCCCCCAAATTTTTTCCCCCCCCCCCCCCTTTTTTTTTGGGGGCCCCTTTTTAAAAAACCCCCTTTCCCCCCCCTTTTCCCCCCCCCCCTTTTTTTTTTTGGGGGTTTTCCCCGGGAAACCCCCCCCCCGGGGAAAAAAAAAAGGGGTTTTGGGGGTTTTTTTAAATTTTTTGGGGGGTTTTTTTTTTTTTTTTTAAAAAAAAAAATTTTTTTTCCCCCCTTTTGGGAATTTCCCTTTTTTTTTAAAAAAATTTTTTTTTTTCCCCCCTTTTTTTTTCCCCTTTTTTTCTCCCTCCTAATTGGGGGGGTTTTCCTTTTTTTTTTCCCCCCCTTTTTTTTTTTTGGGTTTTTTTTTTGGGGGGGGGAAAAAAAAAAAGGGGGGGGGGGGGGGGGGGTTTTTTGGGGGGGGGGGGGGAAAAAAAGGGGGGAAAATTTTTTTTTTGGGGGGGGGGGGGAAAAAAAAAGGGGGGGGAAAAAAAAAATTTTTTGGGGGGGGGGGGGGGGGGGAAAAAAAAAAAAAAAAAGGGGGGCAAAAAATTTTTAAAAAAAAAATTTTTTGGTCCCCCCCCCCGGGCCCCAAATTTTTAAAACCCCCCCCCAAAAATTTTCCCCCCCCCCCCCCCCCCCCCCCCTTTTCCTTCCCCCCCCCCCCCCAACCCCCCTTTTTTTTTTGGGGGGTTTTTTTTTGGGCCCCCCCGGTTTGGGTTGGGTTTTTTTTTTGGGGGGGGTTTTCCCCCGGAAAAAAAAAATTTGTTTTTTTGGGTTTTAAAAAAAAAAAAATTTTTTTTTTTCCCCCAAAAAAAAACCTTTTTTACCAAAAAAAAAAAAACCCCCCGGGAAAAAAAAAAAAACCCCCGGGGGGCCAAAAATTTCGGGGGGTTTGGAAAGGAAAAAAAGGGGGAAAAAGGGGAAAAAAAAGAATTTTGGGAAAAAAAGGGGAAAAAAATTTTTTTTTTTGGGGGGGGGGGAAAAAAAAAAGGGGGGGGGGGGAAAAAAGGGGGGGAAAAAAATAAAAAAAAAGGGGGGGGGGGAAAAATTTTTGGGGGAAAAAAAAAAAGGGGAAAAAAAAAAAAGGGGGGGGGGGGAAAAAAAAGGGAAGGGGAAAAAAAAAAAAAAAAAAAAAAAAAGGGGAAAAAAATAAAAAAAAAGGGGGGGGGGGGAGAAAAAAAAAAAAAAAGGGGGAAGGAAAAAGGGGAAAAGGGGGAAAAAAAAAAAAGGGTTAAAAAAGGGAAAAAAAAAAAAATTTTTCCCCAAAAAAAGGGGGGGGGGAAAAAAAAAAAAACCCCCCCGAAAAAAAAAAAAAAAAAGGAAAAAAAAAACCAAAAAAGGGGTTTAAAAAAAAGGGGGGGGGGGGGGGGAAAAGGGGGGGGGGGAAAAAGGGGGGGAAAAATTTGGGGGAGGGGGGGGGGGGAGGGGGAAAAAAAAAGGGGGAGGAAAAAGGGGGGGGGGGAAAAAAAGGGAAAGGGGGGGGGGGGCCCCGGGGGGGGGGAAAAGAGGGGGGGGGGAGGGGGGGGGAAAAAAGGGGGAAAAAAAGGGGGGGGGGGGGAGAGGGGAAGAAAAAAATTTTTTTTTTTTTTAAAAAGGAAAAAAAAAAATTTTAAACCAAAAAAAAAAAAAAAAAATTTTCCCCCCCAATTAAATTTTTTTGGGGGTTTTCCCCCCCTTTTTGAATTTTTGGGGGGGGTTTTTGGGGTTTTTCCCCCGGGGGGGGTTTGGTTTTGGGGGTTTTAAAAACCCCCCCTTTTTAAAAGGAAAAATTTTTTTTTTTTTTTTTGGGGGGGGCCCCCGGGGTTGTTTTTCCCTTTTCCCCTTTTGGGGGTTTTGGCCGGCCCCAAAAATTTTTAAAAAAATTTAGGTTTTTTTTTTTTTATTTTTTGGGTTTTTTTAAACGGGGGGGGGGGGGGGGGGGGGGGTTTTGGGGGGGAAAAAAAACAACTTCCCCCCAAAAAAAACCCGGGGGGGGGGAAAAAAAAAATTTTTTTTGGGGGGTTTTAAAAGGGGAAACAGGAAAAAAAATTTTTAAAAAATTTTTTTTGGGGGTTTTTTTTTTAAAAAAAATTTTTAAAAAAAAAAGGGGGTTTTTTTTTAAAACCTTTTTTTTCCCCAAAAAACCCCTTTTTTTGGGGGCCCCCTTTCCCCAATTTTTGGGTTTTTTTTAAAAGGGAAAAAAACCCCTTTTTTTTTAAAACCAAAAAAAAAAAAGGGGGGGGCCCAAAAAAAAAGGGAAAAAAAACCCTTTTTTGGGGTTTGGTTTTTTTTTTTTTTTTTTTGGGTTTTTTTTTTTTTTTTTTTTTAAAATTTTTTTTTAAATTTTTAAAAAAAAAAAAAAAACAGCCCTTAGCTCGCCTCAACAGTTATCACCGAATCCGTCCGCTTCTTGAAACTCAACTCCCTCGACCCGTTTGAGGTATCTTGGGGGGGTTTAGTGGATCATCAGCTAGGGATGGGGTTAGCAATAATAAGATGTTAAAAAACAAACACTTCTTTCCAAGTATGTACCTGGCTTGGCAGAATCGTTCTGCTGGTGATTTAGGGGGCGGTGGAGGAGCTGGTCTTGGCTGACTTCTCACTTGGTCACGCGTCCTTTCCGGGTGTGACGTCACGCGTTACCGGTCTCTCAGGAGTGAGATCACGCGTTACTGGTCTCTCAGGTGTGATATCACGCGTTACTGGTCTCTCAGGTGTGACGTCACGTGACCCAGTGGAGCGAGGTGGGGAGAGGTTGGTGTCCCGGGATGAGGGAGAGGAAGGTCTGATGTTTTGGGAGTCAACCTCTACTGTAGATGAAGGTGCCTGGGAGAGAGATGGAGAGAGTTAGATACATTTCGAACATTGGTGTTTTATGGGTTGTTAGTTGTAACTTGTATTGTTCACACAGAGATTGAAGTGTATTAAAAGATGGATTACTATAAAAATAATGAATCCTGCGCCCACCTTAGAATCCTGTAACCGGTTGAGGGGTATCACTCTGCTGTTAGTGAACTCATTAGTGAAATCGAGGGTCCTGTCTGGGGAGGAGGGTGCCACCCTGTTAGCGTAGGACTGTCGTAGCATCTTAGCAACCTTGAGGGGGGGGGGGAACTGTTACAATATGTATAGGTTTAGAACAACAATAATTAATTATGCCTATAGGTACTAGTGCCTAGATTAGTGCCTAACTATATTAGGGCCTAGATATTAGTTGTTGTTGATTCGAGCTCAGAACTTTTTAAATATATTGTAACAGATGATAGTTGAGGAATATTTCTTTTTCTTTTTTTGTAACTTAAGTTCTGTGATAACTGGTCTAAAAGGGAGCTTGTCTTAAATCATTGGTAAATTGCTTCCTCAACAACTGGTAAGTGGTTTGAGACATCTATGGAAACAACATCTCCCTCTATAGGAACAACACGGGGTTCACGTGGGTGTGAAAGAAGAGAACGCATAGTGCTTGATGGGGAGACTCAGAGAGGAGAGGAGACACGGGAAATTCTTAGATCATAATTGAGGGTATTAGCCCAGGGAGAGGTTATTATTTAAGCGGTTATAATGCCAGACGGGAAAGGTCTAAGTTATATAAGTCATTATCACTGTTGTTTATCTCGCGTTGGTTAACACCATGCCATTCTATTTTTTCAGTTTCCCCAGTTTAATCCCATTTTATAAAATCTGTTCGTTTTTGAGAGAAAAATTAGATATCACCTTCATTTATGACCAATAATTATTATACAGACATGGCAAAGCATTGGATGATTGTTATTGCACTAATTATTTTGACGGTGTCTGCAGACATACCAACAGGTGAGCTCAACTAAAAAATCAATAATTACATATATCAGTATCAAACAAGTTATATATTGCTTTCAGAAAGTTCTTTTTAAATCATGACAATCATATAATTTTCTGGCCCTGATAAGACTTTCTGTAAAGGTTTAGAATACAACCATGATGATGTCTCATCAGGTGCAGAAGATATGACGTTGTGCCATGTTAGCTTTGCAGCTTCCCATATAATTAACAATTCTAGTTATCAATTATTGTTCTCTGTTTCAGAGTGGAGTGACATCAGAGAAATCGAAGAAACAATTAGCGACTCTTTTCCTGTTGAACTCCTAGCAGACAATGAAAGGGTTGCCTTCATACTCTACAGGCATGCGGTTGCCATTGAAAAGGGAAGCGGTGGGTTCAAGTACTCTATATGGCAGTGTACTGGAGAAACATGGGGCTTTGAACCCTTTCCAGCAACCATCCCAGACACGATTAAAACTTGGAGGATTACTAAAAGTCCAGACGGGCTTCAGATCCATTGTAATGGGCTGAAAGTACTGGAGTACATCTTCGAAAATAGCCATCCTAATAATGAAGATTTTAGACAAAGCTGTGTGGACCTTTGGTCAGGAGAATCAAAAGGGCAACTGGAGCTTACTGGTAATGATAAGGGCACAAAGAAGATGCGAGGTAAATTCTTTAGATAGGTTTAATGTTTACAAATGACTACCCTTCCTACCCTCCAAATATCTACCACTCCACATTCTAAATCCCTTTTATTTTCCAGTTGTTGCGTGCCCTGAATCCTCCCAGTATGGAATCACCCAGATCCAGCCGATAGGGACGGTTATGAAAGTTAGTTGCATGAAAAGCACGGGCAAAGAAAGTACCGGATTCATCGAATGCTTGGAAAGCAGGACCTGGTCTACCTCTAAATGCGTTGACCAACACCTACCTACAGGTATTGTATACACAAGGGGGGGGGGACATGTTAATTTTGTTAACTTTGTTAATATTAACATCGAAAAAACAGGTGATTTATTAACATAATTAACAAAAGTTAACAAACATTAACAAATGCCATGTATACCATCTAAAGTCCCTTTAGCACGTGTTTTTTGGTATTACACATGCTGCATGTTGTTCTGCGAACAAAGATGTTCCTTCTGCATGATTTGCATACCCCCAAGCCGTCTACTACAGCCTTCCCACAACGATTTGTTCCATTTTGTAAATTCGAACAAAAACTAGCCAACCTGAACCGCAATTGAGGTCAAATGACACTAATCCGCATTTTTCAACTTAATAAGACTTAATAAGACTCATAAATTTACCTTCAATCGAAAAATATCCCAAAAATTATTTTTTCTAAAAAAACACAAGGATTTGTAGCGAAGCAAATTTTCAATTTTTGACCAAAAAAAGCAATTTTGGGAATTTTTTCGTATTTTTCAAACAGAAACGTTGTACATCACTTTCTTTCGTCTGAAGAATGGATTATCAATGAAAAAATTACATTCAAGTGACATTTTACACGCTAAATTGAAATATTCGTACTCTTTAAATTTTGATCGATTTGGAGCCAAAAAACTTGTATGTTGGACTCATGCTATCGGAGGAGGCCTTGCATGGGTATACAAACGTTAGATAAGTTATTAAACTACAAAATTAAATCAGTTAAAGTCGTATTCAGGGTGTGAACTGCATGTCGTGTTTGCTAGTCGCGAGCGCGCTTGCGAGACAAGCAAACACGTCAAGGTTCATTAACAAGCATGCTGCTCAGTCATTTTAGATTTAATACACAATGTAAGGATACCATGTAATAGGTGAGACTCTTGCCGTCACCCTCGTTCAAGTCCCGTGAAAAACGGAGCAGTACACGCAAACTGATGCCCATTTTCCTCGCGTGACCCCGATTCAGCAGTTTGAGACACCAACTCTTTAGGGGGCCATATCTCAGGAACCAGACAAGATAGGAAAAATCGCCGTCTAACGAGGCGTACAGTTTTTAATCTAGTTTACCACTGTACCGGCCGTTTCACTCTCCGACCTAAAACAAAAATCGCAACCCCACAAAACTTCAAAATAATGAAATCCGCATCTCGCATGTCGTGTTGCATGTCGTGTTGCATGTCGTGTCATGTTATTGACGCGCTCGCGTTCAACTCTCACACAGCAGCTGCAGAACATGGCGGGAAACATCGAGGAGTAGAGAGAGGGTCGGTGCCGAATCAAATATTTCTTGATCTTGATCTACTCCATCTCTCAGCTATCCTACCCCTCATCAACTCGATCTCTCAGCTACCCTACCCCTCATCTACTCCATCTTTCAGCTACCCTACCCCTCATCTACTCCATCTTTCAGCTACCCTACCCCTTATCTAGTCCATCTCTCAGCTACCCTACTCCTCATCTACTCCATCTCTCAGCTTCCCTATTAGGGAAGCATAGAGATGGAAACGATTAGGGGTAGGGAATCCCTATCCATAATCGTTTCCATCTCTATGCTTCCCTAGCCCTCATCAACTCCATCTTTCAGCTACCCTACCCCTAATCTAGTCCATCTCTCCGCTACCCTACTCCTCATCTACTCCATCTCTCAGCTACCCTACCTCCCATTTACTCCATCTCTCAGCTACCCTACCTCCCATTTACTCCATCTCTCAGCTTACCTACCTCCCATTTACTCCATATCTCAGCTTCCCTACCTGCCATTTACTCCATCTCTCAGCTACCCAACCTCCCATTCACTCCATCTATCAAGTATCAGCTACCCTACCTCCCATTTACTCCATCTCTCAGCTTCCCTACCTCCCATTTACTCCATCTCTCAGCTTCCCTACCTCCCATATACTCCATCTTTCAGCTTCCCTACCTCCCATTTACTCCATCGCTTACCTTCCCTACCTCCCATTTACTCCATCTCTCAGCTTCCCTACCTCCCATTTACTCCATCTCTCATTTATCCTAACATTCCTACCCCTGAGAGATGGAGTAAATGGGAGGTAGGGAAGCTGAGAGATGGAGTAAATGGGAGGTAGGGAAGCTGAGAGATGGAGTAAATGGGAGGTAGGAAAGCTGAGAGATGGAGTAAATGGGTGGTAGGGTAGCTGAGAGATAGAGTAAATGGGAGGTAGGGAAGCTGAGGGATGGAGTAAATGGGAGGTAGGGAAGCTGAGAGATGGAGTAAATGGGAGGTAGGGAAGCTGAGAGATGGAGTCAATGGGAGGTAGGGTAGCTGAGAGATCGAGTAAATGGGAGGTAGGGTAGCTGAGAGATGGAGTAAATGGGAGGTAGGGAAGCTGAGAGATGGAGTAAATGGGAGGTAGGGTAGCTGAGAGATGGAGTAAATGGGAGGTAGGGAAGCTGAGAGATGGAGTAAATGGAAGGTAGGGAAGCTGAGATATGGAGTAAATGGGAGGTAGGTAAGCTGAGAGATGGAGTAAATGGGAGGTAGGGAAGCTGAGAGATGGAGTAAATGGGAGGTAGGGTAGCTGAGAGATGGAGTAAATGGGAGGTATACCCTACTCCTCATCTACTCCATCTCTCAGCTACCCTATAGGGTAGCTGAGAGATGGAGTAGATGAGGAGTAGGGTAGCGGAGAAATGGAGTAAATGGGGGGTAGGGAAGCTGAGAGATGGAGTAAATGGAAGGTAGGGAAGCTGAGATATGGAGTAAATGGGAGGTAGGTAAGCTGAGAGATGGAGTAAATGGGAGGTAGGGAAGCTGAGGGATGAAGTAAATGGGAGGTAGGGAAGCTGAGAGATGGAGTAAATGGGAGGTAGGGAAGCTGAGAGATGGAGTCAATGGGAGGTAGGGTAGCTGAGAGATCGAGTAAATGGGAGGTAGGGTAGCTGAGAGATGGAGTAAATGGGAGGTAGGGAAGCTGAGAGATGGAGTAAATGGGAGGTAGGGTAGCTGAGAGATGGAGTAAATGGGAGGTAGGGAAGCTGAGAGATGGAGTAAATGGAAGGTAGGGAAGCTGAGATATGGAGTAAATGGGAGGTAGGTAAGCTGAGAGATGGAGTAAATGGGAGGTAGGGAAGCTGAGAGATGGAGTAAATGGGAGGTAGGGTAGCTGAGAGATGGAGTAAATGGGAGGTATACCCTACTCCTCATCTACTCCATCTCTCAGCTACCCTATAGGGTAGCTGAGAGATGGAGTAGATGAGGAGTAGGGTAGCGGAGAAATGGAGTAAATGGGAGGTAGGGAAGCTGAGAGATGGAGTAAATGGAAGGTAGGGAAGCTGAGATATGGAGTAAATGGGAGGTAGGTAAGCTGAGAGATGGAGTAAATAGGAGGTAGGGAAGCTGAGAGATGGAGTAAATGGGAGGTAGGGTAGTTGAGAGATGGAGTAAATGGGAGGTAGGGAAGCTGAGAGATGGATCAAATGGGAGGTAGGGTAGCTGAGGGATGGAGTAAATGGGAGGTAGGGAAGCTGAGAGATGGAGTAAATGGGAGGTAGGTAAGCTGAGAGATGGAGTAAATGGGAGGTAGGGTAGCTGAGAGATGGAGTACTAAATGAGAGGTAGGGAAGCTGAGAAATGGAGTAAATGGGAGGTAGGGAAGCTGAGAGATGGATCAAATGGGAGGTAGGGTAGCTGAGGGATGGAGTAAATGGGAGGTAGGGAAGCTGAGAGATGGAGTAAATGGGAGGTAGGGTAGCTGAGAGATGGAGTAAATGGGAGGTAGGGAAGCTGAGAGATGGAGTAAATGGGAGGTAGGGTAGCTGAGAGATGGAGTAAGTAAATGGGAGGTAGGGAAGCTGAGAGATGGATCAAATGGGAGGTAGGGTAGCTGAGGGATGGAGTAAATGGGAGGTAGGGAAGCTGAGAGATGGAGTAAATGGAAGGTAGGTAAGCTGAGAGATGGAGTAAATGGGAGGTAGGGTATCTGAGAGATGGAGTAAATGGCAGGTAGGGAAGCTGAGATATGGAGTAAATGGGAGGTAGGTAAGCTGAGAGATGGAGTAAATGGGAGGTAGGGAAGCTGAGAGATGGAGTAAATGGGAGGTAGGGTAGCTGAGAGATGGAGTAAATGGGAGGTAGGGTAGCTGAGAGATGGAGTAGATGAGGAGTAGGGTAGCGGAGAGATGGACTAGATTAGGGGTAGGGTAGCTGAAAGATGGAGTTGATGAGGGCTAGGGAAGCATAGAGATGGAAACGATTATGGATAGGGATTCCCTACCCCTAATCGTTTCCATCTCTATGCTTCCCTAATAGGGAAGCTGAGAGATGGAGTAGATGAGGAGTAGGGTAGCTGAGAGATGGACTAGATAAGGGGTAGGGTAGCTGAAAGATGGAGTAGATGAGGGGTAGGGTAGCTGAAAGATGGAGTAGATGAGGGGTAGGGTAGCTGAGAGATCGAGTTGATGAGGGGTAGGATAGCTGAGAGATGGAGTAGATCAAGATCAAGAAATATTTGATTCGGCACCGACCCTCTCTCTACTCCTCGATGTTTCCCGCCATGTTCTGCAGCTGCTGTGTGAGAGTTGAACGCGAGCGCGTCAATAACATGACACGACATGCAACACGACATGCAACACGACATGCGAGATGCGAATTTCATTATTTTGAAGTTTTGTGGGGTTGCGATTTTTGTTTTAGGTCGGAGAGTGAAACGGCCGGTACAGTGGTAAACTAGATTAAAAACTGTACGCCTCGTTAGACGGCGATTTTTCCTATCTTGTCTGGTTCCTGAGATATGGCCCCCTAAAGAATTGGTGTCTCAAACTGCTGAATCGGGGTCACGCGAGGAAAATGGGCATCAGTTTGCGTGTACTGCTCCGTTTTTCACGGGACTTGAACGAGGGTGACGGCAAGAGTCTCACCTATTACATGGTATCCTTACATTGTGTATTAAATCTAAAATGACTGAGCAGCATGCTTGTTAATGAACCTTGACGTGTTTGCTTGTCTCGCAAGCGCGCTCGCGACTAGCAAACACGACATGCAGTTCACACCCTGGTATTATCAACCGATAACACCAATATTTTAGCATTTGTTAATTTTGTTAATTTTGTTAATTAACGTTAATTAACAAAATCGGAAAAAAGAGGTGATTTATTAACAATTAACATGTCCCCCCCCCCCATACACAACATAAATGTGTCAGGTTGGTGGTATAATTTGGAAAAACTTCATGGGTTGGGTAGATCATTGGGGAGGGAAATTTCGTTAACTAGGTGCAGAAGAATATGACGTTGTGCCATTAGCACAAGTACCCGGGTATGTATAGGTTGTTTGAAGCTTCCACCATAATTATTGTTCTATGTTTCAGAGTGGAGTGACACCAGAGAAATTGAAGAAACGATTAGCGACTCTTTTCCTGTTGAGCTCCTAACAGACAATGATGGAAAGGTTTCCATCATGTTCTACAGAGGTGAGGTAGCCATTGTAAAGAAAAGCGGTGTGTTCCAGTACTCTATTCGGTATTGTACTGGAGAAATATGGGGCTGGGCTCCCTTTCCAGAAGCCATCCAAGACACTTCGGAGAGACTTTGGAGGATTACTAAAAGCCCAGACGGGCTTCAGATCCATTTTAATGGGCTGAAAGTACTGGAGTACTTCTTCAATAGTGATCCTAGCAATGACGACCATAGAACACGCTGTGTGGACCTTTGGTCAGGAGAATCAAAAGGGCAACTGGAGCTTCGTGATATAGATAAGGGCACAAAGAAGATACGAGGTAAGATTCTTTAGATTGGTCCAATATTTACAAATCCCAACCCTTCCGCCCCCCCCCATTATCTATCCTAGCTCCCTTTTCAGATGCCAAATCCCTCTTCTTTTCTAGTTGTTGCGTGCCCTGAATCCTCCCAGTATGGAATCACCCAGATTCAGCCGATAGGGACGGTGATGAAAGCTAGTTGCGGATTCATCGAATGCTTGGAAAGCAGGACCTGGTCTACACCTAGCTGTGTTGGTAGGTATTGGGGAACTATTTAAATAAAAAGTATTTGTGTCTGGGTGGTTGGTGCAATTTTGGAAAATTTCATGGGTCGGTTATGTCATGAGGGAGATTGAAACCTCGTCCAGCTGGTTAGGTAATGGGCGTATCTGCTCATTAGCCACGGTGTAGTGAAAGTGTTAGGGCAGCACTTTTGCTTGGTAAACGACTGACTTGAAAACATCGACTAACAAATATAATATAAGCATGACCAATAAAGTATGTACATATAATAATCAAGTCTATTATTTATATGTGAAACTTTGTTTCATTAATGTCTCTATAATTATGTCTAATCAAGTATAAATGTGCTTAATAAGCATACCTAATTTTATCTAGATGTCTCTAATTATGCCTAGGCCCTAGATGTCTCCAATTATGCCTAATTATGTCTAGATGTCTCCAATTATGCCTAATAATGTCTAGATGTCTCTAATTATGCCTAATTATGTCTAATAAATATTTAGGTCTAATTGTACACCCACCTCATCTTGGTTGTACGAAGACTGTTCACGGCTGCTGCTGTCAATATGAAGCTGGTGTTTAGGAGGGGTTACACGGGCAGGCTGCTTTATCTGTAAAGGGGGACCGCCAGTTAGATCTGTATTTATAAGTGCAATTTGGTGATGCTTCGCGCGGATGGTAGTGGAGGGGTGACTGTGTCACAAAAAGTGCAATTTGTGCTAACCAGTTAGTGTGTGTATGAATGACGTGCAGTAACAACTAATGACTAATGAGGTAACAACTAACCGGTCTTGTTCCCAATGGGCCAACAAAAGGAGCTGAATTATCTGAAGACCTTCCACCGACCTGAAATGAAGGTTTGGTTTTAGAATTTTTATTACAAGTAAAAAGCTGAATTGTTTCGGCAGAAAAAACTGCTAAAGCTGCTCTTAGGCTACTGTTTTCTTCACTTTTCAGCTATTTTTCTCAATAATTAATCAAAATTAAGTTATTATGGTATTATTTATGTTTTAGCTATGGCAAAGTGTTGCTGGCAAAGGGGAATGCAGAGCATGTTTTTTCATTTACAAATGTTCGTCTGATGCTAACATCAATTGCTGTCTCGATGTCGTCATACATAATTAATCGCTTCTAAAATATAATTAAAAATTACACCTCGGATCTCGATTTACCGGGATGCTCGGGGAACTTGGCAACTACCTTGCGGGCACGCCAAAACGTGACTTACCACCGCGATGCCTTACGCGGGGTAATTTCGTTACCAACGGGGGACAGGAATTTGCCCGGATAATCGGGGTGCTGTACCAATAAAATTATATCTTTACAAATAGTTTAACTTACGCTGTTGTTACTGATGGCACTTTCTACACTATCGTAGCTGCTGACTCGTTCGTGATGGTCTAGATTAGATACGTGCATCAGGGGCGCCTGAAACACAAGGGGATATTGTGAAACGTGAGTAAAGAAAATGTCTACATCGCCCAACAATTAATTGATCAAATGCTGAGTATTTCGCTCTACTATTATCCTTCGCGGTAAATCTAAAATCGGCCATAAACTAATGTTTCAGATGACCTGCTGCCTGGGAAGGGACCCAGTTTCATCCCACAATCCTCTCCCTCCCCTAGCTAGGGAACTCCTTCTCCTTCCTTCCATCATAGCATGTTCAACCTCCAGCTCTAACAACACCAGATCAGCAAGCAGCATAGGTTCGGAGAGGTGGTGGTGGGCCGAGGAGGAACGAGAGTTGGGCCATGACATGTTATGTACTGACATTTTGGGTGACAGAGGATTATAATACGAAGGACACTGGGAAGGAAAGTGAACACTGACACGTCTATCGTTTGCCAATTTAGAGGATGGGAGGAAGGGAGAGAGAGGGAGAAAGAGAGAGAGAGAGAGGGAGAGAGAGAGAGAGAGAGAGTGAGAGAGAAAGAGAGTGAGAGAAATGTGAGATAAAAAGAGAATTGTATAGCAATTTGGTCGCCAAACTTTTTAAAACAAACTGAGTACATCATATCGTGTGAGAAAAACTTGTTATGTTCTAACCCTCATTTACTTTTGTAAAGAAGGGGCGCACAAAACACAGTCTAGCTAGGCAAAGAAAAACAACGATTGTGGTACACTAACTTTCCACGACAAACAGAAGGGGCTGCGAAGATTATTATGACAATGCCAAGGGTAGCTGTTGTATTTCTGACGTCATAATCGCTGAGATGAGGATCGGGAGATAGGTGTGAGAGGGAGGGGAGAGTGAATGAAAGAGATAGAAAGCGAAGATGAGAGAAAGCAAGATTTTGAGAAAGAGAGTGGAGCACAAGTGCAAAGATTCACAAGTTTATGGTGGCCCGAATGCATTAAAATTTTAAACTCAGCTCAGAATATTGTTTTCCTGTCATCAAACTGTCACAACTCACATCTTTTTATTTCTATCTCTCTAGTCCCTCAAGACTCTCTCTATCTAATCTCTCTCACTCTCATAATAAGATCACTCATCACTCATCAGACACTCATCATGGAAACAAAATCAGCTGGGATGACATCTTTCGGGTTGTGGATCAAATTGAGAAACTAAAATGGAAGTCACATGGCTGCCAGTCCGACAATGTCAGACCGACATAGCTCCCACGATATAAAAACTGCTTGAACTAAGCTGCCAAGATGCGTCTCTACAATGTAGAGTCTACATGTGCCTAAGATTGGAGTTCTGAAATTGGTATAATCAACCTTCATTAGAGCTTCTTGATCGGCGAGAGGAGGATCTAATCATGTCTGTAATTATTGACAAGTAGAGCATTTCATTTCCATGACAACCAATAATTCAGAGTCTACTACTGCAGTAATGCCGTTCCACACTGAGTCTACTCATGCTGCTGTAATACTGCTGTAATCTGCCGTTCCACCGCCACACTCCCGCGAAGAAATCCAAGAAGAACCCAAATAAAGCATGATGAAAAATCATGAAAAATCAAAAATCTAAACTTCCTTCGCAATCTCATGTGTCAACCATTATCAATTAACTAATTAACTAATTAATTAATCAGCTAATTAACTAACTAATTAATCAAACAAACCACTAACCTCTGATATGTTCTTGGCTCCTTTTACCCCAGCTGCAAGACTCAATCCACCGGGCTTGAAACCCACACTCTTCCTGCCACTGTGAGGGCTGAGGACGGGGAAACATGTGTTATAATCAGAATAATATACAATGATGAGTAGATCGGTTCTAGGGTAAATTAAGATACAGGGAGTGAAAAATGTTAGCGCGGGGAGGTCTCAACAAAAAAAGAAAAAAAGATACTCTTCAGGATGAAAGAAATATTAAAATCAAACACACAAACCTTGACTTTGACATGATTTTGCGGTAGCTCATATTTTAACTTTTTGAGGTAAAACTGTAGCTAGGATTTAGCGATTTAACTTTTAAGAAAAAAAAAGGTTTTTGCGAAGATGTTTTAGCGTATTCTAAGCAAGTGTACACAACCTACTACAGATTCGTGATGTGTATTATATTGGAAGACTTCTAAATTGAGGTTAAGTGCAGTAGCTGAATACGTTGTACTGATAGAAACGAGAGAAAACAGTTTCATAAAAACAAGAAGCACGAATATCTATATTCTCTCTCCTTTTTATCTCGTGTGCTATCTCTATCTCTATTTCTATAAGTGTGGAGCGTTTAAACAGGAGAAAGTAAACCACGGAAGCATAGAGAACAATGAGATATAGTCTTGCGTGTACAACTACAAGCTCAATTGGCCTATCTCTCTCTATCTCTTTCTTGATATATGACCATGTATGAACTATATGAATCTCTCTATATCTATATCTCTATTTACTCTGTACTTCCAATATCTCTCTCAAGCCAATATCAGACGCTCCATGAGCACTCTGAAACAGAAATATAACTCGAAGCTGGAAATGATGACCCTCGAGGGCACTCCGAGTCTGGTAAACTCATTTTGAATTAAACGCGGGAACTAGGATCTCGATATTTCATTCAGCTCAAACTAGAATGTTTCGCATAAATTCATTTTCTTTCTGCACCCCCTCTCTATTCTATCTCTCTATCTCTATCTCTCTCTATCTCTCTATCGTCCTCTCTCTATCTATCTCTTTGTGTACACTGAAACACTCACTGGACCAAAACTTGGAACACGAAACAAAGAGAGACCAGATGGCAACACGCGTAGCTTTATGAGGTCAAGGATATAATAGAGGTCAACCTTTCTCTCTCTCTCTCTCTCTCTCTCTCTCTCTCTCTCTCTCTCCTCTCTCTCTCTCTCTCTCTCTCTCTCTCTCTCTCTCTCTCTCTCTCTCTCTCTCTCTCTCTCTCTCTATCTCTCTCTATCTCTCTCTTTGTGTATTGTACACTACTATTTGGAGCACTAAATAGGGGACAAGAAGCATAGCAAAGAGCAAAGGCGCTAACTCGAATAGGACCGAAGGGTAGGAAGGAGAAAATCAAATTTAATCAGTTATATTTTCCGTTTCCTTCTCTCTCTCTCGTATCACACTATTACTACTGCCCCTACTCTGATTTGCTTATCTCTACTTCTCAGGTTCCTATCTTAGGTTCATGTCTGAAGTAGTGAAGTAGTGAAGTCTGAACAAATTAAAAAACTCACCCGGTGAACTTCACCGTGCTTTCAAGTACAAATGATTTACAGAAATGGGTTGGTACTACTGCAACTGCTGAAGAGAAAAGAAAATGGGACGTAGCTGGTGAAATGAAATCGGAGCTGGGGGCGAAAAAGAGAGGGACAGAGTGAGAGAGAGATGGAGAGAAAAAGAGAGAGGGAGACACGGGGTGTGATCTCATTAGAGATGAAGCTATCTTTTTTACAATCTCTCTCTCTCTCTCTCTCTTAGTTTCTCTCTCATTCTCTCCCACTGGTAAGACCTGGATACACACAGACCAATCAATTATTGTATCAGGTTTCATTATATTTTGATAATTGGATCTAATTGACATGTCAAAATGGGCATGAGGAAAATGAGCCTAGCTTTCCCTTGAAGCGTCTTGATAAAGCAAGTATTTTGGCGCATTAATTAGCAAATTTTAGCATGAATTACCTCGCGGGAAATTTACTTGGGCCCTTGTTGTTTTTATCATTGGTACTAAAATTAAAGAAATTTTAGAACTTTTTGAGATCGAACTTTGGTAACTATGGTTACTTACAAACAATTAAATGGTAACTGCGAAACTAAACTAACGTCTACACAAAATCCTTCATTACCTAATTAACAACATAATTAATTAGTTAATTAACTCACCTAATTAAAATCTAATTAATTAATTAATTAACTCACCTAATTAAAACCTAATAAATTAGTTAATTAACTCACCTAATTAACCTTCTAATTAATTAATTAACTCACCCATTGGAAGATCGTTGCGGTACTGCTGGTGGGTTCCTCTCATTGGGCGACTGAGATCTCCTAACGCCCTCTGCTATCGACCTACTATCTGATCTCTGTAACGCTGTGGGAGAGGAACAAGGGTAACAATTAACAGGTAAAGTGACTTCTGTGAAACAAACACGACTCGTTTGGAATTATTGGAAAAGACGAACTGACAAACGTTTTCACGATATAATGGAAGCCCGAAGCTCTGGACACAATTGTCAATTACCCCTTCTAACACCACCCATCCCATTAGTTCATGTAGGTATGATGATGAAAAGGGTTGAAATCCATGGACTACCAATAATTAATCAATAAAAACCAGCAACTTAATTTGATCCCAGTACAATCTTATACCTTCCAGAGCAGCGAATTTTTTGTATTTTTCTCTTGATAAGCGACCTCGAACAGCAGTGGTGGGACTCTGCATATAAACACACTCTCTATTTCTTGTTCTCCTTCCCAGTTAATTAAATAGCTCTTAGCAAACACATACAATTGGGATCCAAATATCTGTCCTTTTAACTACATTTTCCAATCTACAGCTGTTATCTAGCTAATTGAGATATGATTTTAGGAGTAATATTGAGAACTAAAAGCAAGAAGAATTATGGGAATCTAAGTGAAAATATCAATCAATCATCAGTATAATCCAAGGTCGGTGAAATTAGCGGTTTCTACAGCGGTTTCAGAGATATGTTAGCCAATCAATATCTCCTGACTTCACATGTTGTAGGACTAGAACTCAAATGCTTCCTCCAAAGCATACTAAATACATGTAATGTAGAATGACACCGTGAGGGCGGAACTAAGAACAACTCACGTGTCTATAACATGCCAAAGCCAGTACAACAAGCAACCGTCAAGATTAACTAACTTAATCACAATCCTCTTGTATAGTGAGCGGATAGCTGTGGTACAAACAAACTCTATATATTGATTTTGATTTTAAACTAATTTGCAACATATACAGGAAAAGTAGCACACATAAAAATATAAATATATATAAGTCCCTGTATATAGAGCAGATTAGAGGCAGGTCTAATTAGACGCTTACGCCGCAGAGTCACACTAAATCAATTTATAGGGTAATGTAGATAATAAATTAGTTAATAAATTAGAGGTATTGATTTATTAAATTTATTTTTGTGTATTTTAGATTATTTTGTCCTGTCGGTGAGTCACGTCATATAGTCATGCTGGAGAGAGTGTTTTAGAAGTAAGTGCAGTAGGAGAAGACTACTGAAGTTTAGATATGGAATGGGAGGAGAGGGAACAATTGTCAATTAGCGAGACACACCCATACCTTAGTTCAGTAGTATGGACAAAGTGTTAAATACATTCTATCAATAATTAATCAAAAAACCAGAATAATGATCCAGTACTAATTATTTCCTTCCGAGCAGCATTTTTGGTTTTGATTTATGAATAAGGACCTGAAGGTGCATGGTTGCTCTTGCATAAAGAACTCTCCTGCCAATTGTTTTCCTTCCAGAATAAATGACTGCTCTAGCAACACATCAATTGGATCCTAGCTGTCCTTTACTACATTTTCCAATCTAAGTCATTGCTCATTGAATTGATTTTAGGTATATTAACTAAAAGAAGAAGTAATTATGGGAAGTCTAGTGAAGTACCATCAGTGAATGAATAACTCTGGTGAAATTAGGCGGTTTTCAGGAGGTTTTGAGAGATATGCAGCCATTCAATATTCTCTGACTTCCCTATGTCGTAGACTCAGCATATATTCCAAAGATACTAAATTCAACCTTTTATTGTATCATGTCAACTTAACTAAGACCATTCAGCATCTAACTCCAATCCAGTATATACAAGTTCAAAAATGACCTAACTAATCAGTAAACCTTTGTTATGTGTCGGATAGCTTGAACGTACAAATGCATATACCGGGTGTTCACGATACGTTATACCAGAGTCCAGAAGACATCTGTAATATCGCTTCATGGGCCATTTTCTAAGCTACTTCTATTATAAATACCACCCTCTATAAATGTAAACACCATCGAAACAGGTCTGAGTTGAAATGATGAAAAGCAATTTGTTTAGCGTGCATGTGATAAAGTAGCCGCCGCGGTAGTAGCCTGATATTGGCCTGAGAAGAGTTCTAGATCTAGGTAGTATAGAGAGATGGGAGTTAAATCGTGTATTATTATAGAGTGCAGAGGGGGCGTGCAGAGAGACTAGATATATATCTAGAGGACCATGTGATTTGTTTAAGCCTAGTACAAGCCAGAAAAGAGAAAACTCCAGCGTGGAGTCAAACTGTGTAATACTACACTGTCAAATAATACAAGGAGTGGTGTGACATGCTTTATCGGCCATTCCAGCTCTATTATTGTATGCCATGATAATCACAATTCAGTGGGGATGCAAATTGTGACGTCATCTTTCAGCTTTCTTTATGATTAGAGCAGGAAGCCACTACCCCTTGTATACCCGCTGTAAAACATGCTGGGGCCCAATATATGCTAAACAATGTGTGTTACTAAACAAGTGTAGCTGAGTCATGAGACTGAGGAAGATCTATTGTGACACATGGAGCTCGCTGTGACAAATGTTACATGTGCTTTATTATGAGACCAGGAGGACGCATGTAGCAAGACTCGGATTGGTCCATTGAACTAAAGATAGCAGATAGTTAGGAACTATAACAGATCATGTAAAGACAGCAGATTACTCAATAACAGTAGATGATGGATAGAGGATGATAACAGTAGATCTAGATGATGGATAGAGGATAGAGATCTAGATGATGAGACATGACTCCACAGTATAGTTGTAAAATGACCCCATAGGAGAGCACCAGGTGGTGCAGTGGTGTAGCCACACAGGTGTTTGGAGGGAGAGAGAGAGAGAAGAGAAGAGAGAGAGAGAGAGAGAGAGAAGAGAAGAGAGAAAGAGAGTGAGCGAGAGCAGAGAGCAGACGAGAGAGAGAGAGAGAGAGAGAGAGAGAGAGAGAGAGAAGGGGATGCAGCGGACAGTTGTGCGTGTAGATTAGAATATGGATCAGTTACACACAGGGGTCATGGACAAAGAGAGAGAACGAAGAGAGAAAGAGAGCGAAAGAAGAGAGGGAGATACGATGTAGAGGAAAGATCTGGAATCGAACTGACAGTATATGTCAGTGGTAGCAGCTGGTATTAGGTATATTATTAGCTAGAGAGATAGACAGGGAGCAGGCAGTTTTATCAAACGCTACTACACTCCAAGAGTTGTTGTGTTTTTGGCGATGGCTGCAGGGTGTTTGATCACTGTCCTTAATTGAATATTAGTACTGCAAAATCGTTGTTTCTCTTTAATGGCCAGGGTGTTGTTCTTCAACTTTTGTAAAAGAGGTCTCTTTGCCGTGGCGGGGCGTGGTGACTGGTGAGATAGGGTCGAGCAAAGTAACAAGGGTGGCTGAGAACACATGGCTATTACAAAGTATAAAACTAGAAGACATCTATTACAAAGTACAAAACTAATAAATCCAATATGACCATACATGCCATGCTATAGTGATTATGGTTTAATCAACTGTTATAGCTCTGTCCTCAATTCCAGGAACAAATGCATCGCGAGAATTACTAGTTAGATTGTACCCAGTTAGCTGTTACAGCTGGCTGGGTGCAATCTGCAGTAGAGAGGGTGGTCAGCAGCCAGGACAGGTGGTAAAAATACAAGTTTTGGGTAAAAATACTAATGACTTAGACTGCAGCCAGTCCCTCGCGAGATGAATATGTTTTAAACACAAAAAGGGAGGCCTAAAGATAAGTGAGAGAGATCGATTAGGGTCGAGTTTATAGGGGCAGCAGCAGCAGACCTAAACCACTCTGCACAAAAAGAGATGAGAGAATTGAGTAATGATGTGGAATATGTATACCATCAAGAGTACAATACATTCCGTGTATACATTCTGTGTACATTATACACTGTATAATGTACACGGCCTTATCACACACTGCCAGCAGCTAAACACAATGAGTGTTTATGAAGAATATATTATGAGAGGATAACATAACGTGCAAATATGTCCTCTAGCACAACAAAACAATGGCCACATAAAACACTCATTTTATGTAGAATTGTTGCAGAGGTTACATAAAAGATGTACAATGGGGTAGAGAGAGAGATCTACAATATGGGGTAGAGAGAGATTCAGAATTTCAAAACATCTTAGGATACACGTAGCCACATCACAAAGAAAGAATGTATCAAAGTGAGGGGCTGCAGGGATGGGAGGAAGGCAACATGTGGGTGTGGTGACGCTGTTGGACGTTATAGGTGGGCCGAAAGAGAGAGTGATACTGAAGAGAAACATCTAAAAAGGGGAAGCAGAACACAACATGGAATGGAATGTAGCTTGATACTGATAACACCCTCCCCCAAGGAATGTAGTACACTATCACCCCTAGGTTAAAATATGCAATGTGAACAATATTCATCTCTAAACATTTCATAACTAGTTCATGACTTGTGATAGTTTTTCACAACTTCTGCAATTTCAATTCGCACACCTGCATAATAACAGTATAGTCGCAGTTCAATTCCCTGTCGTTTCCCCATGTTGTTGTATTACTGGCATTTCCACAGTCGGAGGAGCAAACAAGTTACAGTCGGACCCCGATTTACCGGGATGCTCGGGGGAAAGGGTTTTGCCCGGTAAATCGGGGTGCCCGGTATATCGGGGTCAAATACTGTTAATTTCCTATTTTGGGGGAAGATTATCCTCCCGGTAAATCGGGGTTCCGGTAAATCGGGGCCCGGTAAATCGGGGTCCGACTGTATATTAGGGAGGTTTATTCAGTCTACAATTAGAGAAGATATCATTCAAGCAACAAGTACTGAAAGTGAAACAAGAAGTTTTCTCTCTCTCTCTCTCTCTCTCTCTCTCTCTCTCTCTCTCTCTCATTCTCTCTCTCTCTCTTTCTCATTGTTGTCCATGCCTGAAACTAATTGACCCGGTAGCAAGCAAAACTCCCTTAGAACTCTCAGCCTGATCTCCTCCCGATTTCTCTACAACAGTCAATGACTCTGGATAATTCTCTATCTTTCTCTCTATCTCTCTCTCTATCTCTATCTCTCTCTCTAATTCTGATACAGTCTATCTCTTTTTCTATCTATCTCCCTCTCTTAGATCCCTGTCTGTATTCAGTTACTATTGATCGTCTGTATACATAACAATTATGTACACGATAAACAAAATATGCACTCACAAATTACAAGGGAATCAAATATATGGAACTAACTTAGTGTCATAGGTTTGGTAATTTGGCTTATAGAGAGAAAATAAACATAATCTACAATTCATCTAGAACATTCACCGGTCTGAGAGCTATAGAACTCGGAAAATTAAACACCCGAAATACCACCCGATACTGTGGTCATCGAAGTTACAAACATCAGTCATATAATATCAAGAGAGATAGATACATATTAGGTATTATGCAAGGGGAATATTCAACTAGATGCATATATTAGCCACACCAATAATTCCTGTACAATAAGAGTTGATCAATGGGATAGAAATCTTCTAGAGAACACCGTAAAACAATGGGAAAAAAAATAAAATAATAAAATATGAGGGGGGGGGGTATCATAATCATGGGGAATATAAAGAACTTCCAGAAACATAAATAAAGCTGATCCTGTGACACATATTATGATCATGATTCATGAATAAGGGGGGGGGGGGGCATTATATAAGTAAACTAAACGACTCTAGCGTATTAAACGCCCTTTATTTAGGTTTAGTAGGTCTCATCCTTGATATTGAGAGTGTATGTTGTAAACAGCAAAGACAAGATGATTCAACGTTTCGGATTTAATATCCTTTATTTAAATGACAGCTTCGTTAGGCAAGATCAGTTGATGATCTTGCCAAATGGTGGCAGCTCAGCTGATGCCTGATGCCTATCCCTCTCTTTCTTTTGCAGTGCTAGGGAACCCAAGAGTTGCCAACACCTGGTCTAACAAATACAAACCAACACACACGTCATGTTCATCTGCCACCCTTCCATCTCCAGTCCACAAAACCCCCCGTGGCTACGTGTAACATGAATATTACTTACCGTTGTAAGGACTGTAGTACATGTGTGAGCAAGTTGTAGACGAAGAAACTCTGGAGCTGGTTTAGAGCACAACTATAAAGTTGAATCAAAGATTCAGAAACTAAAGTACAAGAATGCGAACTACTCAACTGCCCACCAAAATGACCAAATAAGGCATCAAAAGAACTAGTTCAGGACATCAAAATGGCAGTTACTATCGTAGCCCCAGAGGAAGTAAAGGTAGCCCCAAAATAGTTACATAGTGAAGAGATATAAAATGAGAAATGACGACCAAATTTGGCATGCAAAGAAATCGCGTGGTGGAGATGTTGTGAGAGAGATAGAGATAGATAGAGAGAGAGAGAGAGAGATAGATAGATATATATATATATAGAGAGAGAGAGAGAGAGAGAGAGTGAGAGAGAAGAAAGGAACAACTGACCATGCATGAGTACCACTCACACAGCTGCAGCTGTCGCGCATTTGACAAGCCACAAGGGAATGAAGGGAGAGAGAGAGAGAGAGAGAGAGAGAGAGAGAGAGAGAGAGAGAGAGAGAGAGAGAGAGAGAGAGAGAGAGAGAGTGAGAGAGAGAGAGAGAGAGAGAGAGAGAGAGACACACATAGTAAAGAGGAACTGGTGAGAGACTAGAGATACTGATATTATAGAGGGATTGCTAGCTGTAGTGAAGGACATCATGGACAGTTCACAAGTACAGGGCCAGACGAACAGACCCATAACACAGTAAAATATCACGTTATATTGTGGGTCACATGGCTAACGTGAGAACTCATTTCTCAAAACTCAAGTTCAATACATGTCATTCAGGTGTCTCTAACTTGGATACTTTGGTTTCTCTCTATCTATCGATCTCTATCTCAAATCTAGATGACTAGATCCTCTAAACAAGCTTCTTCATTATGAAAGTTAGAGCGAATAATATATTGGGTATGTAATCACACATGGCGATTGAATCATTCAAGTAATTTCACGCTCTGCACTGCATTGAAACTCACACATATCCCCTTGACAACGAGAGCTGCTATCCATAATATTGGGTTTCACAGACTCACATATATTGAAACAATATTAGTGCATATCCTAAAATAGCTCTCTAATCTAGAATAACCAATTAGTCCTAAAATCACTACAAACTTGAATCTTTCGAATCACTTTACAAAGCACTATACACACTACATATGATACACACACGAGGTTTGCAGAAAGAACAACAACAAGTACAAACTACTACCACACTATAATACTGAACACTTCTGAACACTTCTGAACCGCAGCCAGGGTGATTGGACTGGATGATGGAAGATGAGTAACAGGGTTAACATGGCAGTAGTACATAAACGCTTATTATAGGGAATATTCTAGGCCATTAGGTAGTTTATAAAAAACGTTATTGATGTATGTATAATGTTGATGTAAGATCAACTACATGTTTGTTTTACAGAGTCAAGACAGGAAACGGGTACACAATAAACACAGTAAAACAGGGAATGGGGACACATGTATAACATAGGAATAAGGGATTTCTGGTAGCTTCTTGAGAACTTGGCAAATTGCTTCTTGTGAGGGGGAGAGACAAGGGGAGTATCATGATATTGACATGGGGCCTACATTCCATGATAATAAGGGGTGGGTGACAGCTACAGAGAGATATGGAGATGAGATATAGACACATCAAGAGAATGGAAAAGAGAATAGTGACACCGAACGAAAGAAAGAAAAGAAGGATTTAGCCAGAAACTAAAATCATTGATACGGCACATTTCAGATGTATCAAAATGTAATTATCCCAAAAAAAGCAGAAAGATTTTTACGAGGGACATATGGATCATGATCGTCATAGAGAGAGGGAGTGGGAGGGAGAGAGAGGGAGAGAAGGAAGAAGAGAGAGAGAGCTAGAGAGAACTATCTGAATCCAGCTCTTACAAAGAACGACACGCATTGATCGAAGGTATGCAGATGGCTGCACATTATTCCTTATAAGGTAACAATTTCCACCTAGTTATTCCTAAAAAGGACATAAACGAATCGTTCAATCACTTGGAGCAGGCAATCATTGAATGTGTTTGTCGTAGGAGGGAGAGAGAGAAAGAGAGATGGAGAAACTCTCGTTCTCGCTCTCTCAGAGAGGGGAAGAGAGATGTAGTCGAGACGTAGGGAGATAGAGAGAGAGTGAGGCAGAGAGAGAGAGAGAGAGAGAGAGAGAGAGAGAGAGAGAGAGAGAGAGAGGAAGAGAGAGAGAGCTACAATCTACATCTCATTACCATAAAACAACCACACTGTATAATATTAGATGTTGATCCGAGTACTAATATTGAAATTATAATGGTCGCAACGCAGTAAGGTGGTGGTTGATGAATTCGAATATATTGGAGCACAACAAAATAAAAGGCAGCTACAGAAAAGGCGGCTGAAAACAAAATTCTCACAGAAACAAACAAACAAATTAAAGGGGTGTGTGGTATTTACTTTTAATGTAATTGAGTGACGAAAGAATATATCACGAAGAATAATATGTTACAGAAAGAAAGAAGGGGGTTAGATCATCCATCTCCTTAGAGGGAGCTGGGAGAGGGTTGGAATGGGAGGGAAGAAGATTGGGGGTATAATGAGTCATGATGGGGCTACATGGGTGATCCTTTAATGGAGAATCTGATAGTGAAACACACATCAGGGTTTTAGGAAGAGAATCAAGCGGCAGATCAAAAAAATCCGAAAATGAGACAGAGAAAGGGGAGCTAAATAAAAGTGGAGGGGGGCTTGAAATGTTTGGAATTCATGCTTGACATATTTCATGGCTGAATAATATTCTAACATGGAGGGAAACATGAATTCTAGAGCATACTACATCTTGTCTCCCTTCTATCTCACCCTCTCCTTTTGTCTACCTCCCCTGCACGCTACTTATTCAGTGGCCACACCCTCAATCAATATAATTCTAGAATGAAATGACATGCCCGATGACACCGAGATTAGGCCTATAGTAATGCACCCTTTAACTTTTAATATACCTCCAGCTCCCAATTACCAATTTACAATTAACAGATTAATTAGCATAGCTCATTAATAGCAACTTACGTTCATAAGTGTATCTGCTGAACACGGGTTCCTTCTCCCTACTCCTCTCCCTCGGAGGTCTCAACTCCACCGTTTCAATCTCCCTCCCCTCCTCATCCCTCCTCACTCTCACATCCTTCACCGGCCTCAAGTTCCTCCTGATACTCGCCAGATCGTCAACAGAGGTCGGGATTCCAAATGTTTTCCGGGTGAGTTGTGGTGATCCAAAGTGGGTTGGCCGAGATGTGTCTGTCATCTGGGGAGGAGGGCCTGCTGGGGTTGATTTAGTTCGTTGCCGGTTCGGATACATTCTCGGCTCCTCATCCTCGCGACGTGGATCAGGTCTGTGGACATCCTCGTGCCTTGGATCAGATCTGTGGAGATCTTCCTCTTGCTGTGGCCGAGAAGGTCTGTGAACATCCTCATGCCTTGGAGCAGGTCTGTGGAGATCTTCTTGTCGTGTGGTAGGTCTGTTGTGGAGATCTTCCTCATATTGAGGAGTTTTATATGATCTGCTATCAGTCCTGAATTCTTGAGGTTCTGATAACCTCATTGGAGGTTCTTCTTGAGGTATACTGCTAATAGGAGGTGGAGGTGGTAGTTCCTCGTTCATCCTATTGTGATGATCTCCCCGGGAGCGCCTTCCATGTTTCTCAACTGATCGTCTGTCTCGTTCCTGTATGTCCTTGCCGAAACGAGTGGATTTATCTTTTTGTATATGATGATGATTCCTGTCATTTTGTCGAGTGTTTCTCTCCGATGGGTAGTGTCTGCTTGAACAGGGTTCCTCATCATTGCGATTATATCTTGGGTTACGATTCTCTTCAATGTTCCTTCTTCTGTCTTCATCCTTTCTTCTGTCTTCATCTCTTCTTCTGTCTTCATCCCTTCTTCTATCTTCATCCCTTCTTCGAGCAGGTATATCCTGTGACTCATCTCTTTCTCCAAATCTTCTGTAATCTTCGTCTCTGGATCTTCTTGGATCTTCTTCTCTAGCTTGACCACGGGTGTCATGTGATCGATGATTTTCATATGATGGTGGTCCAGATTCCCGAGGTGGAGATCTACGATCCCTTGATGAAGAGGTATCCCTTGGCGGGGGTGGAAGTTGAGTATGAACCTCAAGTGGGTCTCTGTACTCCCCTTCGGAGGGTGGTGATGGTGAAATCTTGTCCTTTCGCTTTTCCAAGAACTGAGAAAGCTGTCGTTTTCGTTGCTGCATCGGTGACAAAGGCGGAGGTGGAGTAGGGTTGTTGGAATCTGGGGAGGTGACAGCGATCCGATCCGAGGTTTTCTTAGTCTTCATGATGGTTTTAGGAAGGGTAAAAGTTACTTTTAGGGGCTTGAAGACTTCCCTTTCTGCCACGGTTGAGATTGAGGTGAAGGAGTGTTGGCGTCGTTGGAATGAGGCTCCCCCACGGAACTGAGGTGGTGGAGGAGGTAGCGGTGGTGGACTTGGCGATGAGTCTGGATCACGGTAAGCTCTTCTTGGAGGACTGGGTTGTCTCTCGATTCGTTTAAATCGTGGACCTTCGTATGATCTGCTTCGCCTGTGGTATGATCGGCTTTGCTCCTGATACACTTCCTCAACCCTGCGGCGGACTTCCACAAGGTCTGGTTCACGACTTACTCTCCTTGGTGGTGGTAACGGTTCTGTTACAACCTCTCCTCCAAACTTTCGAGGGGGTTTAGGAGTCGCTGGGTCTGCTTTGATCGGATACTTGTCCGGTGATGAGGGACGAGGTTTGTGAACCTGAGAGTAAAGAGGGGTCTCCTGCTGGTACAGAGTTTTAGTTCTGACAGGTGGAACAGGTGGGTGATTGAGTTCAATTAACCCAGTATCAGTCAGATCACGAAGGGACGCCTTCAAAGAGGACGGTGGAAACTTTGGTTTCCGTTTCTTCCTTCCAAACCTCTTCCTGGATTGTTGGTATCCGCCCCCACTAGAGGCAGGAATGAAGTAAGAGGAGGAAGAAGAAACAGTGGTACTGCGGTGTGACAAAAACCCAACGGTGGGGGGTGTCAAGTATCGGGAGTGTGCAGAGGACCTTGTCTTATCTAGGGAGGGCGTCATGCAACAATAAATAACTTGGCATAGAGAAAGACGTAGACAGCTGCACTGGTGCTGTCTAGCTCTCTGCAGGATCGGACAGTGAGAGATATCAGCCAATGAGAGGACGTCCTTGTGGTCACGTGGGGTGTTTTTAGCCAATAGAAAGGCAGGATATAGGTCATGTGAGTTCTGGAAAGGAGAGCTCCTAAATGTCTAGGACTTCCTCTTGGCCGCGCTCTCGCATTACGTATAGCACAGTAAGAGAGAGATAGAGAGGGACAGTGAGAGACATAGAGATAGATGCAGAGAGATATATAGAGAGAGTCTGTGCGTCTAAGGGGGCTATTTTAGGGTGCATCGTATACACTCTATAGATACTGGCCGAGCGATAAGCTTTCACGTGGAGAGAATGGCTTTAGAAATAGTGGGGAGAAAGAAGGAGCAAGAAGATGTCCTTAGCCTAGTATAGAAAAAGGTGTATACTGAGTGAAAATGTGATAGTTTGAACCATCACTAAGACAGAAAGACTAAGAGAGCAAGAGAAAGAGAGTTTGCATGCGATTAAAAAAGAACTTTGTACAATTAGCTAATAGTTTGAGTTTGGAATAATTGGACTATGGTGGATGCCAAAAGTCTCGATAGTGATCAAACAAAACTAATACAGATGGTGCCAAGAATCTTGTTGGGATCGTATAAACACAGGTAGTAGATAACAGGACTCAGCAGAACTTTAGTCCACTTTCAATATTCATCGCCCAAACACCCCCCATATACATCCAAAATATGTGTCAAATCAACCAAAAACATGAATTCGTTACCTGGTAATATTTCCTTTTTCATAGCGAACTTTCACAATGGATCAACACAAAAAAAGTTTATGAAGGAGTAAACTGTTTTATGAAGGCGCAGAACGTGTGGACTGCAGTGACACAGACCCGTGGGGCGACGACAACTCGGAATGGTGAATGGAATGTGTATGAGACTAAATTGTTGGATCAGATTACTTGAGAAACCCTCCAGCTCTTTTCTCCAGCCAAACTGCAGCAGCATAGAATGAATGGTACACAGCTGTACTCAGCTGTAGCAGATATATATGAGCAGATCATGACAATGTATAATATGCTATTATCAACCAGGGAAAGGGACACTTTTAATATTATAAACCACTCCCTAAAAATGAACTCCATGACTCCAGATCTGCACAGCGACAGATTACAAAATGTTGAGCCAAGATTTACCCTAAATTATACTACTACTATTTTTCACTTACGTTCTACTTCGTATTCAGTAGAGTAGTTGTAGTATAGATTCCGTTTAACCAGAATCAGATTACTAACAGTTAACATAGTTGGATAACTAAACAATAAGGGGCGTTATATAAGGTGTAGGGCGTGCAAACAAACAATATAGAAATGAAGAGGGCGGGCGTACAAGGTCAAAGCGTGTAGGTACAACAACTTTGAAAGGCGTGCCCCAATTACAGTTACATCCTGAACCAGCAGGGGTACTGTATAACAGCTCCTGCATCTTGTTCTCAAACACACAATAATTGCATATCCGCTTCACACTAGTGTGTAGTCTTTTGGAAAGAAAAACAACTGCACGAGCAGCATGGCAGGCTGCCAGATGAGTATTCATTGTGCATGAAATTAGCAGTTGAATCTTGGACACAAAAGCGTGAAATTGCAAAATAAAACGTTTATTAAAAGTGCACCTACTATAATAGCCGATACACAGCTCGAGTCGCATAACAAACTACAGACTCTAAAAGTCTCCAGTATGGAGCTAACAATCTAGCAATCACAGCAGGAAGTGTTTGAGATTTTAGGAAACCGCGTTGTATCACAACTTTACATGACCCCGGCCCTGAACCCTTTGACCGATGCCCCACGCCCCCGAACTTATTGTGGGAGTGGAGACACAATACCTATTACCTACCCTACACATGTATTTTCAAACTGTCAGTATAGTACACAGCTAAATCCTAGAATTCTAATCCTGAAATTTGCCTACCTATGATCCAGGAAAACTGACACACTAATCAAATTCTAGCAGTTTAGCATGGCAGCACTTACCAAGTGTCATCTCATTGACAGCTGTAGAATCCACCGCACCCGGATTAGAAACAAGATCAAGGAGTCCCATACTGTTGTTGCTAGGCAACACCGCTGCGTTGTGTTTCTGTTGCAGTGACGTCATAGGTCTCGCTGGAGCAGCGGCGTTACCATGACAACCATCGCTATTCAGCTTGTTTAGCAGACTTTGTAGTGAGATTACAGAACCGTTATAGATGAACAAGTTAGTTCTGGGGATTTGGTGAAGCTGCACATTGGGGGAGGAGGATGAAGATCCGGTGGTCTTTCTTCGTTTTCCTGATGACGTCACTGGTTGTGATGACGTCACAGCTGAGGGTCGGTGGGAGGTTGAGTGAGATATTGTCCGTTCTGAGGTTAACATTATTGGTTCCGAGCTGCAGTATGTTGTGTTTTTATGATTGGAAGATTGGGGTGATGCAGTTGAATCTGGAGTTCTAGATTCTGTAATTTTTTGTGGAGTTCTGGATTCAGTTGTTGGTTCTGCAACTGGGTAGTTCTCGTAGAAAGGATTAGTTGGGCTGAGTCGTGGAGGGTGAGGTTTATCGTCATGGTGATGGAGTTGTCTAGAAGATTCTTTCAGAAACTCGGCAGCTGATATTGAGTATGAGCTGGTTTTGTTGGACACAGGGTCTTTCAACTCCGTGTTATCGCTATGGTGATGTGACACCGTGTTGCTATGGCGTTTCAACTCCGTGTTGCTATGGTGGGTTGGGAGTTTGGAGCGTGTTTCAGGTTTCACAACTGCAACAGGTACCGGAACAGGTTTCTTGATCACTTCGTCATGTGATGTGATCTCCTTCTCATGTTTCATCTCACGTTCCCGTGTCTTAACATCCCACATAGCACCATCCAGTTCATTCTCTAGTTCAGAAATGAGTTCCGCAATGTTCAACTCCATACTCTTCATTCCCTCAATCACGCTACTCACACCCTGATCACGCGTGACATCCGCATGACTGCGTGAGCTCTCACGCGGTGCTCTCACGCAATTCTCACAGTTCCCATAGCTACACTGGCGGATAAAGTTTGGGGAACTCTCAGGAGGTGGGAGCCAGTCCTTATTGAGTGCCCGTGATGCCAGGTATCTCCATCCGCTACCGGGGAGAGCAAGGATGGCAGTGGCGGAGAGAGGGGGTTTCAAAAGGATTGGGGTATCCAGCTCCGGCCGTTGCTATAGCAACAAGAGTGATGTAGAGATGCAGTTCGGAGCTGTGGTAAACGAAACTGAAAACTACAATTTTTCGATAACTCTGAAGCCTATCAGAAACTGGTTTTGATGTGATCGATGTACAATTGATGATTTCTCTGGAACAGTAGTTTTTAATCGAGTAGATTCATCTGTTTGTGCAGCTGTACATGGATTAGTATAACACTGTGTAGTATACACTACGCCATGTAGACAGGTCCTCTCTCTTGTAGAGCTAAAAATAGGGGGAATGTGTGTGAGAGAAGCTATAGAGAGATCTGGTGCAAAGGTTATAACATCTAGGGGAGGGCTGGCTCCTAATCTAGGCTCTGAAAATAGCACCTGTAATGTAACAGAACTAGGAAGTCAGAACTGGGAGGCTTCTAAACAGCTCTAAACAGCTCTTAATCTAAAATTAAACTGAACCGGAACAATACAAAGAATTTATCGGTCTGCGGCAACAACGATTTGAGGAGCTAATTCTTTGAAATCTAAAACCTAAAATTCTAACTTTGAACGGAAAAAAGGGTGACAGGAAAATTGACGCCATGACAACGAAAACGCAATATATTCTTTCAGTGCTTTCTTTTCAGACAGGAATATTGTCTTTCTAGATCATTCTATGTAGCTAATAATTATGAGATCTGCTCTAGACACATATTGAGAGTTTATCAGCTCTGTGAAAGCTGGCATAGGCCCAACCGGATATGAGAGAGGGGAGAGGGAGGGAGAGAGAGAGAGAGAGAGAGAGAGAGAGAGAGAGAGAGAGAGAGAGAGAGAGAGAGAGAGAGAGAGAGAGAGAGAGAGAGAGAGAGAGAGAGAGAGAGAGAGAGAGAGAGAGAGAGAGAGAGAGAGAGAGAGAGACACTATCAATGATACACTAAGATAGAGAGCAAGCAACTAAGCTGTCTGGCAGACAACACTAATTCTGACACACACACGTGTTTTATAAGGGGAGGATGGGTTTACACAAGCTCATCTAAACAGAGACTGCAGCACAAGGATATATCGTCAAAAATGTGGGCCATCATGATATTCTGGCAATAATTCAAGCACATTGATTTGCAGTTGAGATAAAATTAATCATCTCTGTCTCGCCTGTTATGTCAAGAGTAATGCAGTAATTAAATTACGATGAATATATATTCTAAGAGTTCACTATATGGAATGATATCTTCGAGTTCACGTGGGAACTGATGCTCTAGTTATGCGGAAGTAGAGCTGTATGAGTGTACGGCAGCGTGTGGTATCCATGTAAATAATAATCGCTATTCATGAATCATGACAAAGACATGACAATTGACAAATATAATACTGGTTGACAAATCCCAGCTTTCACAACAAACAAGGCGTCGTAATATAGGTCATATGATCGGACTCGCACAGAACACGAACAAAAGAAAAGTTACACTTGTCTAGTGTGTTACGGTAAAACAATGTTACTATGACATTTCGTTGTCTTCACTTTGTACAAGGGAACATTCTATCTCTCTCTCTCTCTCTCTCTCTCTCTCTCTCTCTCTCTCTCTCTCTCTCTCTCTATCTCTATCTCTCTATAGTTCGCTCCGTAATATCTCTCACTCTCAGTCTCTGATCTTTTTCTTTCTCTCTCAAAATGATCTTATAATGCAGTTTATAGGTACGTTCATACTTTTTCATTTTTCAATACCTCTTACTTTTCTCTTACTCTAAGACAGCCAACAGGCCCTCTCTCTGAAGTATAGAACTCATAATTTGGAATGAATGCCGAAATGAATTCGGGGGCTGAAGCACGGAAATGACTACACCCAATATGGCATCATAAATTATCAACCTACATTCCAGACTCTGTCATTTAACCCCAATTCTATCTAACATTCCTCCGGAATCCAAGTATATAAATTTCCGATATATGTTCTACTTAGTAAGCACACATTACACAACAACTAACAATGTCTCGAGTTATGTTTGAGACACATACACATATATCTACATGTGAATGTATTAATGCACTCAGATCCGCTCATATTATTCTAGCTCGTGTACACATCGACGAAGTTAGTCTCAATGTTTTCTCTCAAGGTTTTCTCTCAAGGGTTTCTCTCTTTGACTTTATCTATTCATTAAAAACCACAAATACTTTGATAGTCCTAGTACTTACACAAGCATCATATTATATGAAATACAAAAAGAGAGATATTTGCATAATTTATGCTAAGAATGCCATGTGTGATTATAGTGTGACAACGTAAGCTCACTATACAATAACAAACAATGGGGACGGGCGGGAACATGACACACAAAGAGATGGGGTAGATATGTGTCATATGTGAGTGTGATTTACAGTCATAGGGACAATATGTATCATGTGTCATACAGGCTACATTATGATGTATAAACATGACGTGCTAACCATGGTGATCAGCTTGCAAGGATTATAGACTAGGAGTTAACTCCTCCTAATTAGGACTCTGTAGTATCTTAATACCGATGTAGCATATTGTACGTACTGAACTCGGCAAATGTACCAGAGCGAGTTCAGTTGGTATACAAAACCACAAGTAATTGAACAAGAATTTTAGCCTTTTTATGTTGGAAAACAGTTCCTCAAAATTATACAGTTATCGAACCATGTGCATCGAGTATGCTTGCTTCCTCTAGTTAAACATTGCTACAGCTGCTCTTCACTACTTTAGCACAAACTATAATTTGGACCTTCTAGCAGGCAGTAATACAACTTGGAGTGAGATATGCGCTTTAAAACTTCCGCTAAAGATAACTTATATAAGGTCAAGGCCTATTATTTTTTTAATAATTTGATGATAGCTTATCCATTGATATGTAAGGTACCTACTATCAAGACAATACTATTTACTAGACTTTAGATGAAAAGATGCTATATTAGAGTACATCTAATTATGATGCACCCATACAGACTTGAATGTCAAGCATCGATCAGCCCAAGTGGAACAAAGATCAATTAGAAAATAAATCCTTGTTAAAGGAATTGGTCTTGTCTACTGCTCTAGTAGATAAATTCTGTGCTCAAAGAATGAAGATCAATCAATCACTGCATCAGGCTCTTGCAAGCCATGATCAAGGGTGATCTGAAAGTTGAGCAAATGTGTGGATCGGAGGACTGGGAGAGCAAGGATATTGGATACAGATCGGGGGGTGCGACATGTTAATTTTGTTAACTTTGTTAATATTAACATCGAGAAAACAGGTGATTTATTAACAAAATTAACAAAAAGTTAACAAACGTTAACAGATGCCATTTATGCGATCTAAATCCCCTTTAGCACGTGTTTTTGGTATTTAACACTTGTTCTGCAAGCAAAGTTGTTCCTTCTGCACAATTTGCATACCCCTACTACCTCTACTACGGCTTTTCTACAGCGATTTGTTCCATTGTGTACATTTTGATAAAAACTAGCCAAACTAAACCGCAATTGAAGTCAAATGACCCTAATCCACATTTTCCAACCCTAAAAACAAAATAAGACTCATGAATTTACCTTAAAACGAAAAATACCCCAAAAATTAATTTTTCTAAAAAAACACAAGGATTTGTAGCGAAGCAAATTTTCAATATTTGACCAAAAGATTGATTTTGGAAAAAATTTGTTTCTTTTTCCAACAGAAACGTTGTACATCATCTTCGTAAGTCCAAAGAGTCGATTATCTATGAAACAATTACGTTTAAGTTAGATTTTATACGCTAAATTGAAATATTTGTAACTTTTGGATTTTTATCGATTTTGAGCCAAAAAACCTGTATGGCGGACTTTGGTTATCGGGGGAGGCCTTGTTTGGGTATAAATGTGTTAGAGAAGTCGTTAAACTATAAAATTAAACCAGTTAAAGTCGTATTATCAACCAATAAGAACAGTCTTTTAGCATTTGTTAATTTTGTTAATTTTGTTAATTAACGTTAATTAACAAAATCGAAAAAAAGAGGTGATTTATTAACAATTAACATGTCGTCCCCCCCTACAGATCACTAGATCAGAAAACTATGATAGATGCACAAGTCATGTATTGTATTATCAAAAGCAGTGTGCATCTCTTGTGTGATCTGCATATTATAAACGCTACTCTCCCATACAATAACACAGACTTTATTGATCTCTCTCTATCTCTCTATCTCTCTCTCTCTCTCTCTCTCTCTCTCTCTCTCTCTCTCTCTCTCTCTCTCTCTCTCTCTCTCTCTATCTCTCTCTCTCTCTCTCTATCTCTTTTTCTTAACTATAAGTTAAGTTATTCTCTGAACTAAAAACGGGCAGAGCAGAGCTGGATGGAGGGAGAGCGAGCTTATCTTAGATCTATGAATCCAAGAATAGACAGCTGCCTCTCTCTCTCTCTCTCTCTCTCTCTCTCTCTCTCTCTCTCTCTCTCTGTCTTTCTATTTCCCTCTCTCTCTCCATCTCTCAGACACATACTCTCAGTACTCTGTCTATTTTCCCCTCGACCTTTAGGTTTTAAGCTGGATCTCATCACAAGATGTGACAGTTAAAATACCTCTTCTCAAGGGAAATGGGAATTAGGACTATACGCAGCTGTCATGGGTATAATAATAGGTACACAGTTTTCTAAGTATGTGCAGCATACAGGATATATGCTTTGAGTTTGGTTACGAAGTCGCCCCTGTAATTATATTGCTATATTAACGCGAAGGGGTAATTTCATTACCAAATATATGCTCATCTGTGACTTTGTTTCCAACCACTTCCCTCAATAATTCCTGTCCGAAACTTAAAACACAGATAATTTTGTTGTTAGGAAATGAATTGTATAGTAACAGAAAAACTTTTTCTAAACATTACTCAAGTACTTGTTAGGCTAAAATTCTAAAACAGGAAGAGTAGATCTAACTAAGCAAGTAATAAGTGATACCAGAAATAGCTAATGCTAGCAACTGAAAAGATGAAATAAAATGAGTAATTAACTATTCAACGCACTTCAAGTAATAATAATAACTGTGGATGATCGGAACGTGACATAAAGTTTGTATTTTTCACCCAAAAAAGTTATTTTCTTCTCTCAAAACAGATATGTACAGATATAATATCGTGATATGTATAGACACTGGAAGTAAAAAAGTCATAAAAATAAATGCTCAGCGTGACACATGTGTGTGGGGGGTTTAGATTTGCAGCTTGATAAACAGTTTTAATTTAGATAATAATAATAATTTAATATTAATATCTCTCTCAATTCATCTCAATAACTCTTGATCTGTCTCTTTTGTTAACTGTCTTGATTAGAACACCCTGAATGTACTATTTCCATTTCATTTCAAACGAATTGAGGAGTCATCTGAATGGCACAGTTCAGAGGACCAAACCCGCTATCATCGTCCCCCTTCCCGGTGTGATCACCACTGGTTAAACCACTGACACCCTCCTCATCACTCTGGCCGTCACTCTCACTGTCCACAACCAAGTCATTCATGTCAATCTCTCCCTCTGATATAGTGTCTGTGATGTGATCCGTGGTGTCAGGTGTCACTGAGTCACGTGATATCTGATCCGTGGTGTCAGGTGATATCTGATCCGTGGTGTCAGGTGATACCTGATCCGCGGTGTCAGGTGGTACTTGATCCGTGGACACCTCCACAATCGCCTCTACTGCAATGGATACCTGACCCTCAACCAATCCTGAATCCTCAGCAGAATTACCCGCCATCTCAAGATCAGCAGGAAGCTTCTCTTCTTCTTCTTCAGGCTCAATAGTTACCAGCTCAGCAGTCAGGGGTGTTGTCATGTCAACTGAACTAACAACCTCATCTGTGGTTACCTGATCTGAGGTTACTGGTTCTGCTGCTATGGTAACCGGCTTTGTTGCTGTGGTAACCTGATCTGTGGTAACCGGTTCTGTTGCTATGGTAACCGGTTCTGTTGCTGTGGTAACCTGATCTGTGGTAACCGGTTCTGTTGCTATGGTAACCGGTTCTGTTGCTATGGTAACCGGTTCTGTTGCTGTGGTAACCAGTTCTGTTGCTATGGGAACCGGTTCTGACTGGAAAATAGCAACAACAGGCTCTGTCATTGCTAGCGGGTCAGTTTCGGCAGGATCAGAAGATAGCAGCTGGGGTTTGGAATCTGTTCCTTCATCATCCACCTTTTTGGGGGATTTATCCGCAGAGATAATCGGTGATTTAATTGGATATTTAATTGGTGAATTAATTGGTGACTTTGCTGTAAACACATCATCGTCATCATATCCTCCACTCTCTGAAACCCTCAAACTCGATCTCCTGGGTACCCTCTCACCCTCACTCAGCTGCCTCGTTTCAGATGCTGCAGATTCAAGTACAATGGGGGTGTTCTCGATGGTGTATTGTTCGTATTGCGGGATGGGTGCCCCTGCTTCGTGGGAACGGGATAGGGCCAGGATGCGGGATGAAGAGGAGGAGATGGGGCGGGATCCGGTCAGACTCTGGCGCGATGGACCTGCAGAGAGAGAGGCAGGTGAGGATAGAGGGAGAGAGAGAGAGAGAGAGAGAGAGAGAGAGAGAGAGAGAGAGAGAGAGAGAGAGAAAGAGAGAGAGAGAGAGAAAAAGAGAGAAAGAGAGAGAGAGAAAGAGAGAGAGAGAGAGAGAGAGAGAGAGAGAGAGAGAGAGAGAGAGAGAGAGAGAGAGAGAGAGAGAAATAAAAGGTAAGTTCATGCTTTGTTGGCAAGGCTTTTGTCAGCGAACAGCAATAAAACGAATGGACATAGGTAAAGATTAAAGAAATAAAGTGCATGCAGAAGGGAGATGAAACGATAAAAAGGATAGAGAAAGAAAGATAGAGAAAGAAAGAAAGAGAGATGTCCATCGCCGAACTGAGTCTGACCGGACCCACATTCCCCAAAGGAACATGAAATGAATCAGCAAGGCAAACACGCAGATTGTATGCAAAAGAAACAGTCCCCTAAGATGTAGTCTCTTTACTAATGCATATATGCATAAAGTTATGAGTTATAATCTGGCCCTAAGATCAGGTTTTTTTTGTCCCATAAAAACATCTCACGGCAAGATAATTATAGCAGTTTTATATCCCTCAAATCAAACAGTGGCAGTGCTAAATCTAGATCCAAACAGGGGCAAGTGTTCCAGAAAACTAAGAACCCACAAAATATGAAAACCAAAGGATTATGACGTCATAACGAACTGCAGTAACCATGACAACCAGTAACCATGACAACCATGCACGTAAACCCCATGACATTTAAACAAGACACAGTGACATTAATCAGAGTTCTATAACAGTTCTACTTACGTCGACTTCGTTCTGCGTTAAACTGGTTAATCTTTGAAACTTCCCTGCAAAAAGAATTTGAATTAAACTAACATAAAATAAAAATCAATTGCTGACATCAAAATATGCTGATGTGAATTGTGAAGGGTCAATTTCTAAAACATCAACTTACTGCTCATAAACAGATGCCTTGTTCTTCACTTTCTGAGACACCGGAGCAGCGACTGAAGTAGTGGTTTCCGTAGCAGCAGCAGCAGTAACTGGGGCAACTTGGTGCACATTTCTAAACATTGAACGATACCAATCTGGATCCTTCTCTTTTTCTGGAATCTGTCCGGAATGGTATTGTTAGTGAAGTTAAATCTTATAAATTACTGAACATTTATTAAAATTCAACTCACCGTAGTAGTTGCACCGGCTGAGCTTTGTCTTCTTACAGCTGGAAATGTTGTGATCGTGTTGGTTTCTAAAAGAGGGGAGAAATGTTAGGGAATGGGACAGTAGAGCAAACAGATAAATATAGTAGAGAGAAAGAGAGGGACAGATAAGTGACCTGAGGGTCGCGATGGAAAGGAATGAAAAGAATGCATTGCATCTGCGACCCTTGTCAGCGCCGATGCTAGCTCTGCGCGCCGCTGCACGTGCAGTTCCCGCGCGTTGGACTCGGCCCTCCTTCAGAACTCATCGCGCGTTCCAACAACGCTCTCGAGAAGTTTGTGCCACAGCTGCAGAAGAAAGGGCCCTGAGGGGGGGTGGGGGGGGAAGTAGCAATTATTGATCCAGGTAGAGACAAGGCAGCTTTTGAATAGTGAGACAGGTTTACGGGGGAGCTCTGAGCATGTAAAAACCTCCGTTTGTTCTACATAATGCAACCTTTTAGCCGTTAGAATTTAGACCTCCATTCACTACATGTATCCATTATGCATGTGTGCCTCTAAGTGCAAGATGGGAAAACGACCTATTAAAAGGAGTACAGACACACATCTATACATCCTACTAGAACCCATTAGTTTTACAATATTAAATTCACAATCTTTTCAATTTCACCCAGACCACAGACGAGCGAAGGTACTGAGAAAAGTATGGGCGTCTTCTACTTTGTCTGCTTAGCTAGTCTCTATCAGTACTTACTATTTCCTCTTTCTCTCTCTCGCGCGCTCTCTCTCACTCTCTCTCTCTCTCCCTCTCACTACTTCCCTTTCTCTCACTACTTCCCTTTACCAAGACCTCGATTCCGGTTTGAATTATGTAAACATACACCCGCATATAATAACTAGGCCACGCACATCTACTTTGTGCTGCTATAAATTGGAATTATAGATATCATAGAGAGATCCGGAGAGATGACTGAATTCGTAGGAAATATTTTTTTCTAGCTTCATCGCTATCTCGGTTTAGACTCTCTAACCACGTCGACTTTGTGGCATAGTTCCCTTTCCCGGGGAGAGAAAGAAAGAAGGGGTGCACCATGCCTCTCTATAGGATCAAGATGCTATAGATAGCTACTGATCTGCATACATACAAAGTTACAGCAATCAATATTGTCCCCTCTGCATGTAGCTGCTGCACCACTGTATGCACTCCCTGAACTGAATAGGTATTATAATATTTGAATACCCATCTTTCCACTTAACTATATTTCTGTTATCTTTTTCTAGCTTTGTGCTATCTTTCTGCTATCTTTCTATTTCTAGTACACTATCAAATATTATAATTCTCACGGATACTCTTCTATTCAATCAAACTAGATCTTCTTCTTCTCTGTGACAGTATGATCAATGATCACATTGTCTTTACCCAAATTTCTACATGAACATCTCTTACTTTCTCTCTTTCTCACTTCACATCTCTTTCTCCCACTTCTTATTCCATTCTAGCTCTCTCACTTCTTGATCTAACTGCTAATTCCCTCTTCCTGATAGCTAGCACTGTGAGAAACTTTCCCAGGATGCAAAAAAACGAAACCAGAAAAGAGAAGAAAAACTGGAATTACGGGTTCAAATAAATCTTACCTTTGTTTTCGTCATTGTAACTCCTGAAAAAAGGGTATCAAAAGTTAAGATTATGACCGATCCATTCCCCTAAATTTTATGTTTGGGTGTCTTTGCAAAGTGTGAGAGAGTGTCGTGATATGTGGGCCCCTTGATGCGGGCTAATGATCCTCTGTGCACCAAACATTCACATTGTGCTTTCTCTGATTTCTCTCTTTATTTCTCTTTCTTCCTGACATATAATTGCAAAGACTCCTAAAGCTGGGTCTGCTAAACGGGTAAAGACAGGGCTAGCTCTATGAACAATGAATATGGTATACAATACACCGGTACCAGTGCATATATATAATAAACTTGTTAATATTATGCGAGGTGATTGTAGGAAATAAAATGAGAGCCTGACGGAGTTACACTGATTGTTACTCAATCCTGTATAATAATGACCATCTAGGACATGAAGTTTCCAAGCTTAACTTCATGATGAATTCTTCATTTGGATGTTTGTGTATTTTGCATTCATTTTCTGGGATGCATGTTTTAGGCGACTGGTCCATTTTCTAAGTTATGTTTAGAACCGAATTTAGTAGTACTTGCTTCTAACCATATGGATAGGTTGTTCAGACTATCGACCGCATTCCATAGGAAAGGATAGGGAGCGGTTAAAATCCCCAATGCTATGTCCCGAGAGATTCTGTCAACTCCTTCAAACCCCGTCCTGCTGGCATCTCCATCAAACCTAGATCTCCCAAACCTGTTTCCTAATTCTCTTCAGCTCGGATCACCTCTTCTCCCTTCCCGTGGATCACCTCCCCCATCCCCTCCTCTCGGATCGCATCTTCCTTCTCGGATCTCATCCCTTCCTCTCTCCTCCCCTCCCCGGATCCCATATCCTCTTCTCCACTATATAAACACTTTCATTTTCATTGTTGTTATAGCTGAAGACGTCTGACATAGATCAGTCGAAAGCTCCTGTTCTTAATTGAATATTAGTACTGCAAAATCGTTGTTTCTCTTTAATCTGTCAACTGTATTAATCGCAGTTACCGCGGGGCATAATTTAATATGTGATTATTATGCCCAGATGATTTTACATATATAAAACCTTATAAGGTTTCGTTTGGGTTTTATTTGGGTTCTAAAGTTTCAACCTAAATTTATTACATAACAACCAGCCCCTCTTGGCTCTTGTTCGGAATTGATGTACGAGGAACTCACAACAGTCAGAAGTCGAACTTATAAACGACTAATATATGTATATAATGGCGGACAGAACTGTCTGTGGTACCGGACTACCAAGGTCCAGGGTCTGACGTCTCTGACTCAGTAACGAACTTTACACACACTCATATATTCCATGTGATTGAAACATTACATTTTGTGAAATTCAGTGTTTTCATCATCGTAAGATGATGGTTTCAACTTTCAAACTGACACTTTATCTCGAAAACTTCAGTCTTTTACTGAAAGTGCGTTTGCTGCAAAGACAATATATTATTTACCTTGGTACTGCAGCAGCAGCAGAAGGGGTTACTTTTAGGGCTTCAACGACCGGGGCTGTTTCTTTCCTGTAGGGGTGGGTGAGAGAAAGCAGAGTAGGGGTGGGTGAGAGAAAGTCAGGGCGGGGTGAGGGAAAGGAGGGTAGTACATCCCGGTGTCCCGATTTTTTTTTCACGCCTGGAATTTTCATTTTGGGAGCTCGTTTTGCTGCACGAATTTTACTATTTGCTGCAGTCATGGATAGGGATTTTACCGTCCTAAAATACCCCGGCAGTCCCAGTACCCCTAACATTGGAATATTTCCCTACTGCAGTCCCTATATAAGGTTGGAATATTCCTTGGAATATTCCATCTTTGCAGTGCCTGCTGCAGTGCTGCTGCAGTAGTGGAAATTCCTTGGAATATTTCATATTTGCAGTGCCTGCTGCAGTGCTGCTGCAGCAGTGGAAATTCCTTGGAATATTCCATCTTTGCAGTGCCTGCTGCAGTGCTGCTGCAGTAGTGGAAATTCCTTGGAATATTACATCTCTGCAGTGCCTGCTTTGTCATACACTGACTGTACATCGCGCAACCTCGCATGTACAGTCATACCCCAAACCCTGCTTTATCACGCGCAAAGATGAAACGAGGCGCGTTAAACACAGTTTGAACTCTTCAGAGGGCTCGCACGACTTTCCCACGGTCCGTGGGAAAAGCGAGAGACGCGTTCAGACTATAGAGAGAGAAGAGTTGGCGCGCGATAGCATTTGCTGTGTGCGGCGCGTTCCAGATTCAAGTAGACCCATTGGGGTGAGACCCTCCTCGCTACGCGAGGCCGCTACGCGGCCTCACGTAGCCGCACCGGGCCTTCGGCCCGGTGCGAAGAGGAGGGTCTCATATGAGACAATGCCTGCTGCAGTGCTGCTGCAGCGGTGGAAATTTCTTGGAATATTCCACTCAGGGACTGCAACAGTGACTATAACGATCTCACCCCTTTGTAAAGCTATGGGGAAAAAGAGAGATATGTTAAAGTATGAATCTCTCTTTTCTTCCCCTTCCCTGCTGCAGTGCTGCAGCGACTGCAGAGATGGAAAATTCCGAGAAAATTCCACTCAGGCACTGCAACAGTGACTATAACGATCTCACCCCTTTGTAAAGCTATGGGGAAAAAAGAGAGCTATGTTAAAGTATGAATCTCTCTTTTCTTTTCCCTTCCCCCTTACTCGACTGTTGTCGGTGCATTACGCACAACTGGAACATGCCCCAACATATTCTATCTCTGTTACACACTGTTAACACTGCAGCACTGCTGTATCTCTGTGTGTAAGTATGGGAAATATCTTCTGCTGCTGCAGCAGCTGCTGCTGCAGTCCCCCAATATTTTTTCATTTTGCTGCAAGGATTTTGTTTTGCTGCAGAATTTTTGCATTTATCTTTCCTTCATATTCCAGAGATCGGGACACTGGGTAGTACATAATAATAGAAGAAGGGTGGGTGAGTGAGAGAACTGAGAAAGCAGAAAAGCTACTAGAAGAGAAATAGAAAGAAGGAAAAGATGAAAACGTAGAACAGTTCGTATCGAATATAGCCGGGAATCAAAGAGTATCAACTGGCTATTGCTTTCTTGAGACTCATACACTCAAAACAGAAATATAAACATTAAAAACGGGCTAAAAAAGAGGGGTTGTCACCTGTTTATTCCCACACAAAAACCCTGAGCCGCAAACACCAGAGCAAGCTTGAGAACGCTAAGGTACGTGCCAGGGTGCTGCTTAAAAAGAGGGGTTGTCACCTGTTTATTCCCAGTTTTAGCTGACTTCCCGCCCTTTTTATCTCCTGTTCTGCCTGAGTGTGGGTCATATCCCGGACTGCCCTTCCATTAATCTCGTACAGAGTGTCACCCACCTTTAATTCCCTGCTAGCTTTACCACCAGGCTTCAACTGAGAAGGGAGAGGGTTATGGTAGGTTGTCAGGTTTGTAAACAAATGTTTATCCTAATGAAGAAGTTACAGAAAAGAAAAAGGGAAAGATGGAAACACATAATTGTATGTACTTACAAAGGTAACTCTGATTGGAGAGTGGAACTCCCTTCCTCCCTGGATTCTAAAGCCCCACGGTGCACCCCCACTTAGAGTCTTTTCTATCTGTTCCATGACTTGCTAGACAGGAATTAATATCATGGATTAGGGAAATAGTATAATTGTCTGGTTACCAGACTCGGGTAGTTATAGAAGAGGAACGGATAAATAGATAAAGGCAACTGGCAAGAATAATCTGGAAATTAAAAACCGAAAGTGTAGGTAATCAAGTCACCCATGCGTGAACGAAATACGACTTATTACGAAATTTCAGAATGATCTTACTATCTGACTCTGACAGTTTTATTCTAATCATATATCCTCGAAGATAAATCACATTTTCTAGTACAACAAAACTAAAATAATAATGGCTTTCAACAATTGAAAACCGTTTAATTTGCAAAGCACTAATATAAAACATATATCTGTAGCAATAACGTGCGTCACATCTCTCTGTCTCTCCTCTGTTTTCCTCCCCCCCCCCCCATATTATGCAGAGATTATTACACCGGAGATAAAGAAGATAACACAAGGTTTCATAGACCATGGAGCTGAGAGGGAGGGGGTTTGAGATAACACAACTTAGGGCTCCATGGTTCTCCCAAACCTTCCCCCTTTCTGCACTCATGTTGGTGGTAAAGGATCTTGTAAATTACAGTTCAGACTTCAGACTAAGTAACATTAGCTGAAGTATATATTCTCTAATTTTAGGAAACTGGGGCAATTTTAAAACTGTTCATCAGTTGATTCTTCAAGCCATGGCGGACAATATAATACCAGGCTAGGCTGTTTCATCGACGTTTTGTTGAGGAATGTGGTGACGAAAAAGCAAAATTTTCTTATATATTGTTTCTAGAACGAAATATTGCCCGAATATATTATGATACATTTTAAAGTCACGATGATAAACTTGTTGTAATCCGAGACCCCCCTCCCAAAATCTTGCTTCCCTTCCAAATTCCAGCCCATCACCTGACTTTACCAAGAGTAACTATACACCGTGTTATCATACAACGAAAACTGCACTTCCCTCTTGTCCCCATCTCTCTCTCTCTGACAATCATTTACGTGACTCTTGTGTTTTTGATTTGTTTTCACTGGAAATTCACAGCTAGAATATAATCCGTGACACTCCCCACACCTTTTATAGCCATAGCAAGGTCAATAAAACACCGAAAACTACGTCAGAAGAGCAGGAACCTCCTTCGTCACAAGACATCCAATTGAATTAGAGGCGCTGTGCAGCAGAGCTGAGGTGGTGGTGTGATTAGAGAATGGAGAGTGGAGCCGCTAGTTTACAATCTGTCACATCCATTCGTCAAACGGTATGAGTTGTTGCCTTTTTAGTTTCCATAGTAACCATTCCTTAGTAACCAGTTCTTACAGTTATCTATTAGTGACTGCTCATACAGTTTTTTTGCTTAGCTTTTGTAAACATTCGTGATAGTTTGTGTAGTACCCCGTTTTTACTGTTTTAGTTAGTAGTGTAAACCACTCTAAAGGAAGGTCGTATTATTTGTTGCCTTGCCTAACAATTGCAATCGCTTCAGAACTATTCCTGCCTTGCTTCCAGGGCTGGCTCCAGCCCGATATTTCTGGGGGGGTGCAGTGGCCCGAGGCCACTGTTCCCTAATAGTAGCATTTGCGACCAGAGCGCCCGAAGGGCGCGTAGGGAGCTCCGCCCAGGGGGGGGGGGGGGGCGAAGCCCCCGGAAATTTTTTAACTAAATCAATCAAATTTTAGGGTTTTTAATCATTTGTGACGTCTACTTTCTAGATTTATGAATGCTACAATGCTCTCTCTCTCTCTATCACTCAGTGATGTTCACTAGGTGATTAAAGTTCGGTTGTGATCAGTCAAACATTTTACTGAAAATTATGTATTTTTGGGGTGGTTTCCCAATCCAAATGGTCTCAGACAGTCTTGGCAGCCTCGCTGCCAAGAATTTTTGGGGGGGTGTGCACCCCCCGCATCACCCCCCTGGAGCCAGCCCTGCTTGCTTCTTTTCAGTTCGTATGTAGAAGAGTAGGGCCCATATAGTTAGGCAGGTATTTGAGTTGCATATAAAATAGTATGAACACAATTCAAGCAAGTATGTAAAGTAAGGAAAAGAAATATCAGAGAGAAGGTGGGTTGATTTCTAAATACGGCATAATCACTGCCTCGTAAAACACTAAAAGGGACTCACTGGTGAGAAGGCTGTTAGCTCTGATTCTTAATAAGGGTTTATGAAAGTAGCTTCATATATCGGGCCAAACTTGTATTGGGCCAAAATACAAGACAAGAATAAAGGACAATCAACTATCAAGATATAATATCGAGATTTCTAAGGCCCCATATATCTGATGCATGTCGAACAACATGTCTCTTCAATCCAGGAATGTGCATGACAATGTTTTAAACTTCCCCAGATATAATACGATATTCTGAGATAGTGTGAATCATTCCAAGTTGTGAATTCACAAGTACAATATAATAATCCAGATGAAAAAGAATCCAAGCGATGATACTTAATCAAACGTACTGCAGAGCCCTCATAACTTTCGTAAGGACGCTGGACGGTACCCAGTTATCTAGGTATCTAAATAATTAACCCAACTCGATCTATAGAATGAGTGATGATGATGATGGTCGGATGGGTAGTGATCGACACACATCCCTAGAGGCTGTCCTGAATATCGGACCACCCACACCCCCTATCAGCAACACTACATCACCTAGCAACGCAGAGACTCCGTCACCTAGCAACGGTCATCCCCTTCCTCGTACCTTTAGTAGATCAAACAGCGCCTCCTCCTCGCGAAGGAGCTCATCTTCACGGCGGAGAGTGGATGACGATCGTATGGATAGGAGAAGTTCTAGAGATGATAGGAAAGGATCAACAGATGATCGTGAGCACCGGATTAGCGAGACAGAGATAAGAGAACTGACTACGTTGTTGTCCTATCTTCACAAGGATGTGACTACACTTATTACACGGGTAAACTGACAAAGCTATGACAAAGATATGACAAAGATATGACAAAGATATAACAAAGATATATGACAGACAGTTACTTGACCTTGAAATCTAGATTTTGTTCCTAAAATTGAAACATTGTAAGTACAATTGGTTCTGTTCCAATGCGTGCCACAATATGTGTCGACACGTGTGAAGTATTGATGAAGTGACAAGCACTCACACGATGCAGCGTGTATAAAAGGCAATATCTCAAGCAGTGATGTATCTAATGTCTATCTCTCTCTCTATCTCTATCTTTATCTCTCTATCTCTTCTATCTTTATCTCTCTCTATCTCTTCTATCTTTATCTCTCTCTATCTCTTCAGAAATCCCTAATACCCCCCCCCAATCAAGAGAATAAAAGGGGCCAATCCCTTTAACTCCCCTGGCCCCCCCCCCCCCCCCCCCCCCCCCCCCCCCCCCCCCCCCCCCCCCCCCCTTTTTCCCCTTTTTTTTTTTTTTTTTTTTTTTTTCCCCCCCCCCCCCCCCCCCCCCCCTTTTTTTTTTTTTTTCCCCCCCCCCCCCCCCCCCCCCCCTTTTTTTTTTTTTTTTTTTTCCCCCCCCTCTCTCTCTCTCTCTCTCTCTCTCTCTCTCTCTCTCTCTCTCTCTCTCTCTCTCTCTCTCTCTCTCTCTCTCTCTCTCTCACAGCACTAACTCATTATCAACAACTTTATTGCTTTATCAAAAGGACGGCTACTGCCATATAAAGCCCCTTTATTTGCTGACAACTTTAAATGAATAATACAAAACATTAATACTATCTCTAATACTACCTTCAATACCCTCTCACTCTGAGGATAAATGGTGTATTACAATTTGAAACACAATGTATGTCATACATCCTTCTGTCCATGACTCATAGGATGTTTTACAAAACATAACAGATTAAATTACCAAATCGATGACAAATGGCACGGTACATGACACCACGTATAGACCAAATCAAACCAATAACAAACACACAAATAAACAATCAAACCAATAATAAACAAACAAACAAAAAACAAGCAAACAAACAACCGCCATACCCAGACAGAATCCCTGGAGGCAGAAATCAAGGAGCATATCCAGCCCATGACAGAGGAGATGTGGGGCATTGTCATGGACTCTGGTTCTTCCCAGTATTCAGGGTCACGGTAGGTTTAACTGTATACGTAATACGCTGAAGTCCCATCTATTTCAAGTTAGTCGATACCAGCCCCTACCGACCTTCTCCTATATGCTGCTTGAGCTGATTTCATTAGTTTTCCTACTAAAAGGTCTTCTTCAACACCCTCTTGCAGAAGAAGCAGCAGGAGCAACTTCACATATCGGCGAAGTAGCAGCGCTCACAGTTTCAGCAACACCCCCGGATCAACCAACTCTCCTGGTGTATTTCCTCGGAACAGAAGCAACCCATCGCTGAGAAGTCGGTTGTTTCATGGGGGTTCTTCCACCTCAATAACCTCTCCACGGTTGAGCGATAGGTGGTCACGACAATCCATCGACTCAATTAATGAGGTATGTTTGCAAAGAAATCTATAAATTCAACTCATTCTCTTGCTCCTCTATCTCTCTCGATTAAACTTTATCTTGCTCTGTCTATCTCTCTCGATTAAACTATATCCTTGCTCTGTCTATCTCCTCAATTCTACTTTATCCTTGCTCCAATTCCGTCACATCCCATATTTGCTACGAATTCAGCAGTGTATATCCTGCACCAACACTATCAATGAGTAAACAAGAAGAGGAGACTAACAACACAATTCTCAGATAAAAACTAACGTAAACCTAAATCTAATTAGTGTTTACTTTACTAATTGAGAGAGCCCCCCCCCCCTCTTTATGTCACACTCAATCCCATTAGCTTCGTGCTTGTGAAACCGCCGCCCTGATATGTAATAATTGTGTAGTAGTTTTATAGTTGGGTTTATATTTGGGTTACACACACACACACACACACAAAGGGCTCTGCAACTCAATAGATGGCCATGGTTTGGTGTTGGTAGTTCAAGATGAGATGAGGGGGCGTGGAAATGTATATTGAACTCATCATGCTGATTACTAATCGTGTACGGTGGCAGATTCCGGCCAAGAGTTTTTTCAATCAAGTGAAATATTTTTGTTTGAAGTTTTATAAAAATTTTATTTCAAAATAAAAATAAACATGTCGTTAAAATTATTGGCCGGAATCTGCCACGCGAGTGGCAGATCTCGGCCAAAATTCTAAAAAAACCTTGGCCAGAATCTGCCAACCACGTGGCAGATTCCGGCCAACAAACTGAAACTTACTTATATCAAAGCGAAAACCGCTGTACCCGACTAATTTTGATACGCTGAATCACGTAAGCAACTTTTCCAATCCCTCAGAGGTCGGGAAAGTGTCCTAATTGAGCATAATAGGGTCTAATTGACCCCACTTACAACTTTTCACCTGGAAACGATAGACGCTTATGTGAAGGCACTTTTCCGACTAATTTTGATACGCTGAATCACGTAAGCAACTTTTCCAAGCCCTCCGAGGTCGGGAATTTGGCTTAATTAAGTATAATTAGGTCTAATTGGCCTTAATTGCTCAATTAGGGCACTTTTCCGACCTCGGGGGGCTTTGAAAAATAGCTTACGTGATTCAGCTTATCAAAATTAGTCGGAAAAGTGCCTTCACATAAGCGTCTATCGTTTCCAGGTGAAAAGTTGTAAGTGGGGTCAATTAGACCCTATTATGCTCAATTAGGACACTTTCCCGACCTCTGAGGGATTGGAAAAGTTGCTTACGTGATTCAGCGTATCAAAATTAGTCGGTTACAGCGGTTTTCGCTTTGATATAAGTAAGTTTTAGTTTGTTGGCCGGAATCTGCCACGTGGTTGGCAGATTCTGGCCAAGGTTTTTTTAGAATTTTGGCCGAGATCTGCCACTCGCGTGGCAGATTCCGGCCAATAATTTTAACGACATGTTTATTTTTATTTTGAAATAAAATTTTTATAAAACTTCAAACAAAAATATTTCACTTGATTGAAAAAACTCTTGGCCGGAATCTGCCACCGTAATCGTGTTCACACCGAGTCAATCAGCAAACTAATTTCGGTGGGAGAATATTTATTCAATCCTACACCGTCTTACATTTCAGTTAAATAGTTTGAAATGTAAATCCACCTCTTCACGTTTCATTTCAGACATCACAGAACACAAGACATTATTTCTAAGTGAATCTACCACTACAATGTTTCAGAGTAATCCAGTCTCGCCGTTAGCTGCTAATATTCCGTGCAATGAAAAGGGAACGGACTATAAAACACTGGCCAACCAAGCTCTTGGGACTATCATGTCAGAGGTATAACACATGTGCAGTGCTAAATATCTTATTTTGGGTTCGAGGATACTTTTCGTATGATTCAGAATACCTCCACCTTACCAATGTCCTACATGAGTTCAACCACTAAACAGCACCATTGATACCCCCTCCCATCTAGGTAGCAGAGTTCGACCACCAAACAGCACCATTGATACCCCCTCCCATCTAGGTAGCAGAGTTCGACCACCAAACAGCAACACTTGACACCCCCATCTAGGTAGCAGAGTTTGATGCAGATATTGTTGACAAATCAATAGCGGTGGGAACATGGAAATCACTTGTAAACAGGGATGGCATTGATATATTCTTTAAAATCGACAGGTACGAATATAATGTTTGCATGTTCAAGCTGCTGGAAGTCCTGTATATTGGTAAAGTTCACGAAAATTTAACTCTTCTACTTTCTAGGCACTCAAAACAGAGGGTGTTACTAGCCCAAACGAAAATCTACTGCCCCATGGAGATCCTAGTGGATTACATCATGGACCCCTCAACAAGGATGAAGTTCGACACCGTTGCAAAGGTATACTGATCGTGAGAATTGAGATACCTTCCTACCCTCCTTCCATCATTTTGTACCCGACATCGAGTCCAGAATGATTGAAGTTTTTTAAATGTGTATGCAGATTTATCAAAAGGTTTATACTTAATTGAAAAGTCTGTGAAGATTGACTCGTTATCTGATGACCCTCTCCCAATTGGTAAAGAGAACGAAACGCAAATAAATATCCACGAGGGGGTGGCAAAATATGTAGCGTAGGAAGTCAATAACAACATAGTTATTATATAGGGAATAGGGAGAATATAATATTGATAACGGGGACAGCAAAATTTAGAATAGTCGACAACCCCTAATTATCCTTGATTAGATCACCACGTTTATCAGATCTACTAGGGCCTAATATATATATCATGTACGGCATGTTATAACAGATATCAGTAGTAGAAAGTTACAACAAAAGAAGGTGGAGTTATGAAGCCCCCAGTGTTTGCTTGATAGCTCAGAAAGAAGCTATGAATTAGTTCCCTCTCTCTCTCTCTCCTTGCAGTGTCCCTACACACGGGTCTCTCTCTATCTTTCTATCTCTCGCTCCATTCTTTAGATGAGATTGATCCAAGAGCTTCGTCGGAAGACACGCTGAAGTTCAATCTTTGCAGCACCAATATATTATTGTCTCAAGCAGACTCAGAACACGCACAAAGATCTGTAAACAGTCAGATATCTAGAAAGGTATCTACACCGCTGCAGATCATGACTCAATTAGGTTTATTCTCTAAAACGTGTTCTCAGGCAGACAATATTTTGTCAAATGCCTGACACTATCCCAACCACCATGGGTATAATATATGCAATTATTACTACACGTAACAACCAGGGACTTGACTTAAATGTCCTTGGTGTTATCCCGGAAGGGTGTACCAATTCAATAAGTGAGAGGGAGAAGGAGAGAGAAGGAGGGAGATATACTAACTTTGTGAGGGAGAGAGGGGACGAGGGAGAGAGGAGGTGAAGAGGGGACACACTTCAACATTTACACAAGCTCCCTGGAGTTCTTTGACTCTAAGCCAGACCCCAGTCAGACATGCAGTGTGATATGTGGCATAAAACCTGCTTGAACACTACGAGTCAAGTGTATTGCAGTTATGAGATAGCCGAAACATGCTGCAAGTCAGGCTCATCAGTCAAATTATTGAAACGTAAGCAATTTACAAACGATCACCGCAATCAGAATTTACGGTGATCAGAATTGGAGAATATGATTTTACACGCTGCCTAGAGAGTGATATTAGGCCACCCAAGCAGCACCCCCTACTTGTCAAGAAGTGCCTCACAAAAGAAATAGAGGGAGCGAGAGAGTGGAGGCAGTGGGTGAAAGAGAGAAAGGGGAGAGAGAGAGAGAGAAAGAGAGAGATGGAGAGAGAGAGAGACCCTACTAAAATATAGTTCGACGCGACGCGACGCGCGATCGATGAACGATCGATAAACGATCGATAAACGATCGATATCGATCGTTTATCGATCGTTCATCGATCGCGCGTCGCGACGCGTCGAACTATATTTTAGTAGGGGAGAGAGAGAGAGAGAGAGAGAGAGAGAGAGAGAGAGAGAGAGAGAGAGAGAGAGATGGAGAGGGAGAGATAGGGAACTAGAAGATTCAGTAAGAGAGGGTAGGTCTTAGATAAACAATAGGAGTGAGGGTGGGTGGGAGTTGGTATTTGTCAGGGTCAATTGGATATATCTTTAGAGCGTTCTAGGGCGTGAAACGATAGACAACACTAATCGATACAGATCGGTATGGAACGGGTCGTTTAACGGGAATTAGGATTGGAGTTTCCTCAAACTTTCGCGAATATTACGAAATATTGCAGCCTTTGGGTCCCACTGCGTCTGGTTGATGAACGTTTGGTAAACATGCTAAATCTACCTCTTTTATCAGGAGAACTATGTGTTGCAAGAGTTTGATGAAAACACAACATTCAACTACGCCAGCTTCACCAGCAAGGCCTGCATGATGGAGTATAATATTGATCTCTGTTATCTTGCCACACAACGAACCGTAGGTCAGTTAAACAAAACATTAGTTAGGGCTGAATAGTCAGTGTTATCATTATTTTCTCGGGCCAATTAGTATACATTTTAGGAAACTTATCTGTCTATTAGGCCAAATTAATATCGATACTATAAATTGAATATCATTTCTCAGGAAACAAACACTTCATAGCCTACACCTCCATACTGGATAACCCCTACGCCCCGAGCATTGCTGATGTGAAGCGGGGCTGGTTGTATCACTCTGGATATGAGATAGAGGAGACTGAGGATGCTGCAACAAGGGATAAATGTCTTCTCATCAGTATGGTGGTAAGAGTTAAATCATAGGGACCAACTACTTTTTTGGATCACATTAACTTGTCCCCCACTATAACAGCAGAGCTGCTGCACAAAAGACGATTTAACCCAACTCACAACATCTTCTTCAGATACATGTAGATATGAGGTTACCAGATATGCCCCCAGCAGTAAGGAATGCCCTTCTAGAGCGACAAGGGATGGCTCTGGCGATAATCCGAGATGAGGTGGAGGGTTACTCCGCACGCGAGAGCAGGTTGGAATTACATATTCGCAGAGTGTACTCTCCCAATTCCATTCTTTACAAAACTACGATTTCTATTCAAGCTCACAATGTGAATATCTTGTTCCAGGTTTTACAGTAACAGTAACGAAAGTTTCGATGTCCGTCGTCTACCCTCCAACCAGTCTCTCAACATGGAACTGTCCCTGGGCCGCGGTGACTATAACTCCCACTTCCGAGTCCCCCACACCGGCTCTCCCTCCAGCAGCAGCAATATCGAGATCGCTACCAACCTGGGTCTCAGGAGATCCGCTGGGAACGAGTATGGATCACACCCTGATTTGTGTTTCTGGAGTCTGGACGATGATGCTGTTGAGATTGGGTCTGACGTGGATGATGCTACCAATGATTATGTTACCATGGCTAATAGTGCCGCTGCAAGTCTCTACAGAGAGTATATAAACGTTCTAGAGGCGGTTAGATTCGCAGCAGTTTGTCCTGAGAAGCTGGGTTGGAAGGTGTTAGAGAGGAACGATGAGGTGTGGACATTGGAGAAGAAGGAAGCACGATACAGTGTATGGCAGGGGTTGCTAATATCAGGGCATCAGAGAGGGAGATAATGGACTTTTTAAGGGATCCCAGGACAAGGTTCACATACGATGCCACGCTCTATAAAACCAACATTGTAGCGGAGATTAATGAGGATTTGAGGCTGGTATACGCTCACCACAAGGCCAGGTCATGTTTCATTGGTCACGGCCGGGATATGTTGTACTTCCAGTACGACAGGAAGGAGGGGGATAAGAGGATCCTGGCACATGCCTCATGTGAACACCCCAGGTGTCCTGTCAACCCTGATATTATCAGGAGTACCATGTTCGAGACAGGGTTTATTATAGAGCCCCTGCCAGAGGTGGATGTGAGCAGTGTGGTGTATGTCGTGAAGGTTGATCTGAATTTGGAGGGAGTGCCGGATAGTCTGGTGAGGTTTATAAAGAGAAAACAACCCAAGATCCTGATGAAGATAAAGGAATATTTTGAGAAGTGAGCAAGTAATCTTACACCCACACACTCTCAGGCAATTGGTGCTATGTCACTGTAAAGTGAACTTGAAATAAGGGTGGAGTAGTGGTGATGATTGATGCAAATACAATGTGAGTGGTGAATTAACGAGGTTGGGGAAGTCAGACACAATACGGGAGTGAAAGAAAATGTTGAATAATTTAATGAGAATCGTGAAGAAGCAGTATCTTTGTTGAAGCACAATTATTCGGTTGTCACTCCGTTTTATGGTTTTCTGAAGTTTTTACTTTTCCCTTGAACCATTCTCTTTACAGACTACAGGGAAGAGGGCACAATTTACGTTTGCACCATACTGGATTCTCCTGCAATGGGTTGGCTCGTGGGGGTTACAATTGTCAGTGGAGCTAGTGTCTCATGCGTGATGTCCATTCATGCTGTGGGTCGTCACCGTGAGTAACAGTGGAATCGATTACTATTTCTCGGAGAGATCAGGGACGGCGCTGGGCCTTCGGCCCAGCAATTCCCTGGGTATCCGGGGCCAGGGGCAGCAGCATCGGTCAGGGGGGCGTGGGTGGTGATACTCGCCACAAGCAGGGTCCAGGGGCGCAGCTCCGGCGGGGGCGTAGGGGGCAGAGCCCCCCGCAGGCAGGTTCCAGTGTGGCACTCGTTCCTAACCATAATTCATTCGGCTTAAATTGGCTACCAGTTAGGAATATCTTATTGTTCTTGAGAGGATCCCTAAGGGGAAACTCTAACTGAATGGCATCCCATTAATGGGATCCCATCAACAGTAAAACTCTAACTGATAATGGACCACAGTGATGGTTCTTTCTCTGTATTCTCTCTGTGTGCGCGCCCACGCCCGGGCATGTCCTATAGTTCTTTCTCTGTATTCTCTCTGTAGGAAGTACATAGATGTACTGCCTACAGAGAGAATACAGAGAAAGAACCATCACTGTGGTCCATTATCAGTTAGAGTTTTACTGTTGATGGGATCCCATTAATGGGATGCCATTCAGTTAGAGTTTCCCCTAACTAATGTCTGACAAGGCGTCGATACAGGCCCTTAAATTAGAAGCCGTGGAAAACGCGCGCACTTGGGGTCTGCAGCGCATGCCAACGTCGAGGGCCAGCGTTAAAATCTGGGTGTTTCGTGAGTGCTGACAAACGGTTTTTTAGGGTTAGGGCTAAAGTAGGGTTAGGGTTAGGGTTGGGGTTTGGGTTGGGGTTAGGCCTTGACATTCCCTACCAGATAAACTTTGAATTAGCCAAAACGGTTGAGTGGTTCGGCGGTTAGAGCCGTTTTAGTGAATCAACTTTTTTGGCAGCGCGCACCTGTAAACAGGCCACCAAACACCCAGATCGTAACGGCGCCCAACGTCGAGCGATGATTTTCAAAAAAGTAAAATGTTCGAACTTTGTAAGTTTTGGATCTGCAAATTTCGATTTACAAGGTCGAGCGCGCGCCGGAAAAAATTAAACGCTGCACTATCCAAGTGCGCGTCGCGATAATGCGCGCCTCAAAAAATCTCATTCGGAAAAAAATTAAAGTGCGTTTCAAACGACTTGACCTGAGATTCCTGGAAATTCAGGATTTCCCCTTGGCATGCGCTGCAGACCCCAAGTGCGCGCGTTTTCCACGGCTTCTAGAGGGCCTGTAGCATAGGCCAAGATTTCCCCTTTGTAAATACACGCGCGATGCGCCGAATTCCAAGAATTACGGGTCAAGTCGTTTGAAACGCACTTTATATTCTGAAAAATCCAAAACCGCTTCCCAAAAATCAACAGTCCTGTTGCATTCAATCTGTTTTGACGGTCCGGTTCAAGACCTTCACCAAACTGGTTTATCATCGTTTATTCTAGTCTGGACACTTAGTATTTGTAATTTGACATGGTGTGCAGGCCGACGGTGCCCGCGTTTTCAGCTGCAGCCTGTCTAGCAGTTTTCGGCTGTTCGACCTGGCCTGTTGCTCATTTTTATCAGTAGCCCCAACCTTGGCTGGATGGCGGATGGCGGATGGAGTATCAACCGTAAATGTGCAAAATTCACTGGCGGTAATTTAATAATTCCAGCGAAATCAGAATAATCTTGGGATCTAGATTAAGTTTGTGTTGTTACATAACACACCTTTTAGCAGCTAGAATGTCTAATAGGACTCACGTGGATTTATTCAACTTTAAAGATTCTCATACAGGTAACTAATTTAGCCTAATTATGATCGTTAATTTTTTACAGCTGATAATATCCAATGTAAGTGTAATGATGTTGTAGTAATCTGCAATGATCAACATCAGAAATATTACTTTCATTATTTGATGATATCTTTCTTGTCGCTTGATGATAGGTATAACAAGTTGATTTATTTCCCCAGGTGCGAATGTTGACATAATCAGTATAGAGGATGGGGCAGGGGATGCACCATTGTACACCAGCAGAGCAAACAGAACAGGGAGAAATAGTTCGCCTTACAGAGAAAGAATCCAAGACAGGTCTGGGAATATTTAGAGCAACATTATATCCCACGCATTTGTCAAACGATTTAACCACACGGTAGTTTCTTGTTTGCCATTATTAATAATTCCTCCGACCACCTCTCTTGTAAAGGATAATCATTGAGATGATGTTCTAAATTAACGTTCTCCAGGTATAACCGGTCTCTCTCCCCAACCGGTTCACCACGTCTGAAACGAAGAACAGTCCCCAGATCAGTCTCACCCACAGCATTTGGGAAGAGCATATCACCTAACAGATCACTAAACGCCAGAACAGCATCCCCCATCAGAGCACTCAACAATTCAGGTATGAAGAGATGTTATCAGCTTCAAGGTTTCTCTCTTCGACAGCTTCTCCTCGGCTGCTGAAAAGAGATGCCAATCAGTGACTCTAAGAATCTAAGATGCTCGTTTTACAAAGTTCAAATGTAAGTTTCGTTGATCTTCATAGTTTGTATTGATCACATTCTATATCCCACAGTGAATCACTACTCCTCGGTGCTAGAAGACACTGGAGGCGGAGGTGGTGGGGGTCGTTACTCTTCAATTGGTAACACAACTGCCCCTCTACTCTCATCCACAACAAACAATAACAACAATAATGCTAGTGAGGTGCGGCAGTTGAGGTTTGAAAACCTCATCCTCCAGAGTAAGGTGGAAACTTTGGAGGCTGAGAACAAGAAACTTCGAGAGGTGGGTGTTATTTTTATTTTTTTATTTTTTATTTGATTTTTACTTTCATTGTTGAGATTCGCACCTGATGAGTATTAGGGTTGTTTTATGGAGATAATTGTGGAAACAGTGGAGATGCTATGGAACTGGGCCGATTGAAAATAGAACGATGAGAGATAGAGATACAGAGAGAGAGAGAGATAATGAGAACTGAGAGATAGTCAGAGAAAGAGATAGGAGTCCACTGCAGATTTTGTTAGTCTTGTTTGTTTCATGCACACAAGTACACACACACTTTTTAAAACCTCCCAACACAATTGCATGTGAGGAACTGGAGGAGCTGATGTGACTGCAGCAGTAGTACGGGAGAAGAAGAATCAAGGGAATAGGGGGGGGGTCGTACACAATTTGAGGGTTGTTTTTGCTATAAATACTTGAGTAATTATTGTAATAATTACATATTTCTTATTTCCCATTTCATATAGGGTAGTGCACCTGTGTCGAACAACTCTCATGTAACACTCCCCCCTTCTACACGCTCCAAATACACGACATCCCTTTCCATGTAGCGTGCGTCATTACTGTGACAATGTAGAGACTGATAGAGAAAAAGGGAAATATTGAGAGGAGAAGAGATTGGGGAGTGAGGAAAAGCAGAGGAGCAGGGAGGAAAAAAAGAATGTCGAGAAAGGAGGGATGAGAAAGGAAAGGAGGAGGAGAAAAGGAAAGGGGAGAAGAAAGAGGATCATAAGTAGTAGAGATGGGACTAGAGAAGTAGAGATGGGACAAACAAAGGGAATCAAAGTAGAGATGGGACAACAAAGAAAGAGCGAAAGAGAAGGAAAAAGAGGAAAGAGATGTGAAGGCATGATTTGAGATGAAGGCTAGGAAGCGTGAGAGACTGAGAAAGCCAAGAGTGACCCAAGAAGGAGACTGAGAAATAAGAGAGGAGAGCAGTAGAGAGGAGAGGTGAGAGGGAGAGAGACGAGAGCGGAACGAGACTGAGATAGAAATGAGCGGATGAGCCTCGAGAAGTGACGAGAGACGAGAGAGAGAGAGAGAGAGACGAGGAGAGATCCGAGAGGCGGCAGAGAGAGAGAGTTGGGAGAGGCAGGGAGGATGATGAGACCGAGAGAATGAGAGGAGAGACAGGAGAGAGCGAGGTAGACGAGAGAGAGAGAGAGAGAGGAGAGAGAGAGAGAGAGAGAGAGAGAGAGGGAGCGAGAGAGAGATAGAGAGAGAGAGAGAGAGAGGGCGAGGAGGGAGAGAGAGAGAGAGAGAGAGACGGAGAGAGAGAAGAGAGGGAGAGAATGAGAGGGAGAGAGAGAGGGAAAGTTGTGAAAGGCTGCCAAGTGCCCTGCTACTTACGAGCGAGTGAATAACATGCACTGGCCTATTGCATGTATGCTTCATCATCAGCATCTTTCTCTATCTCTCTCTCTCTCTCTTTCTCTTTCTCTCTCTCTCTCACTACTTCCCTTTACCTCTCTCTCAGCAATTTAAAATGACCCATCCGCATATCTCTTTTATAACACTACGCGACACACGCAAAAATATCCGATGGACGTGTCAGATTCAGATTTGTGGCAAATGTTGGAGACGTACTTAGTGTCGAGAGATTCGCTCGAGAGGTCGCTGATGAATCTTCATTCAACTCCAACTTGGGAACATGAAAATATATTGTTCCCTTCATCTTTTTCCCATAGAAACGTCACATTATTGGCAGAATATAATTATTCGGGACATCTTAGACGTCTTACTTACTCCGCCTGGGGTACACGCTTCCCCTTCTCTTGTCCCCTTTTGGAAAGGACACTAATGGCTACGAAAGGACAGGGGGGAAGGCGGGCGGGGGGGGCGGGGGCGACACGCACTATGGTTACCTCTTACACTCCACCAATCACAGCACATCATTATGTCACGTGATCTCATATCAACCAATCAGGAGCGAGATATTGGAGCCGGAAGGGGCCTGCACGGATAAGTAGTGGTGATTAGCCTCTTTCTGGGATTGTTTTAGGAGGAGGGGGTTAGAGATTAAGGGGCAAGCAAAATGAGAGAGAAGGTATTACTGGGGAGAGAGGAGAGAGACTGAGATGAGAGAGAGACCGAGGTCCCGAGAAGAGAGAGATCACTGAGGAGACGAGGACTGAGACGACGAGAGACGAGAGAGAGAGAGAGGCCCGTTGATGGCGAGAGAAGACTGAGTCCTGAAGAGCCAGAGAGACGAGACAGAGAGAGAGAGGAGAGTACTCAGCTTGGAAGAGAGTCGAATTTGAGAGATGAGAACTCGAGAGAGAGTGAGTGGAGAGAGGAGAGGACGAGAGAGTAGACATTGAACGCTTAGCACAAGAAGATAACAAGAGAGAGGAAAGTAGATAGAACGCAGATTTTCTTCACCCCCCATTCTTTTTCTTCACACCAAACATAGAGAACTGGATGATAGACAGAGCAGAAAGAATAGACTTAAGCCAAAGAAGAAAAACGCAGAGAGACGAGAAGGAGAGAAGAGAGGACGACGTGGAGAGAGAGGGGAATGAGACGGAGAGAGTAGAGAGAAGAGAGAGGTAGAGAGAGAGAGGAGGAGAGAGAAGTGGGGTGCACTAAAGCACATTTCCGCGTGTAACCATGGTAACAAAAGATGGGTCAGGGACTCTCTCTCCCTTCAGGCTACATCTTGTACACAAAGCTTGGTCAAAGAAGATAATAAATATAAAGAGTCATAAAGTTCAATTCCCGATATCGATTAATGAATTATCATTGACATATTTTACATTCAATCAATTAAGTGTACACACTCCAGAGTGGACGGGACCTACGTAGGTACGAGGAGAAAGTCGGATTCTACTTCCGAGGAGTCACTTGCCCTTCTCCCTTCTTACTACAGCACTGGTGTCAGCATCTGATCCACATATGCATCTTTACACCCCCCCTACCGACGTCGTAACTGGGACTGTAACTACACCTCCATACCCCATGTGAGGACATATGTCTGGAGCTCTCTTTCCAATCTCCTCACTTTTCAATTCTAAATAGAAACCAGGTCCTAACCCCCATTTCCTTATTTTCCAGGCAGCAAAACCCAACCACCTGAACTCCTGGAAATCGTGTGATCGAAGAACATCTAACAAAACTAGATCTAGCAGCAGCAACACGACAAGTTGAGAAGCTGAAGAAAGATAATGATGACCTTACATCACAGGTAAATGGGAATTTGTTATCCCTTCTTTGGCTTGTGAGATATATTTTTTCTGGAGCTATGTTTCTCATTTGGGTCATGGTTTTTGAACTTGAGAATGATCAGTTCTTGAAATTTGAATTGTTAGGGTAATTAGTAGGGGTACCCTTCATATTTAGATACTGTCCTAGAAAGAGGGGCGGAACCGGAGGAGGGAGAGTCTCCTCTCTCTCTCTCTCTCTCTCTCTCCTCTCCTCTCTCTACCTTCTCCGTCTCTCTCTCTCTCCCCTCTCCCCACTATGTGTACAAACACCCTAATACTATCAGTGGTAAATGAGATACGAGTGTTCCCATCCTCCCCCCCCACCCCCCCCCCTTAGAAGACAACCCCGGATGTTAGGCGCGGAGATTTTAACCGTCGCCCCCTAATCTAATATCGTGGCAAGATACTACATTAGAATCCTTGCAAATAATTTCAAAAGATAGCTAAACAGACTGACGATTAAATAAGTTACTAGTTTTTGCCACCTTGACCTTGATCTGCCCTAATATAGGACTGCAACAATCTTAGCTACCTACTCTAAATCAGATTACTTTTCATTGTGAAAGTAAAATGAGTAGGTAGGAGCTGGTGAGGGAGTCATTGAGTTTCCAATTTCCTGGTTCATTGGACCATAAAGTTTACTTCTATGAGAAACAAACTGATTGTAGAAGTTGGGAAACGGGGTCAAATAATACCGTACAGTACGCCGGTTGGCGACAACCCAAAATTTAGCTCATGGTAAATTCAAAGTTGGTGTCTCAAATTCTTGATAAGACCGTTTCATGATATAAGGGTTCAATAACTTGATACCTGAATGTCTGACTGCCTCAACCAACAGTTCCACTATTCGGTGTCCAGTTGGTTGTATTTCTAGCTAGCAACATCCTAATTCTGACCCCGAGCTTTTGTATGTAGCGCGCGAAGACACGTAGGTTGGGTGAGTCGCGCTGAACTCCCGCGCGCTCTCATCCGCACGTGCGGACTTGGGCGCTGGTCAAGGCCAATGTTGCACAATGTTTCACAAATTTCTTAACCCCATTCTCTATCTCTCCTCCACAGCTGTATTCCCTTAAAGTTGATCGGCTGGAGAGTCCGAAACATCCTGAAACCCTGAAGAAAGATGTGAAAGAGGATTGGACGGGAACCCAGGCAGATGCCATTGAACATTTATGTGCTGAGGTAAAAACGTGCACTCTTTGTCCCGGTTGCCTTGTTCGAACCTATTTCCAAATGTTTGTCCTTCATATCACGGTTATCGCGTAGTCTAGAACATGACTCCCTTTTATTAACAAGATATATTATTTCAGAACCAGCGACTACGTGAGGCACTGTTTGATGTTAACGAACAGAAGTTTCAGACTCATCGCCTCCTCGAACAAGGGGTAAGTAGACTAAGATCACACTTTTTATCCAGTAACTGTTACTGGGATGTTACATCCATGATTTTATTAGTAACTGCACTTGTTAATAAACCTCGTTTAACCTCCTCTCTAATTCACCCCATGATCCGATCAGAGCCCAGTCCCACCCCGAAAGAGGGTAGATAGTTGTCACATTGAGAATGAACATCTAACTGAAGAGAAGAAACGTCTTCTTGCCCGTCTTGTAAGTTACTGAGTGTTAATTGAGCAACAAACCGAAAATCAAATTACAAATCACAATCTGAACTATGAGAAGGTCGATTTTCGTAACCAAATTGACTTACTAAGCTCTCAACAGGAAGGGGAGGTAGGTGAAACGAAGAGGGTGCGTCAGAAGTACGATGCCCTGCTCACTGAGCAGCATGACAGCAGAGCAAAGATAGCTGAGCTCCAAGCCCAGATATCTCGCTATGAAAAGGATGGGATAGAGAAGATGGGCAGTGACAAACAGACAATCTCTGGTGAGTTTGGAATTGTAGAATGGATATAGTTTTAATAAAATTACTTCAACAAGTAATTACAACAATTGTAGTTGATGACACTGTTCCCACGTAAAAAAGTAGTATGGACAATCCAACGATAAAAAACAACAACAAGTTAGTTAGCCTTACAATCAGAGCCCTAACTCTACATTATCCATCCTTCAGATCTAACCACTAAACTGGCTGAGTTAGAGAAAGACAGGTTGGAGAGCGATGTAGCTCACGAGAGGGCCATGAGGGACAAACAGGAGGAGTTGCAGGGACGGATCGATTTCCACGTCAAAAAGGTATGAAATGAATTAAATTGCATTGGAATGAATGATTTAAAAATGCATTTGCACGATGCTGGTTTGGCATGTGGTAGATTAATTGAGATGAGAGTAAATTGGAGTACGGAGTATCGGAATACAGTGGTACTGTGTGGTGTTGTTGTCAGTGTGTGGTCATCTCTTTCTCTCTCCTCCTGCCCCTTACTACCAGCCTAAACACATTTCTAACACTCCAAGTGTCCCCCCTTATCAGCTAGAAGATATCGAAACTGAAGTGCGACGTGTATCAAGGGTATGTGATTTGATGTGCCAAGAAAAAGATAATGCCATCCAGACTCTTCAGAAGCAGATCAATACCAACGCCATCCTCTCTCGGTGAGTTATGTTACCATAGTTACATATTGCTGAGACATGTTATACCATGGTTACCGGTAGTTACCATGGTTACCACTCAACACAATATTACAACGAGCATTATATTTCAGTTCGAATGAGAACCTCCAGAATACAGTGAATGAACAGGCTGACAGGATCAGGGACTTTGTTTATCGTCAAATGAAGGATACTGAGACCATCAATGAACTCAAAGCTGACGTAATTATTATCCCTCCACTTGGTTCTAAAGCTTTCTCATTACATCTTCTTCCCTGAGGCCTGATGCATTCAACCTTCCCCTGATTCCCACAGCTCCAGCTGTTATTATTTGAACACTGGAACCACGCATTCCTTCTCTCTTTACTCTTTAGCTAACCCACTGAACTCCCTGTCCAGCTGGAAGAAGTAGTAAAGGAGCGAAACGAACTAGATGAGAAGCTACACCAACAGAAACAGATCCACCTACAACGTCTTGCTACACTAAGGGAGCAGATCAATCTGGCTAGATTAGCGTTTAGCTCCATTATCAACATGATACAGGATGACCCCACACTGGACAACGAGGTGGGTTAGGGAGAAGGTGAACCTTGTTCAGGTTGGGGTTTAGATTAAATAATCTATGAAAACATCGGACGTTATATTTTCAATTATCTCATACTGTTTCAGGTACGAGAGGGGCTACTCCAGAGTCTGGCAGAGATTGATTCCCAGCTATCCTCTCTCCAAAGGGAGCTCCTTGATATTGAGAGAATTGAAGCAGAGAACATCAAAACTGATCTGAATGACCTTACTGTGCAGGTGAGATCCTTATTTCTTTTCAAATTTTAACTTGACTGAACGAGCTTTTCCTTGATTTTAACCTGGTTCATTTTCTCCAGTTCCTGAAGAAGTCGGAGCAGTGTGAAAGTCTCCAGACTCAACTTAGTGGATTGGAACTGGACAAAACACGGCTCAACAAGTAAGATTACAATTCTATACAGCTCACTTCATTTCGTGTTTTATTGCCTAAACCTGAGTCATCGGTTAATTGATTAATCTCAATTAATGTTAACTCTCTCAGGAAGCAGCAGGAGTTAGAGACCTCCCTGAATGACTCCCGTGCAGCTGCAACCTCATACGAAGAACAGCACGAGGACATGAGACAACTTCTACACAAGAAACAGGTAATTGTAGAGGAAACAGGAGCTTTTGGGCAGTAACCGACCGAATCAGGAAATACTGGTCCCTGATTGGCTGATAACCAGTGACGTGACCTGAATAACGAGTTCTGATTGGTTGTTTACTTCCTTCGGTCGGTTCCTGTTTTTCGTGTTTTTATCCGTTACTTGATTTCTTGGATTCATTCCAAGTTCATCAGTGTGATAAATTCTCGGGAGGCTACCACTAAAACGATCCCTGATTTCAGATTGAAATTGACACACTGAGGGCCCAGTTACAGAAAGTGAAAGTGAAACTAGGAATTGTTGAAGATGAAAGAGAAACTTGTGAGGGTCGGTACAGGAATCAAAAGGTACGAATGATACAGAAACCCATGGATCTGTTTGTCATGGAGATCTTGGCAAACAGATCCTCTTTAAATCTCAAATGGGATAGCTAAGATATAAAGTTAAACCATGATGTAAAGAAAAAGTAAATTGACAAAGATTTCGGAAGTTGATGAATTACTAAACTTTAGTGTTTGACATGTCTCCCATTTTCCCAGGAAGAGAAAGAGAAGGTGGTGGATGGTGCTGAGATGACAGCGAAGGAGTTGAGAGAGGCGAACAAGAAACTCACCCAAAAAGAGGTACTTTTCATGTGTTTTTAGGGTTAGTTTGGTTTTTGGAAAATATGTTTTTAGGTCGGGGTGATGTGGTTGTTTGTAGTTTTATGTAGTTAAATCGTCGCGTGGCCGTAGTCCCTTGAAAGGACTGACATTGAAGTGTCAGGATATATTAAGCACCAAACATCCAATGTCTAAACAAGTATTAGACTGATTGCCAAGGTTTACAAAGCCAGCTGGGACGAGTAACAGACAACCTGAATCACGTTACTACTCAGGTCATGACATATGTTTTTGTAATACGTATTGTGAAGTGATGTGAAGTGCAGATGTCAGATGTGATGTGCAGATGTTTCATGGCATTTGATGTGTGTCGAATCTCCCCCTGTTTTATGGATGTACCGTGAGGCGTGACTCAGTCGTTCCTTGGAAGACCACATTGCAGCACCTCTAAATTCTTGTCTCACATGTTTAGCTTGTTGTGATGTTTTTAGTTACTCGTGTTGGTCGCCACTGTGTCCATTTTGAGTGTTTTTTAGAGAGAGAGAGAGCTGACGAGGCGAGTCAGACAATAGGACGTAGAGGTGTTGACTGAGACCTAAGAGGATAGAGAGAGCAGAGACCATCAGATTAGGCTTGTTTATGATTCTACGTGAATACTAGTGCACTAAGAGAGAGATGCAGCGACCCGATGATCGCCGTAGAGCTAGCGTCGTTGGAGCGACTTCAGCCTCTAAATGACGTCCATTGCTTTTGAGCTCGTTCGATCGTATTGATCTCTCTCTCTCCATCTCTTTCTTCTCTCGCGTGCTCCTCTCCTCTCTTCCGTACCCCCCTACTATCTCGCTCTTCTCTCTCCTCTCTGACTCTCTTCTCTCCTCTTCTCTCCATCTCTTTCTGACTACCCGCTATCTCGTACTGAGGAGAAGAGAGGAAACCGAACAGAAGTCAACTGAATACTACATTTCAACTTCTATATTGCCCCCTCCTCGTACAATTAAAAGTTGTGTACTGCATGTAAACAGGACGGCGTGACACGAATAGAGAAAAGTGTCAGTGTATGCATGTGTTATAGTTTTTAATGATTGGTGCATGGTTTAATTGTTCGTTTGGCACGTGTGTTTGATGAGTGTTTGCGAAAGTATAGTTATTCTAACCGGAATCGTATCCCCGATTCCGACCCGAAACCCCTGCTTTTACCATTGCCATCATGATTCATTACCCCAATACTTACAACAGATATCCCATGATTCATTACCCCCGTATACTTACAACAGATATCCCATGATTCATTACCCCCGTATACTTACAACAGATATCCCATGATTCATTACCCCCGTATACTTACAACAGATATCCCATGATTCATTACCCCCGTATACTTACAACAGATATCCCATGATTCATTACCCCCGTATACTTACAACAGATATCCCAGCTTCAGAAGGGTGTATCAAGGAGCACCATTCAGATAGGCCTGCTCAATGAGGAGATGAGACTGGCTGTCAATGCCCTGCTGGATCTTAATCAGCAGTTTGATAGTGAACCCATGGAGGAACACGTGAGTTAATTGGGGGGTTTGGTTATTGCATCATGTCACTCACCAGAGTTCAGTGTTTTGGGTATTTGGACTGTGTTATTGCTTGAAATACAGATATAGCATACAGAAACTCATATTAACCAATGTTAACCAATATGTTAATCAATGTGTTATCCCCAGTTGGAGTCTCTCCAAGATATCAGTAGGGAGTTGGAGGATTTAGAACTTGCTCTGGAGAAGACCATGGGAAACCAAGACTCTACCATCTGTGATATGCCATGTGAGTGAGAATAATTTGTTGTGAGTCATTAACTTTTCCTGATTTATTGCTAACAAATTAAGAAACATCAAGGGTTGTTAAAAAGTTTGTTTTGTTTTCTGTTCTTTCAACCCACCCAAAACAGCTCGGTATCACTGACTCATGATCCCCATCCAGTGCGTGGTACAAGTGGTGACAAGATATCCCAGTTACTTCAGGAGCTAGACTTCTACAAATCAGCCAACCCTCCACCAACTTCTTCACCAGGCAAAAAAGGTACTGTAACACTCTCCCCCGTACTGTACCTCTCCCCCGTACCACTGTACCACTATCCCGTGTAACAGCATCTTCTTTGAGTTAGCAGTTCGTGTTTTTATATTTGCCTGTATTTCTGTTCCTCATTCATTTGTTGTATTTTGAGAGCCTGATCAATTGATTAATATCAATTCAATCACTTTGTTGTAACTTGTCGTAATAAGTACATGATTGTGCCCTCTATATATTGAAGCCCCATGATTAGTAGTTGTCTCTCCTGAATATCTGATCGTGATGTTAGCGTATCCTGGACCTGTTTGTTTATGTGTGATGCCGAGTGATGTAAGCGGACTCCTTCGCTTGATGCGTGATCTGCGATGCACGTATCATAATGGAAGCAGTACAGTGTTCAGCACTTGCCAGTGTCCAGCAAACAGCACTTGTCAGTGCCCCTTCTAATAGTGTTCAGTACTACTAACAGGACCTCTAACACGTGGGCTATCTACGGAGACTGTCAGTACTACCACCGCTAAACAGTGGGTCTACAACCCTAAATATGATGAGGAGGAATGAACAGTTTCCGTCTATCCCTATAAGGAATGAACAGTTCTGGGTCAGCTCAGAGCTCGGTTGTTGTTAAAACTGTCATTGTACGAGGAAATGAGGGTGAATTGGATAGAACTGATTGTTGGGTTTTTGATAACCGGTGCATCAGAATCTTTGACCATGGACGTCATTTGCTTTTCAAAGATTCATAGTCTTATTCAAATAGTGCATTTAGATAACTTGATATGCTAATTACATGCTTATTAGACGTTAATTAGTACCAAGTATATAATCTACGATTGCTGTTTAATTTATCTTATCTTTATTGCTATGTTTACAAGCTGATTTTCACATACGCTACTACCGCTGTCCGCTAACTCCCCCCCCCCCCTAACTTCTTAATTATCCCCATCCCTCGACCCTGTTATACCACCCTAGTCTTCATTCAGTCAACTACTCAACTGTTGTGTTCTTCAAGAATGTATCAGTTCTAAAGGATCCCCATCCCCAATCCCTAATATCCCCAATATACCCCTTGTTCCAAACTAACTTGACCCCCCCTCTATGAATTCAGGCAATGTGGAGATGGCAACAGCAGCAGATCAAGCTTACAGGAAACTCAGGCACCAGGTTAGTGAACTTACTCAATACCTTCTAGACCCTCTTTAAAAAACAACAAATGCTAGTCGACCCTCTCTACACAACCCCTACGCAAGACATGTACGACGTACATTGTACGTGTGGCGACACCTTTTCATGAAGTCACGTATCCCTCCCAACAATCAATATCCCAAACCCCAGTTCTCAGCGGATACCTGACATTTACCTAACTCCCATCCCAGGTTGAGTGTGCCCATCAAGAGAGATTGCAGTTGGCATCCCAATTAAAACTAGTATCAGAACAATGCTGCATGTACAAGGACAGCCTGGTTAGTACATTTCTATTGTAATTTTGATATCATTTAAATTTCCTATACTCCCCTTTTGATTTTCTATTTTTCACCAATCACCAAGCCCCACCCCTCTCCCCACGTATTTCCTTCATCATGATCCAAGCAAAGAATGCCTTAACCCCCCCCCCCTAATTACAATTTGGTTACCTTTTTGACATGATTCAAATAATCTCTTCCTATTTGAATTTTCGAACCCACCCTCTTTCCTCCAAGTGAAGAATAACTTAAGGGTACGCTAACCAAAATTTTTTTTCGAGTGCAGGGAAATCTCTCACCGTAGGGTTGTAGGCCATACCAAGGAGACCTCAAATATGTAATTTTAGCCCTTAAGTCGAATTCATATTTTTGCTACAGCTGTTTAAAAAATGTCCTGTAAATACGTTTTTGGCATCTCAAAAATTTTTTTCTAAAGATAGGAGCATGAAAATTTGGGGATTTGAAGAGGACATGAAGGTGAATGACCACAAAAAATTTTTTTGCAATCCGAGCTGTTTTCCGGTCCTGAGATGGATTTCTTTTTTTCCACTTTAACGCCCTATTTAGCAAAGTTCCGAAAACATGTGAAAGCTGTAAATTGGTGAAAAGTTGCGTCTAACGATTATCTAAGTGGCCATAAATTTTGGGCGTGTCCTTATTTGAGATAAGCTGTACAGAGTTTTTTTTGTGAAAGCCGTCATTTCAGAAATAAATAAATTCCCTGTATCTCAAAAACGACTGATCGTAGAGACCTGAGACTATGCTTAAACGATTCAGAAGGTCCGATTTTGGGGGGGTCTTGTGAGAGACATTTTGCTCCTACTTCAACCGTTTTTGCTGTAATTGCGAAAAACAAATTCTATGAAAAGGGCAAAAGCTAAACTCCAATATCCTGTAATTAGGGAATTTTAGCTATGAAAGGACCGAAACTATGGAAAAGTGTGTAACAAGCTAATTCCTTCACAATTTGGTCCATATGGGTCCCTATAATCACCAAAAACAAAATCACAAAAAATCCACGATGGCGAAGATGGGTTTTTGTTTTTCGCAATTACAGCAAAAACGGTTGAAGTAGGAGCAAAATGTCTCTCACAAGACCCCCCCAAAATCGGACCTTCTGAATCGTTTAAGCATAGTCTCAAGTCTCTACGATCAGCCGTTTTTGAGATACAGGGAATTTATTTATTTCTGAAATGACGGCTTTCACAAAAAAAACTCTGTACAGCTTGTCTCAAATAAGGACACGCCCAAAATTTATGGCCACTTAGATAATCGTTAGACGCAACTTTTCACCAATTTACAGCTTTCACATGTTTTCGGAACTTTGCCAAATAGGGCGTTAAAGTGGAAAAAAAGAAATCCATCTCAGGACCGGAAATCAGCTCGGATTGCAAAAAAAAATTTTGTGGTTATTCACCTTCATGTCCTCTTCAAATCCCTAAATTTTCATGCTCCTATCTTTAGAAAAAAATTTTTGAGATGCCAAAAACGTATTTACAGGACATTTTTTAAACAGCTGTAGCAAAAATATGAATTCGACTTAAGGGCTAAAATTGCATATTTGAGGTCTCCTTGGCATGGCCTACAACCCTACGGTGAGAGATTTCCCTGCACTCGAAAAAAAAATTTGGTTAGCGTACCCTTAATCCCCATTCCCTAATTACAGGTTGACAAAGAACGGCAGCTAAATGAAGCAGAGGAGAACCTAACCAAACTCCAGGAAGCCTTTGAGCCCATTGTGGGTCCCTCCAAGACCCGTCACAGGCCCCTCTACCCACCCACCATGTCCATCGAGAACATGAGGTCACTAATCGAGGAGCGGGATGACACAATTCGAGATCTGAAGATGGAACTCAAGAAAACCACCGCTCAAACCAAGGCCGTTATTGGACAGAATGCCCACTGTAACGATGTCCTAGCATCCCACAAACAGATGATATCCCAACTACAGACATGTCTTGATGAACAAGAGGGCCAGTACGCACTCCTCCTTGCATCCTACAAACACTCCGCTGGGGAGAGGATCAGGCAGATATACGAGCACAAATGTGAACAGACAGAGGTGGATCACCTCTTCCAGGCCATAGTGGAGAGTGCAGAGGGGAGCGAGAAGAAGAAGAAGGGTCAAAACAGTGATGCAGAGAGGTTGAAAAAGGTTGTTATCTCTCTAAAGAAAGCTCTGGATGATGAAACTGATAAGAGGAAGAACGCATCAGTAGACTATGATAACCTAAAGAGTGATATCAAGAAATTAGCAGTAAAACTAACAACCGATGGTCAACTTTACATTCCCACCGCTGATGCTGACATGCAGACTGGTGTTTCTCAGCGAGATGGTATCTGTCAGACATATCTCCCTGGTCAGACTCCCTCTAAGAAATCAAAGGGGAAGAGTGGGACTGGGAATGCTTCCACTGTTGACGGTGGGGCCGATGCTGGCACCCAGTCTGTCTACTCTGAGTATGCCAGTCAGGGAGCCTGGTGATGAGGAAGAGGATGAGAGTGTGACAGAGCCAATGCCAAGTAATTTGGGAGATCCTGCAGATCTGTGGAGAGCTAAAACAACTGCTCAGCGATCCCTCAAAAAGATGATGAAGGAAAATATCAAACTAAAGGATGCCCTACAAGCATCAGTCGCTGAAAACTCTGAAATGAGGGAGAAGATCATGATGCTGCTCCAAGGTGATCCTTCCCTCATTGCTGCAGAACTTGAGAAAACTCTCAATTCGTGCGCTGAAAGCCGCAAAGTTATTGCCGATCTTCTCAACGACAAAGAGAACCTCTCACAAAAGATTGATGAAGATCTCCAACCACGGGTTAAATCACTGAACGATGAGATTAGCCAACTCAAGGAGACATGCGCAGACTCTGCGACAACAGTTGGCTGCGAGTGAGGCTGAGAAGAACAAGTTGATAGAAGAGAAGGAAGCCTTCAAACCTGAACCACCGGGCAGTACAACTGGAGGGGACGTTGTGAAGGAGAACGTGAGACTGCAAACCAAGGTTCACAATATCTACCAGGAGAATCTGAAGCTGAAGTTTGAGAAAAAAGCTGCAAAGGAAGCGGCACACAAGGAAGCAGGTGGTGGGTACATGCCCGAGTCAACAGCAGAGGAGTGTACCCAAAATCAGAGGATCAGCACTTTGGAGGAAATGAGCGAGAAGATAGAGAACTCTCTCAGTGAATCAATTGGAGGACGGGAAGATGTGGGTGGGTTGAAGGAACAAGTTCTAGATCTCCAGAACGCCCTTCAGGATGCATATGACACGATCAAGGATTACAAAGAAAAACTTGCTAATGCCCCTGCCCCTGGAGAGGGTGGAGGTGGTGGTGCGGCTCCTGCCCAGGTCGAGTCTGCTGCTCAACAGGATGATAGAGAGCAGAGCATCCACGATCAGGAGAGTAGGACCACTCAAACAGAGGTACCAGCGGGTCCAACACGAGTCCAGCTGTTGGTAAAGATTGCCATTATCGGAACAAAGCTGACCCACAGGACTAAACAGATTGAAGCACTGGAGACTACTATCAAGGAGAAGGAGAAGGAGATAGAAGACAAGGAGGAAGTGGTGAAGGACAAGGATGAGGATATCGGGAAACTAGAGGAGAAGATAACCGTGAAAGAAGCAGAATTGGAGGAAAAGAGAGCTGAGATCTCAACATTCCTGGAGAAAATGGAGGAGTTCGAGAAAACTCTGGCGGCTAAACAAAAGGAGATTGAAGATCTGGTGTTCCAAGCGGAGGAGGAAGCAAGCAAGACCGCCTCAGCGGGGGCTAATCTTGAAGATTTGGCAGCGTGGAAGAGCAAGTACGCGGAGGTCAAGGCCCAGAAGAAGAAGCTGCAGGGTGCTATTAACTTCGCTAACAAGACTCTAGAGGAGTACAAGGTTAACATTGACATGTTGACTGGGAAGGTAGTGGAGCACGACGAGGCCATGAATGGATTCTTTGAAACCATCTCGGCTGCCATTAAGAATGATCCCATTTGTTGTGACAAGAACTTTGGGTATATCAGTGAAAAGGACAAGCTACAATCTGCAAAGAATATCATCGTCAAGTTCATTGAGTTTACTAGTGATTATACCACTAAGGTGGAGGATTTGACTAAGGATCTCAAATCAACCAAGGAGAATCTCACCAACACGACAAACAAAGCATCAGATCTGCAGAAGAAGTTGGAGAACACAGCGGGAGATCTGGAGAGAACTAAGAATATTCTGGAGACCTCACAACTTGAGTTGACCCAGAAAACGGGCGAGTTTACAAAACTGAAGGCTGAGTTTGATAAAACCAAACTCTCCCATGATAATCTTGAGGAGAAGATAACTTCCCTGGAAGCAGCACTAGACACCAAAACTAAAGCCCTGGAGAAGCTGGAAGGTGACCTTAATGACGCAAGAGGGAAGCTGGATGATGCAACACAGAATATGGCAGAACTAGACAGAACTCTAGCGGAGAAGGAGAAGAGTCTTGTGGAGAAGGAGAAAGATGTCGAGGAGGCCAAATCCCAACTCCAGGCACTCTCCGAGGCCCACGAGGCATCTCAGAAGGAAAGTGAGAAAGCGGAGGAAGAAGAGGAAGAGGAGGAAGATGAAGAGGAAGAGGAGGTCGAGGAAGAAGAGGTGGATGGGGTGAAAACACTTTCCAAACGATCTGAGAAACTAAAATCTGAGAGAGCTAAATCCACTAGAGCTGATTCAATCAAGACAGTACCTCCTAAGAGCGAGAAGGGTGGGAAGGCTAATGTTGCGTTGATGTCCAAACTAGCGAACATAGAAAAAGAGATAGGAGATGTGAACAGGGATATACTCAGAATTAAGACTGCCCTGACGGAGGCTAATGACGCTGAAGACAATGATGAAGATGACGAGGGAGAAGGGAAGAAGGAGCACTTCCAAAATCTGGATGGCCTCCTCGATCGGCTGACTACTCGAAACAAAACACTGGCCTCTCTGTGCTCTGAAAATGGTATAAAGAGCAGGCCGAGAAGGACCCGGGGAGGTCAGACTGATTACACGATTCCACACTCAGAAGAGATTGAGATGCCTGGAACACTATATGAGCCTAGTGAGAAACACAGCTCCACAGATACCCTCTCTGCAGTCTCTGAGATCACCGATAAATCAACACCAGTTGGTAATCTTGACAGTAGGTTGGCTGAACTGAATGAACAGATCGAACTAAAGGATATGGAAATTCAGGAACTAAAGGAGAAGTTAGATGAGATGAGGAAGATGAGCCCCTCACCTGCCCCTTCAGTTGTCAACGATGATCCAGAGTCTCATGATATCAACTACTGGAAAGAGAAGGCTACCAGACTTGATGGATACAAAAAGAAATGTACCATTCTGGAGAAAGATCTGAAAAAGGCCCAAACAGAGCTTACAAGTCTTCGTAAACAGTCCATTCGGTCCCGTGAGTCATCCATGAAGGAGGGTGATTTGGATGAACAACTGAAGAACCTACAACAGCAACTGGAGGCTGATAAACAGAGACAACGTGAGATCGAGGAGAATATCCAGCAGAGCAAGAATGAAGCAAAACAAGATCAGGAGGAACTCAACAAGAAACTCATCAGTTCAATTGAAGAGAAGGAGAAGGTGGTGAGTGATCTGTTTGAGAAGATCAAGGCAAAGAAGGGGATGCTGGGAGAGGGGAGAAGTGAGAGAGGAGATGTTAAGGCCGAGATTGAGAAAACAATCGGGGAATCTGCCAAGACGTATCAAGATTTACAGAACCGATTCCAACACCAAGTCTCCCAGAGGGATGAAGAGATTCTCCAGCTAAAGAGCAATTTGAGGGACTCAAATAAGGTCAAAACAGATACCACCCGAGACCTGGAGGATAAGGGGATGATGGTTGAGAGATTGGAGAACAAGGTCCGGTTGTTAGAACAGGATATGAATGATGGATCTCGAACATACAAAGCCTTCAAACAAGAGATATTTGAACTGAAGGACATTCTGGAGGACCGAGCAAAGAGAATCAAGAACCTCGAAAGTGATCTTCACTCCCTCAACAGCACCGTTCAAAAGTCAAACGACAACGCTGAGCTAGCGATTAAAAGAATGCGGGAGGCTGAAGTTGCACGGAATGATGTTGCTGAAAAGTCGTTAGCTAAACAGAGAAAGTTAGATGACGAGGTCAAGGGCAAGGAGAAGTATGTGAGGGATGCGGCTGCCAAGGTCAAGGCAATGGAAGCCCAGGTGGATGCGTTGAAGAATGTTCTGGTTAAAAAACACGAGGTGGATAGAGTTGGAAATGAGCTGTTGGAGCTTGAAATTGATCCTGAAATTGCCAAAACCATGAATAATGCAGATTTGTTGGAGAAGGTTCAAAAGTTAGGAAGCCGGCTGCAGGAGTCCGAGGGTAAGAGAATTGAACTGAAGGTGGACTTCAAAGCCACTCTCTGTGAACTGGAAGCTCTGAACCAGTTGTTGGAAGAGAAAGAGAAGGACAGAGATAGGATGGTGAAGTTAGTGGCTCAACTGAGGAAGGAGATAGATAAGGTAAAAGCAGATGAGAGTACCCCGTCAGTTAAATCTGACCACTCCAACTACCAGTTCTATACTGATGAAGAGTACAATGATCTCCAGGATGAACTGCAGAAAATGGCAGAAGAGTTGAAAACTGCTGATGAGCAAAAGAAGCATCTCCAGAAGCAGAGGAAGCAAGAAAAGTCACAATTTGATAGAATCAAGTCAGAACTAGCTAGAAGGATCGAGGAGTATGCGTGTCTCTTGGCAGTACATAACAAACTAGAGAACTCTATTTCAAATTTAGAAGAACAGTGTATGAGCAAGGGCCTCGAGGCTGTAAAGTACCGAGAGGAGATCCTCGGGCTGAAGGACAAACTAGCAACAGTCCAACAAAATGCAGACACGGTTGAGGACATGTGGAGGAGTAAGAATGGGGAGATCGAAGATCTGAAAAACCAGCTTTGTCAGTACGAAATGGATATCAAGTCGCTGAATAATGACATTGGTCGCCTCCAAGAGGAACGTGAAAGCGAGAGGGATATCTGGTCGAGGTCTCTTACGGAGATCGAGGAAGACAGGAACAACCTGCTGAAAAAGATCGAGGAGATTTCTGCAACTGCCATGGGGGCAGGGTCCAAACGGAACTCCAACATTGACCATGCCAAGAGGTTCGTCAACATCCTAAAAGACCTCAACCACGAACGACTTACATCAGCTACCGCCCACCAAAGACTCGAATTCACTGCTCTGCAAAACGAGATAACTGATCTGAGAAGGAAGTTGGAGTTAACCGATAACAAGAGAGCTCATCTAGTCCACGAGTTGAAGAGATCTGAGTGTGAATTACAAGAGTTGAGGGATGTGGGTGATATGAAGACTGAGGAACACCGTGCCTTTGTTAACCAGATCTCCTCAGCCAATGCTCGCCTTGCAAAGAGCGAACGGAAGCTCCAGGATGCTGTGTCTGCAATGAAGCATGAGAGGCAGTGTGGCGAGTTGTTATTGGAGGAAAACAGACATCTCTATGCTGACAAAGAGAAGAATGAACTTCAAATTGAGGAACTAAACACCAACCTCAAGGTCCTGTTGGCAGAGTTGAATGCTTCAAACGGAAAAGTTTCCGGTATCTCTGATAAACTAGCCCACTGTGAGAACTTGGTTAACAATCTTCACAAAACCAACAAACTGAAGACGGGAGACAACTACGAGTTGGTGGAACTAAACGCCCATCTGATTGAGAAGCTTCATGGCTATGAGCCTGTGGATCAGATCTCAGAGGAGCTAGATGAACTCAGACAGCAGATCCAACCTGACCGGGGTCTCACTGAGATGTTATACGAGATAGAGATCCTACAGAATGAGAAGAACAAGTTGGAGAATGAACTGAATCTCGTCAAGTGTCGTGAGAGTGAGATGGTCAAGGTGGAGAGAGTGAGACAAGAACTGAAGGTGTCGGAGTTGGAGAACAAGATTGGAATCATGCAGAGTAACAGGGATGGTACTGAGGAGTTTGTGGTCAATCTGAATGCAGAGAACAATGAGCTCAAGAATCAGTTGTATGATATGCAGTACCAGTGTGAGAGAGCGGAGAATAAGGCGAGTAAGGTTGAAAAGGAGGTGGTGAAACTCCGGGGGAGGGCAGAATTCCGTCCTGCTCCCGCTGTCCGGTCACCCGAACCAGATCCAAAGACAGCTCACGTCATAGAAACTCTGAAGAACGATCTGAGTAAGGCGAAACAGGCATTGAAGCGAATGGAAAAAGAGCGAAACAGCCTGGAAGACACAATAAACCGACGTGAACAAGATTACACGGCCTCAACCGAACAGACAAAATATTATGAACAAGTGATTGGAGAACTGAACACTGAAGTTGGTAAACTTGAACGAAGTTTAGAGGAGGCCCAACGGGACATAACCGCTAAAGTAAGTGAGCTCCAGTCAGCCCAGAACCAAATGTCATCCCTCGCCGAAGAGAACTGGAGTCTGACAGACCAGTTATCAGAAGTTACTGAGAGTAACAACAACAAGGAAACCATCATAGCAAGCCTGAAGAAGAAGTCTGAGGGGATGGAGAATAAGTTGGCGGTTGTCCAATTAGAGTACGAGCAGCTACAGAACGAAATGGAGGAAGTAGCAGAGGAGCTGGATACCCGAGCAGGACAAGGGAATGAGGAGAAGAGGGAGATGGGGGAGACAATTAAAGAGGTGATATCCCAGAACGAGAGACTTGCAGAGGAGAACCAGCGATTAGAGACTGAGTTGAGGGAAGCAGAGGGTAATGTTCAAAGTCTAAAACGAAACAAATCGTCAGATAACGAAACTAAACGGCAGTTGAAACTCCTCAAGGAGGAGAATGAGACTCTGCAGAGTGAGTTGAAGAATGTGGAGGGTAGCTGTAAAAAGTTATCTGCTGAAAATACCCGACTATCAGAAGCAAGCTGTTCCCTTCAAATGATCTCTGGGAAAGTGACGGAACTGAAGGAGACTAACGAGAAGTTAAAAAGAGCACTTAAAAAAGACCAGCTCCGGGAGGATGCCCGTTACCTCACTCTCTCCTTCATGGATAAGATAATCAAGAAGTTAAATGATCACATCCCGGATGAGATACACAGATTACAATCACTCTTATCCAGTAAAGAGCTGGATATCCAGAGGCTGGATGTTGAGGTGTCATCCCTCCATGCGGAACTAGCTGAAGCCGATAGGGTTATGGTGTCTCATGGTCTAAAGAACACCCCTGCAGCACCCATTGATAACAGGTACAGTCCCAGCTGTTCATGTGCTTATATTTTTCTAATAATCATTTCTCTGCTCTATAACTCCTAATTGTTTTTCCCATTCCCAGCCCCTCCCCGGCCTTTGTTAATATCCCCCCTACCACATAGGGAGTTGTATACGGCACAGAAGAACCTTGCAGTGGCAAACAGGAAGGTGAAGATTCTCGAGAACCAGTTGGAGGATGTGCGGGCTACAGTCGAGGATATGTTCAGGTAAAGAGATCAGATAACTATATCACAGCTCGGGGAAAGGGTTTTGCTCGGTATATCAGGGGGGGATATTGCATGTTAATTTCCTATACCGAGGGAAGTTGATCAATGATCCTCCCGGTAAATTGGGGTTCCGGTAAATCGGGGTCCGGCTGTAATATAACAACAAATCAAAAAGTCATCTAGATTGATAGCTAATATTTGTCTCTGGTGTTATTTCACAATACCTTCAGTGTCTTCACCACTACCTGTATAAGGCCTACCAATTCTATTGTTTCTACATTTCTACCAGCGTTTCACCTTGGATATGAGTCTTTTAATCTCAAAACACTACTTCAGTGTCCAGTACATTCACTCCTTACCTGACTGCTCGGTATCTTAAAACCAGCCAGCATCTTGCGCACCTCTAGAAACGTATCTCTGTCCACAACCAGAAGGGCAACTGCAGTGTAGCTCGGCTGGAAACACTGGAATAGACAAAACTGCGTTACGGCAACATATGGGCTTATGGGATAAAATGTGCCAATAGTATCCAGGATAACTTTTACGATCTGCCCTCCCACCAGGACTAACACCATCTTAGCACTATTCCTCCGCTGCTCTCTTGTCTCTGCGGGTGTATCGTCTGCTTGACGCAACATCTTGATAGTCCGCCATGCGTGTTCCAGAGAGGATATAAGGAGAGAGAACATCAATATATCAGAAACGATACGAGAAAACATATTAACTATAACGGAATAGTTAGTTTTCTTTGACTCTGAGTCTGCGACCAACTGAGAAAACTTATATATTATGAGACCAGCATCTGTATTATAAATAGTAATGGCCAATGCAGGCATGCATATAACTACAGCTGCAATACCAAAACCAATAACTTTCCTCAGGATCTCTTTGTAAGGGACAGCATCAAACGGGTCCGCGACTGCTCGATACAGAGAGAACGCCATAAGATACAGCAGGGCAGCAGAGTAGAGATTCCCGGAGTAGTAGAAAAAGTTGTAGATTTTATCAAACGCAGTTGCATCACGATATTCTAAGTCCTGATTTGGGGTGTCTTTAACAATGGAATAGGTCCAGTTGGTAGAAATGAACACACCGAGGACAAGGTACACCCCACAAAGACAGGTTGTCAGTAGAGCCGGAATAGAGTTGGAGATCCGGGAAATCCGGGACTTCATTACAATTGGGTTGAGGAGAATGCCAGGCAGGGACAGGAGGACGACCAGAGTAAGGAAGAGAGGGTCCACATAGGATGGGAATGTCCTTTTGATATCTTTGCAGCCCCTGGTGAACGTATCAACAAAAACTGCCATGTTATCCAATATGAGAGACTATAAAGACACCAAGGAGAAATTTCACTTGCTCTAGGGTAGTTAAAGTGCACATGTCCACAACAATTACAAGCAAGGCAGAGTGAGAGATAGATATAGAGGGGAAGAGAGAGATAGATAGAGAGGGGGAGAGAGAGAGAGAGAGAGAGAGAGAGAGAGAGAGAGAGAGAGAGAGAGAAAATAGGATGTCACAGATAATCGAGCACAGCTGTTGATCCACGGGTTATAAATTATATCACTGAATATTGTATAATATCTTCGAAGGTGTATAAAAGATATTTTATGCCACAAAGGTAAAACAAACTCAAGACTCTCTAGACAAAAAGTTACCTAAAATAGGTGTGGAAGTGTGACAACCATGTCCACTACGGCAGACTTTATGAGGTCCTGGCCGGCTTCCCATTCCTTCGACATCGAGAAAGGGAGAGCCTAGCACCATAGTTATCCATACCTGAACAATACCGCTAATACCGCCCCCAGTATTGCTCAGCGTTCGCCTAAGTAACCTAACTAAATCCCCCCTGATCTAATTATCCATCTCTTTTACAGGGAAAACAAAACGCTGTCAGGTATATTAAAGGAGATTGAGACTTGTCAGGAGGAGGATCTATCTCTAACCCCACCACCCCCACCCATGACTTCTTCAAACCATACTACCCCTGAGAGGGACTCATCCAAGGTAGGTCCCACGATTTAGTAGTATTTTTTGTGTAGTTAGATTAGCGGTGTTAGCGCTTATTTCTCCCTTCTATTTCTCACTATCCATATCCCCCTTCTATATCTCCCAATCCCTCTCCTCTCTCTCCTCTCTCCCTCCCCCTTCTCCCTCCCTTATGTTTCTCCCTAACCCACCTAGGTAATAGAACTACAGCTCCCCCTTTTCTCTCCTCTCTCTTCTCTATCCCTCCCTCTCACTCCCTAACCCACCTAGGTAACGGAACTACAGCGACAGTTGGAGGATATGAATGAGGAACTAACACGTGCCCACAACCAACTGTCACTCACCCGACAAAATCCAGACGGAAAGTAAGGAATACGGGATGCACCCCTTGTTTAACCCGCTGATATAGTCATTAGTCACTCGACATCAGAAATCATTTTCAACCGAGCGAGGGACCCTGAGAGATGGTCCCCAAATGCCATCTCCCCCCTACTAACCAAACCTGCACCCTCCATTTAGGTTCGTTTGTACGAGGTGTAAGAACGTGATAAGCTCCGTGTACAGCCTAGATGAGGGGTCACTGAGGGACATGGTGGAGAAAAAAGACAAAGAGATTGTGTCAACAGAAGAGGTACGTACTAGAAGCTAGTAATCTTATTGGCTCTTTGAATTGTGGATGGAACGAAGCCAGGGTCTCAATTGTCCGCCCCATTATATACGTAGTAGCTTGTTACTAGCCTGAAGCCTAGCTCTTTTAGATACTGGTTGTTGATGATTTAGATCTCACATTTTCACAGCCCCATTCCTTCTTGCTCGACCCTCTCTCACAACCCCATTCCTCCTTGCTCGATCCTCTCTCACGACCCCATTCCCCCATTAGGAGATGGAGGACTTGAAGAAGAAGATAACAGTTTTAGAGGGTAAAATGAGGACCACTCATCACGGTGCTGGCACTTCTATGGTGTCTTTATCTCGGGTTAGTTAGTTAATTAGTCACTTTGATTAGTTAATTGATTAATTAGTTAGTTACTTTGATTAGTTAAATAATTAGTTAGTGAACTTGCTCTCACTAACGACGGAAGCTGATTCTTCCAATTGTTCCAGCGTTTGACATTTTTTCCTACTTTCTAATTCCTTCCCCTCTTTATACAGGAAACTTATTCCCTAAAACGGCAGCTCCGGCAAGCTGAGGGCAAGCTGCGAGATCTGTGTCGAGACAGGGAGGAGTGCTGTGTCCAATTGAGAGAGGTTGAACCACAACGACTCCATTCTCCCAAGAAGTTTAATAAGGGAGAAGTGATGAAGGAACTGAAATGGGTGAGAAATGAATTTTGACGAACATTAACCAAATCAGTGGAATGAAGTGACAAACATTAACCAAAATGAAAATTCCAGTTTGCAGGAAACGACCGAACCGGGTTTTTTTCCATCGAACCGAACCGAACCGAATTTGAAAAACTTTTTTACCGAACCGAACCGAACCGAACCGAACCATACAAAACTTTGGCAGGTCGGTAGAACTTCGACAGAATTTAGGGTAGGTCTGAATTTAGGGTAGGTCTGAATTTAGGGTAGGTCTGAATTTAGGGTAGGTCTGAATTTAGGGTAGGTCTGAATTTAGGGTAGGTCTGAATTTAGGGTAGGTGAATTTAGGGTAGGTCTGAATTTAGGGTAGGTCCGTAACGTATCGTTTATCAAAGCATTGCAATTCGACATTAGGTTCTGATTAGGTCGCTGAACCGCGTCCCGTATCTCGTATCAACTCATTTCAATTCGATCTTAGTCACCGATTAGGTCCCTGAACTGCGTCCCGTATCTCGTATCAACTCCCCCATAAAAAAGTCGCTTGGCAAATTCCCTCGTCGCTCGGCAATTGGTTCGGCAACAACAGGTGGTTTGCCGAGCCAGTCGCTCGGCTAATCAAGGAAGTCTCCGTGATTTCACCGCGTTCTTACAGAAAAAGCACATTTTTTCAGCACTTTGTATTTTTCAGCAGGAGATTTTGAAAAAAAGTGCTGAAAAAATGTACTTTTTCTGTAAGAACGCGGTGAAAACACGGCGACTTCCTTGATTAGCCGAGCGACTGGCTCGGCAAACCACCTGTTGTTGCCGAACCAATTGCCGAGCGACGAGGGAATTTGCCAAGCGACTTTTTTATGGGGGCTCATTTCAATTCGATCTTTGTCACCGATTAGGTCACTGAACCGCGTCCCATATCTCGTATCAACTCATTGGAATTCGAGGTTAGACACAAATGAGATGGCAAACGAATTGTTTTTTTTTCTTAAACAGGTTTCAACTCAGGATGGAACTCTTAAAGTCTACGTGCATAAACTAATAATTTCATTTGATGCAATACGGAACACAGTATACCGACCTAACTCAGTTCACCTACTTTAAGTAGTACTTAGTCTCGGTGACTAAGATGGAATTGCAATGAGTTGATACGAGATACGGGACGCGGTTCAGCGACCTAATCGGTGACTAAGATCGAATTGAAATGAGTTGATACGAGATACGGGACCTGGTTCAGGGACCTAACTTGTGTCTAACCTCGAATTTCAATGAGTTGATACGAGATACGGGACGTGGTTCAGCGACCTAATCGGTGACTAAGATCGAATTGAAATGAGTTGATACGAGATACGGGACGCGGTTCAGCGACCTAATCAGAACCTAATGTCGAATTGCAATGCTTTAATAAACGATACGTTACGGACCTACCCTTCAGACCTACCCTAAATTCAGACCTACCCTAAATTCAGACCTACCCTAAATTCAGACCTACCCTAAATTCAGACCTACCCTAAATTCAGACCTACCCTAAATTCAGACCTACCCTAAATTCTGTCGAAGTTCTACCGACCTGCCAAAACTTTTTCTGTATAAATGTTTCTCTAAAAAGTCATGGAGAGCACCGATCAAGGTATTGAGAATCATTCCCTGAAATTTTGTTAAAAAATGTTTGAAAAAATTTCAAAGTCAATTTTGTGAAAAAATTTTCAGAGTCAATTTTATCGTAAATTTTCTATGTCAATTTTTGCGTACGAATCGTGTTTCGAATAGGCAATGCTATACGGGAATGGTATTGCTAATTAGCAGGATTAAACGAACCATGAATCGTGTCTATCTAAATTTCCTAATTAGATTTGATGGGGGATCACGTATCAGCACAATCCATCTTGGACCCACTAATTACCAACATCACTCCCGTTTAGGATTGTCGATTAGAAACACGATTCGTATACCATAATTTACTTAAAATATTTTTCACAAAAAAATTTCACAAAATTTCAGGCAATGATTCTCAATACCTTGATCGATGCTCTCCATGAATTTTTAGAGAAACATTTAATTTTGTGAAAAAACTGTAAAATATTGACTTTGAAATATTTTCCAAACTTTTTTACAAAATTTCAGAGAATGATTCTTAACACCTTGATCGGTGCTCTCCATGAATTTTTTGAAAAAAAAGTTTCTGAATTTGTTGACCCTCTCATGAGGACACGATTCGACGGGAAGTCAGGTATCAAATCAATCCATATCGAACCCGCTAACTAGCGAAATCATTTCCACATAGCACCACCGATTCGAAATAGGGTTAAGGGTACACCTGGCGTTTTTCATCATCGAGTGCCCAACCAAATGACTTCACCAGGGTTTAGGTCATACAAAATGGACCTCAAATATGCAATTTTAGCCCTAAAGTCGAATTCATATTTTTGCTACAGCCTATTTTCAAAGTGGCGTTTTTTCAATTTTTGTTGGAATTTTTAACCTCAGGACCACTTTTTTTGAGATAGAAACATTAAATTCTTGAAATTTGAAGAGAATATAAAGGTGAATAAGCCCAAAGAAGGATTTTTGAAATGGAGCTTATTTCTGGCCATGAGAAGGGTTTACTTTTTTGCTTCTTTGACACGCTGGCTGAGAATGTTCCCATGCTTCATTAGAGATGAAAATCTGGAAATAGTTGCTCAAAACGATTATCTATGTGGCCCAAAAATTTTGGAACTTTCCCGCCAAAGATGTGGTGTACAGAGCTTGTTTTGTGAAACCCGTCTTTTTGAAAAAGAGAGGAATTCCCTGTATCTCCAAAACGGATGATCGTAGAGACCTGGGACCAAGCTTAATCGATTCAGAAGGTCCGATTTTGGGGGGGTCTTCTGAGAGACATTTTGCTCCTACTCCAACCGTTTTTGCTGTAATTGCGAAAAAGGTATCAGCAAGTAAGGGGGAAATCAGCCCGAAGCAGGCTACTGGAATAGAGTTGTTCCCCCTTTTCATAGAATTGGTTTTTTGCAATTACAGCAAAAACGGTTGGAGTAGGAGCAAAATGTCTCTCAGAAGACCCCCCCAAAATCGGACCTTCTGAATCGATTAAGTTTGGTCCCAGGTCTCTACGATCATCCGTTTTGGAGATACAGGGAATTCCTCTCTTTTTCAAAAAGACGGGTTTCACAAAACAAGCTCTGTACACCACATCTTTGGCGGGAAAGTTCCAAAATTTTTGGGCCACATAGATAATCGTTTTGAGCAACTATTTCCAGATTTTCATCTCTAATGAAGCATGGGAAAATTCTCAGCCAGCGTGTCAAAGAAGCAAAAAAGTAAACCCTTCTCATGGCCAGAAATAAGCTCCATTTCAAAAATCCTTCTTTGGGCTTATTCACCTTTATATTCTCTTCAAATTCCAAGAATTTAATGTTTCTATCTCAAAAAAAGTGGTCCTGAGGTTAAAAATTCCAACAAAAATTGAAAAAACGCCACTTTGAAAATAGGCTGTAGCAAAAATATGAATTCGACTTTAGGGCTAAAATTGCATATTTGAGGTCCATTTTGTATGACCTAAACCCTGGTGAAGTCATTTGGTTGGGCACTCGATGATGAAAAACGCCAGGTGTACCCTTAATACGGCGAAATTGACATTGAAATCCATACAATTTTCGTGAAATAATTGAAAAATTTTGCACGAAAAAGCCCGATTTCTGGGCATTTTTTGACCAAAAAATTCGGTGGTTCGGCCAAAATTTCCTACCGAACCGAACCGAACCGAACCGCCCAAAAAACACCGAATTTCCGAACCGAACCGAACCGAACCGAATATTCGGTCGCTTCCTGCCAGTTTGTTTTTCTATCGACATTGAACGAACAAACAAACCAAACCCCTATAAATTCAAATGGTTAATTGCTGCTAATCACCCACACAGAAATTGGAAGGTGGCTCTCCTCCCTCCGATATGAAGAGTTTAAAGAAGGAGAATGATGAACTGAGAACTCATATCCTGGAAATGTCCGAATATCTTAGGTAATTGTGTGTTTTGGATCTCATAATTTAGATATAATGCACTTAATTCAAGTTGCCTTTTATCATATTAGACGCCTCTATGAATTCTGTTGAACGCCTTCTAGAAGACGTTCAACAGAATTAAAGGTTTTATTCTCTCCCTCTCCATTTTGTAATACTTTTATATCTGTCCAGTGAACAAAGATGGACAGATGAGTTGTCTACCATGAAGACAGAGAAGGAGGAACTACAGAAACAACTCACTGAGATCTCAGACTTCCTGGATGATCAGGTTAGTGTACATGATGGCTATGATAGATTAGTATAATAGACCCACATTGGTAGACCCCCATGGTCAATAGAGGGGGGGTCAATCTGTGGTTGTGGCCGTGTAGTTGCTGGATCCTTGCTGACACGGAATGGTTCAATCTTTTCTACTGGACCCGAAACAGATACAGACAGATGTTTAATTTTCTGTCTCTAAACGGTGTCCAGTAGTATATCCCTATTTGGTTGCCCAAGGTACCTTTGTAGAATTGAAACAGCGTTCTTTAAAATACAATAAAATCATCGTGAAAAGTAAAATCACAGGGAGAGATAATACTGGTCGTCTTTCCTCTCGTCTTCTCCTCTTGGGGAGAACGTTTCGTCCTCTTGGTTTGTCTTGCCCTTGGCATATTCGTCTCTACTCTTCTTCTTCTCTTCTCTCATCTCTAACTCGCTCACTAATCTCTCTAACTCTTCTAACTCACTCTCCTCTGCCTTCTCTACCATTCTCATTAACTCTTCTACTTCCTCCTCTAATCTCTCCTTCTCCTCTACCACTCTAACTCCCCAGATCTCCACCTCCTCTTCCGACTCCTCCTCTTGCTCCTCAAGACATCCCAACTCCCCACCGATCCACCCTACACCTCCGAGTACCCCGGGGACCACTATCTCAGTCTCTAACTCCTCTCTCTCTAACTCTAACTCCTCTCTCTCAAACTCTGACTCCTCTCTCTCAATCTCTTCTCCATAACTCTCCTCTTTCTTCTCTCCATCGGCATCCTCTCCGACATAGTCTTCCTGGGCCTCATTTGCCCCCTCTTCTTCCATCTTGAGGATGGCCGGGTCCTCATTCGCCTCCACCTTCTCTGGTTCCTCTTTCCGGTTGATCCACCAGAGAATAGCACCGGAGGCTGCGGCTGCAGCAACAGCCATACCGAACTTGATTTTAGTTGAAAACATATCGTTGTAACAATAAAGTTGAATGTTGATCGTGGTGAAGAAAATGACGCACGTGCGGTTGTTAACTGAGTATTTCACTTTATACCCCAGGGGCATTTCCCCTGGAGATCCAGGGAGTTGCACGTGCAAACTGGTCTGGTTACCTAGCACCAAGGGGCATGCTTTACTGAGCTACCCTGCCCGGTCTATCTCTTGAATCTTAGAGCCTGGATAGGGTCCACTGTTCTGAATATCAAACACGAAAGTTGAAAAACCCGTGACCCCCCCCCCCCCTCTTCTATTGTTGTTGCTACAGCTGTATCAGTTCTGTGGCACTGCAATAGGATTCAATTTGTAATAGGGTTGTGGCTGCGTAGCTAGTTTTTGGATCCTTGCTAGCGCGGAATGTTTCAATATGTTGACCCGAAACAGATAGATTCAACCTCTTAACGGTTTAATATAAAGACCCCGTTGTGTCCAGTACATCCATGCTTGGTTGCCCGTTGCCCTGGTTGGTATTGTTAGAGAACTAAAACAGCGTTAAATCATAGTGAAAAGTAAAATTATAAAGATAGATAAAAAGTATCGTCTTTCCTCTCAACATGTCTTGGGGAAAAAGTATCGTCTTTCCTCTCAACATGTCTTGGGGAAAAAGTATCGTCTTTCCTCTCAACATGTCTTGGGGAAAATGTTTGTTCCTCTTCTCTTATCTCCTGCAACTCGCTTACTCTCTTCTCTAACTCCTTTAACTCTTCCTCCACGAGCTGCTTCCGTTCAGCTCGCTGACACGTTCAGCCTCCTCAGTCCCGTCCGATCCTTCCTCCTCTCCTCTATCTCCTCTCTTAATCTCTACCTCTCTTATAAAGTCAGGTAAAACGTCTCATCCTTCTTCTCAGTTTGTCTTGGCGAGAACGTTTGGTGATCCTCTGTCTCTCTCTCTCTCTCTCCTCTCTCTCCTCCTTGGCCTCCTCTGACTCCTCTCGATCACAATGTGATTCACATTCCTCCGGTACCCCTCCATTTTCAATGTTGGGCAGGGCGGGCTCCTCGTTCTCTGGGTCCTCTTTCCTTGTCCACCAGAGTCCAGAGAATAGAGGATGGCCGTTGCTGCTCCAGTTATGGCAACAATTAAAGCTAGCTTCACTTTCGTTGAGAACATGGTTTGACAAACAAACAGTTGTGTGTTGATGAATGTGAAGAGGAGATCCAGTCCCATCCGATCCCTCCTCTATCTCTATCTGTCCCTTCGTCTCTACCTCCTCAGCCTCCTCACCACCACTCTGCGCCTGTGCCTCTTGCACCGCCTCGTCCTGAAGCATCTCTGCCTCCTCATGTTGAGCCTCCTCCGGCTACTCATGTTGAGCCTCCTCTGGCTCAACCCCGGAGTGGCTTGGTAGAGGATCCTCCTCCTCCTTACTGATCCAGTAAAGGATTGCTCCTCCTGCTGCAGCTGCAGCAATGCATCCGAAGATGAGCTGTGTCTTTACACCGAACATGACAAACGACTTTCTTTGCGAACATTGCGTTGTACTGTGTAGCAATAAAAAGTATCGTCTTTCTTCTCGGCGTTCCTTGGAGAAAAGTCTTCCTGTGCCTTCTTCTTGAGCAGCTCCTCCTTCCTTTCGGTTCATCCACCAGCGACAGCGACAGCGGCTTTGGCTTTTGTTGAAAACATAACTTTGTACAGTGTAACAAGTGTTGCAATCGTGGTGTATAAAATAATGAACGTACGGTTGGTAACTGAGTAATGAGTATTTCACTTTATACGGCCCCTGGAGATGCCGCCTCATCCTGGAGCGTCTCTGGCTCCTCCTGGTGAGCTTCCTCAACATTGCAAGAGGTGTCGTCTGGCTGGGGCTCCTCAACAGTGTCGTCTGGCTGGGGCTCCTCCTGCCTCTTAAACAGCCAGTACATCAAAGCACCGACCACAGCGGCTGCAATACAGCCCGAGATCATCGTGGTCAACATAACATGATAATCAAAGATTTGTTGAAGATAGTTGAAGGAAGATTGCACGTTCAGTTGGTAACTGAGTATTTCCCTTTACTAGCTGTACTAGGCCAGTTGTGATACACAACGAAAGCAATACAACATACGGGGGAATGCTCTGATGCAGAAATGACGGAATTAAAACCTGCTCCTTCATCAAATTATTTTTTCATAGTGCACAAATCTTGAAACTTTTAATTTCTAGCACTCCCGCCGCGCTCAGATCTGAGCTGTTAAACTGCATGTGCAAAGTTGACCCACGACTAACATCAGTTTCAAGGGACATTCCTCACTTTACTAGCCTATCTAGTCTATCTTTTAGGGCCTGTGCAGGGTCCACTGTCCTGAATATCGCCACACACCCGCTTCTATTGTAGTTGCTACAAGTACAGGTATCTGCATTTATGTGGCGCTACAATACATGGGATTCAATTTGTGATAGGGCCCGTGTATTTGTTTCTGGATCCTTGCTGGCAAGGAGCCAAGGAATGTTTTAATACATGTTTTAATACCCGAAACAGATAGTAGATACGGACAGATGTTTAATGTCCAGTATCTTTAAACTTGGTTGCCTTCGAGGTATTGTTGGAGAATTGAAACAGTGTTGTTCATTATAAGTACATAAAATCAAAGTTAAAAATAAAATTATAAATTAGATAATAGATAAAATTGATGGTCTTTCCGCTCTTGGGGAAAAAGTTTCCTCTTCTATGTTCTTGTCCTCAGCCTCCTCGTCTCTACTCTTCTCTCTACTCTTCTCTCTCCTCTCTAACTCGCTAACTCTTCTCTCTAACTCCTCTGACCTCTAACTCATAATCCTCCTCTGCATCCTCAACTAACCTCATTAACTCTTCTACCTCGTCTTTCTCTCTCTCCTTCTCTAGCTCTCCCTTCTCTATCTCTATCTCCTCCGTCTCTATCTCTAACTCAGTCTCACTCTTCCCCTCGTCCAGCTCCTCTGGCTCCTCCACTGCCTTCATCTCCTCACCATTGGTCTCCTTGGTCGCCTCTTGCACTGCCTCTTCTTGAAGCACCTCCTCCTCCTGAGGCTCCTCTGGCCCTTTGTAAAGATTTTCTTCCTGCTCAGCCTCCTCGGGGGTAACTGCCTGAGGCTCCTCTGGCCCTTTGCAAGGAGTATCTTCCTGCTCAGCCTCCTCAGGGGTAACTGCCTGAGGCTCCTCTGGCCCTTTGCAAGGAGTATCTGCCTGCTCAGCCTCCTCGGGGGTAACTGCTTGCGGCTCCTCCTCCTCCTTACGAGTAAGCCAGTACATCATAACTGCTCCCCCTGCGGCGGCGATGCAACCGGCAATGATTTTTGTTTTGAACGTCAACATGATAAAACAAACAGTTGTGAAAGTGGATAGAGGAGATTGCACGTGCGCTTGTTAACTGAGTGCTTCACTTTATACCAAGGGGCATTACCCCTGGAGATCCAGGGAGTTGCACGTGCAAACTGGTCTGGTTACCTAGCACCAAGGGGCATGCTTTACTGAGCTACCCTGCCCGGTCTATCTCTTGACTCTTAGAGCCCGGAGAGGGTCCACTGTTCTGAATATCAAAAACGAAAGTTGTAAAACCCGTGACCCCCCCCCCCCCCCCCCCGCTTCTATTGTTGTTGCTACAGCTGTATCAGTTCTGTGGCATTGCAATAGGCTTCAACTTGTAATCTAGTATAGGGTTGTGGCTGCGTAGCTTGGCAACATTGATGCCTGAGTGAGATCGAGGTCGCGCAGCGACCGAGATCGATCTCACATCTATTATTCGCGGAGCGAGAATAGGATGCGATGGATCCAACTGCGTAGCTAGTTTTTGGATCGTTGCTAGCGTGGAATGTTTCAATGTGTTGACCCGAAATAGATACTGATAGATTCAACCTCTGAACGGTTTAATATAAAGACCCCGTTGTGTCCAGTACATCCATGCTTGGTTGCCCGTTGCCCTGGTTGGTATTGTTAGAGAATTAAAACAGCGTTAAATCATAGTGAAAAGTAAAATTACAGGGAGAGATAAAAAGTATCGTCTTTCCTCTCAACATGTCCTGTCAACATGTCTTGGGGAAAATGTTTGATCATCTTATCTCCTCCAACTCGCTTACTCTCTTCTCTAACTCCTTTAACTCGCTCTCCTCCTTGGCCTCCTCTGGCTCCTCTCAATCACAATGTGATTCCTTCCCCCTCCGGCGCCCCTTCATTTTCAATGTTGGGCAATGGGCAGGGCGGGCTCCTCATCCTCTGGGTCCTCTTTCCTTGTCCACCAGAGGTAGGAGGCCGTTGCAGCTCCAGCTATGGCAACAGTTATAGCAAACTTCACTTTCGTTGAGAACATGGTTTGACAAACAAACAGTTGTATGTTGATGAATGTGAAGAGGAGTTCCAGTCCCATCCGATCCCTCCTCTATCTCCTCTATCTCCTCAGCCTCCGTTTCTATCTTCTCGTCCTCTCTCTTCTCCTCTATCTCTCTCTCCTTCTCTCTCTTCTCCTCTATCTCTCTCTCCTTCTCTATCTCTCCCTCCTCTATCTCTCTCTCCTCCTCTCTCTTCTCCTCTATCTCTCTCTTCTCCTCTATCTCTCTCTCCTCCTCTCTCTTCTCCTCTATCTCTCTCTCCTCCTCTATCTCCTCAGCCTCCGTTTCTATCTTCTCGTCCTCCCCCCAACCATTCTGCTCCTCCTCCGCTTGCACCGCCTCGCCCTGAAGCATCTCTGGCTCCTCATGTTGAGCCTCCTCTGGCTCCACCACAGGGTGGCTTGGTTGAGGGTCCTCCTCCTTACTGATCCAGTAAAGCAGTGCTCCTCCTGCTGCAGCTGCAGCAATGCATCCGAAGATGAGCGGTGTCTTGTTACCGAACATGGCAAATAGTTTTGTAGTGAAAGAATGTAGGTAGAGGAATGCACGTGCGGTTGGTAACTGAGTATTTCACTTTATACCCAGGGGCATTTCCCCTAGAGATCCAGGGAGTTGCACGTGCAAACTGGTCTGGTTACCTAGCACCAAGGGGCATGCCTTACTGTGCTAACCCTTCCCGGTCTATCTCTTGGGGCCGTGTGCCACTGATTCTAGCTGAATTGCTGGACCACTGGAGCAGATTCCCCTACCCTATGAACTCTTACTATTACAAATCCCCAACCCTATCGCAATCAACTATCTACCCTTAACAAGCACGAAAAGAATGCAGTGATTTAGACGGCCTCAAACACTAAGCTAACTTGACCAGTACATCGAAACAATTAATACAATAATAATGTTTTTATGCACGTGATGTTTAGCTCATCAGGACCATATTCCTGGTTCGACATCGTTTTCCTGTCTTACCCAACTTTAGATTACATGGCAGCTTGAGACACACCCCCCCACCATGTCGAGCTCCGGACGTGAGTAACAGTAGCTAAGGAGAGTCATGAGAGCTAAGGGAGCTCAGTTGGTAAGCATTATAACAAATTAAGAGATTAGTAAGTAGTCTCATCAATTTTGCTTCAAATCTAGTTCCTAATCTTTGTAACTGCAACAATTGGTGGGTTCCATCACAGTGGCAATCTCCCGGAATCTCGGAATACCCCCCCCCGTAGAAAAAGGGAAGGGAGATAAGCGATTGGGATCAGTTCGGTGTCTTCCTCACACAAATAAAACGATCTGAGTTGTGACCAAGCGATCAACTCCACTAATCCTGGTTTCCTCCACGCAACCCACTGGGATCTCCTTATCTCCCCCCTAACTCTTCCCCGAATCCTCGTATCTCCCGTAACTCCCAACCCATTCCCCACACTTCCACGGCCTATCTCCCTTGTTTTCCTCCCACCACTAACTCCCACCATATTCCCCTTGTTTTCCTCCCACCACTAGTCTCCACCCTATTTCTCCGCAGATCGAACACACCCCGAATACCTGTATACGTCCCACACATAACCCAAGGTGCTTGAGACTGAACGACCTGAAATACCAACCACAACACCAAACAAGAAGTCTCTGAAATTGAAATCGGGTGATTTCCACTCAGTCAAACAGGTACAAGTGGCTCAATTTGGGCAATCGGTTCTAGCCTGTAGCTGATCAGAAGGAATATAATGGTTCCGAAGAAAGTTATCTATCTTGTTTGTATGAGAATCCCCTAATCCTATTTTCGCAAGGCTTCGTTAGACTTCCCGCTCGTCGCTAGGTGGTGAACTGCGTCACAGACTATATGTTAGGCATTGTCCGCAACCGTACGTGACATTCATCTGTCGGGTCCAAGACGCAAGATCACGTATTAGAGTGGAAATCCGGTGAGTGTGGGATACTAGAACCGTGTGTCAAGTTGCACAGGTAAGATATACCGTGGCATGTATTAAAATAAGTCCGCCTAACGGAATGTTACTGACTCCCTGGGTTTTATCTTTCTATTTGCAATATGTAAGTTTCAGGATACCTGGCTCTATTTACAAAGTCTCTAGAACATCTTCTACAGCTCCCCTCCACCCCATACCGTCCCTAGACTCCATCAGAGAACTGGAACCCCGAAACACCTGCTCACATCCGCTATCATTGAACTTAAGACATAGGACTCCAGGACTTTTGAACCACCCAAACTATGATAGCGTTCTAACCCTCCATCCCTCTGTCCGGCCGGGAGCTCCCGAAACGAGGGAGACAGAGAATGGTCACACGACTGGAGGGTGTTAGGAAGATTTAGAGAGTAGGGACTCGGACTTTTTCGTGTAGTTGTTGTAGTAAGTCCCTCTCAGGCCTGGAGCACCATTACGGCTAAGAGATGATTTCTTGGAATTTTCGTGTGTATTGGTATGTCTATCTTAGGTATGTTCAGGTTGGTTTCGCCTCTATTGTTAGCTGATTTCGAACTCGTTTCTAATCATGTAGATACACAACGCCAAATTGGGGCGTAGCACTAGCGATCTGAGATGAATAAATTCCGAAAACCAGGTACCAATTGCTTTTTGATTTGAAAATCGCTATCCCTATTGTCGTTTCTTAAGCTGTACTGGCGGATAGAATATGCATGGGTTCCGAAGAAGAGGTTTGTTCCAGGCAAATCTCGTCAGACAATTCACCCTCTTCACAGGTGCCGAGAAACAGCTGAAGATCTACGTGTTGAGGAGTGGAGAGATCCGTGTGAAGTGTGGGGATGATGCGAGTACTGGTGGGGTCAAGGTCGCACAGGTAAGATATATACGGTGTGGTGTAACTAAAATGAATCCCTCTAGACTAACTAAGTTCCCGGTGTATTGGTCTCTCTTCTTCATGCCTGGAAGTTCAGGGATAGGCCCTGCTCTGGGTTGTACTCAACAAGATCTTAGAAAATATTTTTATCAAACCCGGCCTCCATCCCATACCACGTCTTTCGAACCCCTCAACTATGATACAGCGCTCTAACCCTCCTTCTCCCCTCCAGGTCCAAGGATGCCCTGAGAACGAGGGAGACAGAGAGAAATGGTGCAGCGAGCTAGAGGATGCAGTTAGGAAGATTAGAGAGAGAAGGGGAACACCCAGGACATCTTCACCCAGGAGATTGTATGATAGTAGATCACCCTCTCCTAGTGGAACTGGGAGATCTTCATCTATGGCACAGAGATACAGCTCTACATCATCAATTGTGAGTGGTGTGGGAGTCAGTGTGTTTGTGTGTTTGTGTGTGTGTGTGTGTGTGTGTGTTAGTCACTAAGGGTGTCAGTAAAGGTGTCAGTCTTATGAGCCTCTATTTCACCACCATTACGTGGACGTTGAATGAAGAGCTGGAATATTTCTATGCGAGAAACTTATATCCGGTGCATATATCTCAATTCATCTCTAACCCAGTATATCTTTCAGGCTGAAGAGAAGGTTCTGCTCAAGTTAGTCCTACAAATACCTACCGATCTGAACTGTTCTATCGAACTAGACTAACAGGAATTATAGAGAACGGATCCCCATCTTATAAACAGCGCTGTAACAACAGAAGAAATCAACAGAGGTCGACTTCTGTTTTCTGTGGAGATATTTACAGTAAACACGATTGATGGCCAGAGATAATATAAACTTTGGACTGATTGTATCTAGTATTAGATTGAGAAAGTGGTGGGCTGTATTAGATTTGTGTTGAGGATATTATATTTAACAGTTTACTAGCTTACTTTTAGTAATTAATAATTAGATATCACTTTTTTATTTTACTACCGATTATATACTGCAATTTAGAACAGTTTGAGACACTTTATTGAAGTTGAACCAGTCCTTATTTTTGAAACGTATTTACAGTATCGTGTTATTCGTAGTATCACTAACTACTAATTATTTGAGAAGTCACGCCCCGATCAGATATAATGTATATATCAGGAACCGACCGAATCAGGAAGTACTGGTCCCTGATTGGCTGATAACCAGTCACGTGACCTAAATAACGAGCTCTGATTGGTTGTTTACTTGGTCCGGTCGGTTCCTGGTATAGATGTGACGTATATTATTTGTGTGAATGTGTATTTTTCATTACCTCTGTATATCTCTTACTACATTCATTTATACAACGTGAGATTCTGTGTTTCATTTGGTAAAACTGGAAATGGAAGGAACGAACGGGTCTATATGTCTATCTGTCTGTCTGTCTATCTGTCTGTCTGTCTGTCTGTCTTTCTGTCTGTCTGTATTTTTGTCTGTCTGTATTTCTGTCCATATCTAGCTGTCTATGTCTGTTTGTCTATGTCTGTCTGTCTGTCTGTCTGTCTGTCTGTATGTCTGTCTGTCTGTCTGTCTGTCTGTCTGTCTGTCTGTCTGTCTGTCTGTCTGTCTGTCTGTCTGTCTGTCTGGCTGTCTGGCTGGCTGTCTGTCCATGTCTGTCCGTCTGTCCATGTCTGTCCATGTCTGTACGTCTGTCCATGTCTGTCTGTCTACAGTCCGTCTGTCCATGTCTGTCTGTCTGTCTACAGTCTGTCTGTCCATGTCTTTCCATTTCACCCTCCTCCTCCTCCTCCCCCCCCCCCCTAATAGTTCGACGAGACAGTACGCCTTTTCTTATGAATCACATACATTCACGTGACCAATTATCATGAAATCACATTGCATCTCCCTCCCACAGTTTGGAGTCCCTACTATGTTTCATCATCACATTATATGGGTATAATATTATTTATTATGGCCATATATTTATACCTATTCTCACAGCAACGGGCCACCTGGTTAGCGTTTTTTCGTGAGTTCCCCACTTGGAACAGGGTATTAAGAGGACACGCGGGAATATGGGAGAGATGGAAAACCCTGGTTGATGGGGGAATGGCCTAATTTCATCGCAAAAGATTATTTTCATATTTTATGTTTATTTTCTTCAGTACTCTTTCTTTTGAACTGCAGTTCATACATGTATCCCAACTCCTTGAAAATAACCTATTTCCTGTTTTTGCGTGTCAGCTTGAATCCCAGCTCCACGAGGAAAAGAGCAATGGACGGGATACAATGTGATGACATATGTCTCCCTTATGATGAAATACACGGTGTATAACCCGATGTACATGACCATTTTGTATGGTTTTACCTTTTTTTTTTTTTTTTTTTTTTTTTTATTTCCTCATCGTTCCTATATCTGTCACCCCCCACCACATCATGTGAACCCTGTCAGGCAATTGCTGACCCTATTTGCTTCAATCACGAAGGCAGGTCAGGCGGGCTAAGTCTGACAGCGTCTATACAACATACATGTGAGGTGGAGTTTGACAGATATCATCTCTGCAGCCATTTAATTGACCTCGGACTTCCGTATACTACAAACACCCAATCTCTGGTGCTCTATGTCTTTTTGACCAATCACGGAAAGTTAGACTAGCAGTATATAGTCAATTAAACTTCTTGGCGTAGCATATGACGACACCCTAGAGACTAGTTGAAAAGCAGGGTGTGGAAGCGGGGTCAAATGTTCGTGAGCAAGCATGTATATGTTCGTGTGTGAGACGGGAGTGAACGCCGTGTGCTGATCGTGCAATTTGATAGTGTTCGTGAGAATGGTTAAGCTCAAGGGTAAAGATATATAGAAAAGGAGAGGGAGAGAGAGAGAGAGAGATAGAGAGAGAGAGAGAGAGAGAGAGAGAGAGAGATAGAGAGATAGATTAAGATAGATAGAGAAAGGGATACATTCGATATATATATTATATATAAAGAAATAATCCCGGCTGGCTCCTATCGACAGTCTGTCCATAGCGAGAGAGAGTGAGTGAGAAAGAGATAGAGAGTGAGAGAGAGTGGCAGAGAGAGAGAGAGAGAGAGAGAGAGAGAGAGAGAAAGGGAGAGAGAGGTGGGGGCAGAAGGAGAGGACTACCGACCGGATCCACTTTTGCGGGAAAGGACTACCAATCACCAATACCCTCGGCCTAAGCTAAGACGCAAACCCGCCCAGTCTGGATGGATACACCCCCCCCCCCCCCCGGAAATCCCCAGGCGCAAATGTGGGTTCGGTACTCCTCTCTCCAGGGTAAATGGTGACCGGAAGAAAAGAGGCCGGTAGGTGACGTGGATGAGTGGCTTGTGATGTACTCATTTAGCTGCGGTAAGGTGCTGGACTGAGTTGACTTTGCGTGTTGTGCAAACTTTGTGTAGATGGTCAGTACCACAGCCTGTGGCACTGTACCACAGGCTGTGGCACTTTCCACCTAGCCTAAGGAACCCTAACCCTCACCCTAACTCTACCCCGGTGGATAAGTGAGAAAGAATTGGGAGAGAAAGAGTTAGAGATAGAGAGAGAGAGAGAGAGAGAGAGAGAGAGGGAGAGTGAGGGAGAGAGAGAGAGAGAGGTATGATTATATCGAGATAGAGCGAGAGAGACGCTAGCTAGCGCATCATAAGTGTAGAGAATATCGCCCCCGCTCTCGCTCTCTCTCTCTCTCTCTCTCTCTCTCCTCTCTCTCTCTATCTCTCTCTCGCTCTCTCTCTCTATCTCCTCTCTCTCTCTCTCTCTCTATCTCTCCCTCTAGCCTCTAGCTTACTAACATAAGAAAAAGTTATTATCCACACGCCGTTTTTCTTTTCACTATTTCATGAGACTTTATACAAGAGAGGCCCAGGGGAAGGAACAATCGGATTCCGGAACCCTAAAAATGCGTAAATGATGGTGGTTGTTTTAGTCTATCCGCCTATAGACAGTTTTACCTGGGGAATGTAATTGAGGAGTGGGTGCGTGAACTTACCCCTTTCTCATGTGAGAGGTGCCCTGCGAATGCCAGAGTCTAGGGCCTAGGTTAGTAATGCTGTAACACATATAACACATAATGAATAAGATATGCCAGTTAAATGAAACTGGAACCGGTGATAGTGAGGGTGAAAATGGCACAAACAGGATATAACTTGATAAAGCGTACAATACCTCCCCGGCCCAGTACTAATGCAGACTACACTCCTGCAGCTAAACTGCCACAGTGAGAACAGGAGGAGAAAGGAAAATAAGGCCCTCCACGAACTCTCCTAGGAATAAACCAGGACCAAAACCCCGAGAAGCGATGAAGCTCAAACTAAGAGAGAACCAATCCCTCTATGCGAGCAACTCAAGAGACGGGGGCCTAGCCAGGAGGAGCGAGAAGATGCTGAAAGACCTGCCCTAAAAGAGAGAGAAAGAGGGAGACGGAGAGAGAGGGGGCTAGATAGAGAGAGGCAGAGAGAGCTACCGGGGGAGCGAGCTAGAGGCAAGGGGAAAGTACAAGGAAAGGAAGACAGGAAAGGGGGAGGGGCGGTACCGTACCCTGTCCAAAAACAAACACCCAAGTGAGGGAGGGGAAATATAATTAAAAAACCAAAAGAAATAACAAATGAATACCAAGATTAAACTCCAACAATGTCCTGCCTCCGCACAACACTCCCGTTCCCAAAGATACCCGAGGAGTTAATAAAACAGGAAATAGCTGTAACAGAGACCTGGTCCAGGCCGGTAAGTGGCAGCGAATAGCCTCCTAAATGTTTCATACGAGCTTGGCTCAGTCCAGGGCAAATACAAAGAAAGTGGTAATTGTCCTCTAGCTCCTGCAGGTCGCATCTTTGACAGATTCCACTAACATTGTTGTAGGTTAGACCTGTACGCAAGGGCGCTCTGTTATTTAGGATGGCTGCAACTTGCCTTGGCCCTTTCCCCGGTAGAATGGTAGGCAAGCTGTGGAAGCGAAGGGCCAAATGCCTTAGCTTGTTGGCACTTCCTGGTAATTTGGCGAAACTCTCTCTAAATTTGCTTCTGGATTTGTTCAGGATGTTCTGTTTCACTGTTGCTAGTGGAAGGGGAAGCTGAAGTGGTGTTTCATCCGAGAGAGCAGCTTCTTTGGCTGCTGCGTCCGCTAGCTCGTTCCCCCGGCAGCCGTGATGCCCTCTAACCCAGTATATCCTCACGGGAAAGTCTATGATGTTACAGAGCTTGTTCAGGGTTACCGCCGTGCTGGCTACCAAGTCCGTGTGTATCACTGGCTGTCTGAGAGCGTGTAATGCCGCTTGGCTATCTGAGAAAATGCATACCAGATTGCTAGTAGGAGGTCTCAGTAGAATCTCTGCTGCTGCTGCTTCTGCTATGGCTTGTATTTCTGCTTGGAAGATTGTAGTTCCTGCGCTGAGTTTCCTCGATGAGATAAGAGCCTCTGAACCTCTTATGAATCTAACCCATGCACAACCCGCGTCCCCTAGTCCTGTGTTTCCCTTGAACACCGACCCGTCCGTGTAAATTTCGGTGAAAGTCTTCTCAAAACAGTGTTTTTCCGCTAAGGCCTGGGTCCCATCGTCGATGTGGATGATAAACTTCTTGTCGAAGTTGGGATGGTGCTGCTTTTTCACCTCCAGATGTCTTGAGGGAAGTAGTTTGAGCGCATCCATTTCAGCTCTGCTTTGAGCTGCTATACTGAGCGGGGGAATTCCAGCTAGGGCCAAGCATTGGAGGTTGGGTGCAGTTTTGCCTGCCCCAAGAGTAGCCTTAGCTGCTTGTGCCGAGATGCGGTCCAGGGTTTTCTCCAGAGTGCGGAGCCTGTTCGCCCAAATCAGTGCTCCGTACAAAGCCTTTGGAGCTATAACACTAAGGTATAGTCTCCTATTGGTCTGGCTGCTGCACCCCCAATGTTTGTTACCAAGTTTAATGAGGTTGTGTAGAAGCGCTTGAGTGTCCCGCTTGACCTTTTCAAGATGAGGAGACCATTTAAGGCGCTCATGAAGAATAATTCCGAGGTAGCGAATCTGTTCGACTCTCTCTAGTGGATTGGACCCGACCATGATGTTGACCCCCTGTGGTGTTACGCAATTCTTGTAATTCTTCCTAGAGAAGAGTATCCACTTAGTTTTCTCTGAATTTAGCTGGACTCCACTCACTTCACTCCACTCGAGTATTTCATCCAGTATCTTTTGGGCTCTCCCCATACACCTGTTGATGGAGCTGTCTTCTATCAGGGAGACCATGTCGTCTGCCCACGACAGAGTAAATTCCAGAGAGTTTAGCTCTACCACTAGCTCTTTTGTGGCGGCGTTCCACGCAAAGGGCGATGACACTCCCCCCGCTGGTGTGCCCTCCAACCCACATATGGTAACGCTACGCCCACCCAGAGTCAGGGTCACCTCCCTGTGCTGGTAGAAGTATTCCAGGGAACCCAACACGTCCGCCGGCATACCAAGGTCAGCTAATGACGTGAGGATCAGGGAGGGCGAGACCGTATCGAAAGCCCGGGAGAAATCGATGAACACTCCGAGACAGTAGTTCTTGTTGTCCAGAGCCTCCTGTACCCGGAGAACTACCTTCAGTACTGCCAGGCTGGTGGACTGCCCTTTCCTAAAACCTAGCTGCTCGTCTGCTAGCTTTTTGTCCATGCCCAGGTCGAAGTCCGCATGCCAAAGAATTAACCGTTCATAGAGTTTCATCAGGCAACACATTAAAGAGATGATCCGGTAGCTAGTTTTCTTGTCTTTAGGTTTACCTGGTTTCGGGAGCAGTATTCCTTTGGCTGTTAGCCATGTGTCAGGAACGCAGCGGAGGATGAGACAGTCTTTGAATATTTGCTGGATAGGCTCTAGGATGACCGGCCAGATTCTAGCAAGAGTTTGGTAGTTCAATTTGTCTGGACCTTCCGATGATTTCAATTTCACCATCTGTATAATTGCTGTGACCCTTTGAGTGCTGAAGATGGTTTCGGCTCTCCTGTATGTAGCAATGGTGTCGCTTAAGTTGGCCGTATGTGGACGATGAGCCGGTGGCGCTGCGTCTCCGGCTTTCGGTGATCCTACTAATAGATGGCTCGCTAAAACATTGAGGGTCTCTTCTGAGGTGGGGATCACCGTTCCGTTTTCAACGATGGATGGGAGGGTTGGTGGATCTCTGGGGACTCCCATTCTCTTCAGTAGATGGATCTCCTGTTTGTTGTTGGCATTGCTGCAGAATTGAGTGAGAGACTTGTTTTTGTGAATTTCTCTCTCTTCTTTGTACTCCAACCTCAATCTTTTGACAACTGGCACTACCTCCGGGACAGCAAAAGACAAGTGGTGAAGTTCGTTAAGTTTCCTTTTTCTACTCTTGAGCTCCTTTCCAAACCATTGTTTTTCGTCCGTTCTGCGTGTGTATGTGATCTTCCGGCTAGTTGCCACTTTGGCCGTCTCTATCAAGTTGTAGATCAGCTGCATTTTGTTGTTTAGTTCTGCTTGGTTGCGGGCGGGATTGAGAAGGGATGCATTCCTTTTAACCAGTTCCTTCAGATTGCTGATCATCTTTTCCCAGTCAGTTACTGTTTTCTCCGTTATTGTCCTGAGTACTGCCGGGGATAAGATTCTGATGTTAAAGGAAATGGTGTTGTGATCTGAGAGAGCATTGGAATTGACCGTCCAACTTTCCACTTTGTTTAGTAAACGGAGTGAGACGATGGTAAGGTCTATAAATGAATATTGCCCTTGTGACGGTCTTTTCCATGTGGGGCCTTGTGCTGGGTCGTTGAGTACCGCTAGGTCGTTGCTGCAGATGAGATCAAAGGTATCATCCCCCCTGGTTGATGTATGTGAGTTCCCCCAAAGCGTATGGTGTGAATTGAGGTCCCCACCAATTACTAGGTCGAGTCCGTTTGAGTTTGCCCAGGTGATGGCTGCGATGAGATTGTCCGGTATGGTGCGAAGTTCCGTTTCCCAGTAGACTGAAATAATGACCATATTCTGCAGTCTTATTGCTACCACATCCTCGTCTGAGAAGGTATCCAGTCTGGCACAGTGGTTTCCCAGCGACCGTGGCATGAATATACAACTCCGTACTGGCCTTTTAGGGTGGAGCATTTGCACAAGAGTCCCTTGGTGTGGAATAACCACTTTGTGTCTGGCAGGGAACGTGGTAGGGGGTTCCTGCAGTAGCCATATGGAGTTCGATTCCAGTGGTAGGTTGTCTAATGCCACCGGGCTGTTGTTGCAGTTGAGTTGGCTGAACTGTACGGTATTCCTTTCCCCCATCCTATGCAGGAACCCTGGAACAGAGAGGGGATACTGAATGGGTATAAAATGTATGATATAACCAGGTCTCAATCAGGTCGATCGACAGACAGGGTTAAGAAAAGAAAATGACCGAGTGTGATAGCCTGGGTAGACAAGTATGCGTGATAGTGTGATGTGTGATGTGTGTGTGTGTGTGAGTGTCAGCAATCTATGTGTAGAATGAATGACAGGCTGAGTAACAGCAATCCATGTGTAGAATGAGTGACAGGCTGAGTAACAGTAATCTATGTGTAGAATGAATGACAGGCTGAGTAACAGCAATCTATGTGTAGAATGAGTGACAGGCTGAGTAACAGCAATCTGTGTGTATTATGAATGACAGGCTGAGTAACAGCAATCCATGTGTATTATGAATGACAGGCTGAGTAACAGCAATCCATGTGTATAATGAATGACAGACTGAGTAACAGTAATCTATGTGTAGAATGGATGACAGGCTGAGTAACAGCAATCTATGTGTATAGTGAATGACAGGCTGAGTAACAGCAATCTATGTGTAGAGTGAATGACAGGCTGAGTAACAGCAATCCATGTGTAGAGTGAATGACAGACTGTGTAACAGTAATCTATGTGTAGAATGAATGACAGGCTGAGTAACAGCAATCTATGTGTAGAATGAATGACAGGCTGGGTAACAGAAATCTATGTGTAGAATGAATGACAGACTGAGTAATAGTAATCTATGTGTAGAATGAATGACAGACTGAGTAACAGCAATCCATGTGTAGAATGAATGACAGACTGAGTAACAGCAATCCATGTGTATAATGAATGACAGACTGAGTAACAGCAATCTATGTGTAGAATGAATGACAGGCTGAGTAACAGCAATCTATGTGTAGAGTGAATGACAGGCTGTGTAACAGCAATCCATGTGTAGAATGAGTGACAGACTGAGTAACAGCAATCTATGTTAGAATGAATGACAGGCTGAGTAACAGCAATCCATGTGTAGAATGAGTGACAGGCTGAGTAACAGTAATCCATGTGTAGAATGAATGACAGACTGAGTGACAGCAATCCATGTGTAGAATGAGTGACAGGCTGAGTAACAGCAATATATGTGTAGAATGAGTGACAGGCTGAGTAACAGCAATCTATGTGTAGAATGAGTGACAGGCTGAGTAACAGCAATCCATGTGTAGAGTGAGTGACAGACTGAGTGACAGCAATCTATGTGTAGAATGGATGACAGGCTGAGTAACAGCAATCCATGTGTAGAATGAGTGACAGGCTGAGTGACAGCAATATAATCCATGTGTAGAATGAATGACAGGCTGAGTAACAGCAATCCATGTGTATAATGAATGAGACACTGCGTATAATAGGGACTGGCAGGAGCAGGTCTAGGCCTCTTACCGATTCAAATAGACAGCTTTGTAGAAGTCCGGTCTTGTCTTTGACTCTTGTCTTTGATTGGGGATGCTATCTGGGGCCGGCTGATACGAGCTGGACAGGGGAGATGCTGAGTGTAATGGGACAGGCAAGAAAATAAAATATATAATATGTTGGGCCTATGAAAATAGTGCAGTGTAGTGATGATAATTGAATACCTATGCTGTCAAAACATTAATCTATATGAAGAATGAATGGCAGGCTGAGTAACAGCAATCCATGTGTAGAATGAGTGACAGACTGAGTAACAGCAATCCAAGTGTAGAATGAATGACAGGCTGAGTAACAGCAATTTATGTGTAGAATGAGTGACAGGCTGAGTAACAGCAATCCATGTGTAGAATGAGTGACAGACTGAGTAACAGTAATCTATGTGTAGAGTGAATGACAGACTGAGTAACAGCAATCTATGTGTAGAATGAGTGACAGACTGAGTAACAGTAATCCATATGTAGAATGAGTGACAGACTGAGTAACAGCAATCTATGTGTAGAATGAGTGACAGGCTGAGTAACAGCAATCTATGTGTAGAATGAATGACAGGCTGAGTAACAGCAATCCATGTGTAGAATGAATGACATGCTGAGTAACAGCAATCTATGTGTAGAATGAATGACAGGCTGAGTAACAGCAATCTATGTGTAGAATGAATGACAGACTGAGTAACAGCAATCCATGTGTAGAGTGAATGGCAGGCTGAGTAACAGCAATCCATGTGTAGAATGAATGACATGCTGAGTAATAGCAATCCATGTGTAGAATGAGTGACAGACTGAGTAACAGTAATCCATGTGTAGAATGAGTGACAGGCTGAGTAACAGCAATCTATGTGTAGAATGAGTGACAGGCTGAGTAACAGCAATCTATGTGTAGAATGAATGACAGGCTGAGTAACAGCAATCTATGTGTAGAATGAATGACAGGCTGAGTAACAGCAATCTATGTGTAGAATGAGTGACAGACTGAGTAACAGCAATCTATGTGTAGAATGAAGTGACAGGCTGAGTAACAGCAATCTATGTGTAGAATGAGTGACAGGCTGAGTAACAGCAATCCATGTGTATAATGAATGACACACTGCGTATAATAGGGACTGGCAGGAGCGGGTCTAGGACTCTTACCGATTCAAATAGACAGCTTTGTAGAAGTCCGGTCTTGTCTTTGACTCTTGTCTTTGATTGGGGATGCTATCTGGGGCCGGCTGATACGAGCTGGACAGGGGAGATGCTGAGTGTAATGGGACAGGCAAGAAAATAAAATATATAATATGTTGGGCCTATGAAAATAGTGCAGTGTAGTGATGATAATTGAATACCTATGCTGTCAAAACATTAATCTATTTATAAGATGAATGACAGGCTGAGTAGTAGCAAACTATGTATAAGATGAATGACAGACTGAGAATAGAAATATATGTGTAGAATGAATGACAGACTGAGTAACAGCGATCTATGTGTGTAGAATGAATGACAGGCTGAGTAACAGCAATCCATGTGTAGAATGAGTGACAGACTGAGTAACAGCAATCCATGTGTATAATGAATGACAGGCTGAGTAACAGCAATCCATGTGTAGAATGAATGACAGGCTGAGTAACAGCAATCTATGTGTAGAATGAGTGACAGACTGAGTAACAGCAATCTATGTGTAGAATGAATGACAGGCTGAGTAACAGCAATCCATGTGTAGAGTGAGTGACAGGCTGAGTAACAGCAATCTATGTGTAGAGTGAGTGACAGGCTGAGTAACAGCAATCCATGTGTATAATGAATGACAGACTGAGTAACAGCAATCTATGTGTAGAATGAATGACAGGCTGAGTAACAGCAATCCATGTGTAGAGTGAGTGACAGGCTGAGTAACAGCAATCCATGTGTAGAATGAGTGACAGACTGAGTAACAGTAATCTATGTGTAGAGTGAATGACAGACTGAGTAACAGCAATCTATGTGTAGAATGAGTGACAGACTGAGTAACAGCAATCTATGTGTAGAATGAGTGACAGGCTGAGTAACAGCAATCTATGTGTAGAATGAATGACAGGCTGAGTAACAGCAATCTATGTGTAGAATGAATGACAGGCTGAGTAACAGCAATCCATGTGTAGAATGAGTGACAGACTGAGTAACAGCAATCTAGTTTGAATATGAAAATAGTTGCATTGTAGTGTGATAGATTGAATACCTATGCTGTCAAAACATTAATCGATTTTAAAGATGAAAGACAAGCTGAGTATAGCAAACTATGTATAAGATGAATGACAGACTGAGATAGAAATATATGTGTAGAATGAAATGACAGACTGAGTAACAGCGATCTATGTGTGTAGAATGAATGACAGGCTGAGTAAAGCAATCCATGTAGTAAATGAGTGACAGACTGAGTAACGCAATCCATTGTATAATGTAATGACAGGCTAAGTAACAGCAATCCATGGTGATGATGACAGCTGAAGAACAGCACTCTATGTGTATGAACATGATAGACTAGTTGCAATGATCCTGAGTAACAGCAATCCATGTGTAGAGTGAAGTGACAGGCTGAGTCAACAGCAATCCTATGTGTAGAGTATAGAGTTGACAGGCTGAGTAAACCAGCAATCTCATGGATTGTAAGACGTCGAGTAACAGCAACTTTGAAGATGAAGCATACGCAATCCATGTTATGAGTGATTACATCAGACTGAGTACAGCAATCTATGTTTAAATGAATGCCAGGACTGAGTACACAGCAATCATGTTGTAGGTAGATGAACAGACTGAGTAACCAGCAATCTATGTGTAGAATGGATGAGGCATAGAGTAACAGGGCAATCCATGTGTAGAAAATGAGTGACAGAGGCTGAGTGAACAGCAATCTCATGTGTAGAATGAGATGACAGAGCTGAGTAACAGTCAATCTATGTGTAGATGAATGACAGGCTGAAGTAAACAGCAATCAGTGTGTAGAATGAAGGACAGACTGAGTAACAGCAATCATATGTGGTAGAATGAATGACAAGGCTGAGTAACAGCAATCTATGTGATGACGGAGTGACGCTGAGTGAAGCCAATCTCATGTGTAGAATGAGTGACAGGCTGGTAACAGCAATCCATTGTAGAATGAGTGACAGGCTGAGTAACCCAATTCTATGTGTAGAATGGATGACAGGCTGAGTAACAGCAATACATGTGTAGACACAATGAATGCAGACTGAGTACCAGCAATCCATGTGTAGAATGATGACAGTCTGAGTAACACAATCTATGTGTAGAATGAGTGACAGGCTGAGTAACAGCAATCCATGTGTAAGAATGAGTTGACGTCTGGAGTTAACAGCAATATATGTGTATGATGAATGTCAGACTGAGTAACAGCAAACTATGTGTAGAATGAATGACAGACTGAGTAACAGCAAACTATGTGTAGAATGGATGACAGACTGAGTAACAGCAATCTATGTGTGTAGAATGAAGGACATGCTGAGTAACAGCAATCTATGTGTGTAGAATGAATGACATGCTGAGTAACAGCAATCCATGTGTAGAATGAATGACGCTGAGTAAAGCCAATCATGTGTCAGAGTGAGTGACAGGCGAGTAATAGCAATCCATGTGTCGAATGATGACAGGCTGAGTACGCAAAACCATGTGTATAAAAATGGCGCTGAGTTATCAGCAATGCCATGTGTAGGAATGGAATGGCAGGCTGAGTAACAGCAATCCAGTTGTAGAATGATGACAGGCTGAGTACAGCAATCCATGTGTAAAATGAATGAACAGACTGAGTGACAGCAATCCGATGATTGTAGGAATGGTAGACAGGCTGAGTACAGTATCTATGTGTAGATGATGCGGCTGAGTACAGCATCCATGTGTATAATGAGTGACAGCTGAATCTCTAAACAGCAATCTATGTGTAGAATGAGTGACAGGCTGAGGTAACAGTGATCTATGTGTAAGAATAGATGACAGGCTGAGTAACAGCAATATATGTGTAGAATGAATGACATGCTGAGTACAGTAATCTTTGTTTATAATGATTGACAGACTGCGTGACAGCAATCTGTATGTAGAATAGTGGACAGGCTTGAGTAACAGTAATCTATGTGAGAGTGAATGAAACGGCTGGAGTAACAGCAATCATGTGTAGTGAATTAGTGACATAACTGAGTAACAGTCAATCTCTGTGGTGTAGAATGAGTGAACAGGCTGAGTAACGCAATCCATGTGTAAATGAATGACAGACTGAGTGACAGCAATCGCATGTGTAGAATGAGTGACAGACTGAGTAACAGCGAATCTATGTGTAGAATGATGAAAGGCTGTGAGTAACAGCAATCCATGTGTAGAAGTGAATGACACCGCTGAGTAACAGTAATCTATGTGTAGATTGGCATGACATTCTAGTAACAGCAATCCATGTTTAGATGAATGACAGGCTGAGTAACCAGCAATCATGTGTAGAAGAGTGACGACTGAGTAACAGCATCTATGTGTAGATGAGTGACAGACTATTGACAGTGCATCCATGTGTAGTAATGAGTGACAGGCTGAGTAACAGCCTCCATGTGTAGAATGAGTCCAGGCTGAGTAATCAGTAATCTATGTGTAGAGTGAATGACAGACTGAGTTAACATAATCTATGTGTAGACTGAGTGGACAGTGGCTGAGTGACAGCATCATGTGTAAGTGAATGACGACGAGTAACAGCTCCATAGTGTAGAATGAGTGACAGGCTGAGTATAACAGTAATCCATGTGTAGAATGGATGACAGAACTGCAGTAATCTAATCCTATGTGTAAATGAATGACAGGCTGAGTACAGCACTCTATGTGTAGAATGAGTGACAGCTGAGTAACAGTAACCATGTGTAGAATTGAGGGCAGGCCTGCTGAGTAACAGTAATCCATGTGTAGAGTGAATGACAGGCTTAGTAACAGCAATCATGTTAGAATGAACGAATGACGGGCTGAGTAACAGCATCATTGTAGATGAGTGACAGGCTGAGTAAGCAGCAATCCATGTGGTAGCATTGTGACAGGCGAGATACAGCAATCTATGTTTAGAATGGATGACAGGCTGAGTAACAGCAATCCATGTGTAGAATGAATGACAGACTGAGTAACAGCAATCATGTTGTAGCATGAATGACAGCTGAGTAACAGCAGCTATGTGAGAATGAGGACAGGCTGAGGTAACAGCATCCATGTGTATGACTGAAGTGGACAGGCTGAGTAACAGCAATATGATTTGGTAAAATGATGGCAGACTGGTAACAGCAACTAGTGTAGAATAATGACAGACTGAGTAACAGCAACTATGTTAGAATGGATGACAGACTTAGTAACAGCATCTATGTGTTAGAATGAAGGACATGCTGAGTAACAGCAATCTATGTGTGTAGAATGGAATGCATGCTGAGTAACAGCAATCCATGTGTAGAATAGAATGACAGGCTGAGTACGCAATCTATGTGTAGATGAGTTGAGAGGCTGAGTAACAGCAATCCATGTGTAGAATGAAAATGACAGGCTGAGTAACAGCAAACATGTGTCGAATATTATGTCAGGCTGAGTCAACACAATCCATGTGTGAATGATGGCAGGCTGAGTAACAGCAATCCATTGAGACGACAGTGAGATCGAATATCGTAGAATGAGGACAGGTATGAGTAAACAGCAAACCATGTGTAGATTAATGACAGGACTGAGTACGCAATCCATGTGTAGAATGAATGACCAGGCTGAGTGATCAGTAATCGTGTCGTGTAGAATGAGATGAAGGCTGAGTAACAGCAATCCATGTTTTATAGAAATGAGTGACGAGGCTAGGTAATAGCAATATATGTGAGAATGATGTGAACGTGAGTAAAGCTAAATCATGTGTATAAATTGAAGGAACAGGACCTGAGTTAACCAGAATCCATGTGTATAATGGAGTGACAGACTGAGTAGACAGCAATTCTATGTTGGAATAGAATGAATGACAGCCTGAGTAACAGACAATCTATGTGTGTAGAATGAGTGACAGGCTGAAGTAACACATAATCTTGTTAGTAGAATGAAACAGGCTGAGTAACAGCAATCATGTGTAGAGGATGAGTTGACAGACTGAGTAACAGCAATCCATGTGTAGAAATGAATGACAGGCTGAGTAACAGCAACAGTGTACGAAATAATGGACAGGCTGAGTAACAGCATCCATGTGTAGAATTGCATGGCAACAGAGTGAGTAAAGCAATCCATGTGTAAAGAATGAGTAGTACCAGGCTGGTAACAGAACTATTGTAAACAGAACTCTGAGCAGCTCGTTTGAATTTGTAAATGAGGAACAGCTGAGTAACAGCAAGTCATGGTAGATGAGCAGGCTGAAACAACAGGCTAGAAGATAAACTAGTGACAATCTCACGTGTAGATGATGCTGACAGGACTGAGTAAGCGCAATCATTTGTAAATGGAGGATACAGGAGACCTGAGTAACAGCAATCTATTGTTGAAGGTGACGCACGGCTGCATGTAACAGTAATCTATGGTAGACTGAGTGACGGCTGAGTGACAGCAATACATGTGTAGAAATGAGAATCTAGGTGAAACAGTAATCTATGTGTAGAATGAATGACAGTGAGTGACAGCAATCCGATGTAGATACGATAGAGTGGAAGCTGAGTACACAGATAGAGCTCAATGTAGAAGAGAGATGAGTGAGTCAGATCATGTGTAGAAATGGGAACGTGAGCGATGCATGGGATACGAGATGAGTAACGAACTATGTGTAGAACACCAGATACCACTGCTGGGTGTAAGAACAATAGTAGATTGACAAGACACATGAGTAAGCAATCCATGTGTAGAATGAGTGACAGGCTGAGTAACATTAATGCCATGTGTAGAATGAATAACAGACTGAGTGACAATAATACATGTGTAGAATGTATGACAGGCTGAGTACAGAAATCTAGCTTGTGTAGAATGAGAATGACAGGCTGGAACAGCAATCCATGTGTAGGTGGAATGAATGAGCTGAGTAACCAGTAATCATGTGTAGAATGGAATGACATGGCGAGTGACAGCAATCCATGTGTAATAATGAATGACAGGACTGAGTAACGCAATCATGTGAAGAATGATGGACAGATCGAGTAACAGCAATCCATGTGTAGAAGATGAATGACAGACTGTAGTGAACAGCAATCCATGTGTAGATAGAATGAGAATGACAGCTGATGTAACAGCAATCCATGTGTCAATAATGACAGGTTGGATAACAGAATCTATGTGTACAATGAAGACAGCACTGACTAACAGCAATCTTGCTGTACAATGAATGACAGACTGAGTAACAGCAATCTATGTGTACAATGAATTACTGACTGCGAAACTATGTATAAGACAGAGACATGATTCTTACCGATTTGTCTGGGTTAGAAGTCCAGTCTTTACTATGTCTCTTGTCTTTGACTGGGGATGCTAGCTGGATAGGTCAGGGGTTGGGAAGTGGGTAAAGAGAGCAAGAACCACTAACAGACTAAGGATAAAGCTGAAAAGACTAAGGATACAGCTGAAAAGAACCGACTATGCAACTGGCACTAATCAAACTAGCACTCTGACCAAGAGGCAGAGAGTCGAAGAGAAGGTGGTACAAAACACAAGGATCGAACTCCTAAATCGGACCAAAGAGAAGAAGATAAAGCCAGCGGCAGGAGAGCAAGAGCACTAACCCCAACGGAGGGAAGACCAGAAGGAAAAGGAAACTAGGAGAGGAAACAGTACCTGCCGAGGGAGCCGAGGGAGCAGAGAAGAAAACTGAGAGAGCAGAGAGAGAGATAGAGAGAGAGAGAGAGAGAAGAGAGGAGGAGGAGCGGAGGAGGAGAGAGAGAGAGGAGAGAGAGAGAGAGAGAGAGAGAGAGAAGAGAGAGAGAGAGAGAGAGAGAGAGAGAGAGAGAGAGAGAAGAGAGAGCTAGCCAAACAACACATCAGGGGTGCAGCAATGTCAAAACAACACCTGGGAAACCTCGATTGAACTTGCCACCGCACCGACTGCGGTCAGGGGACGTGGGGAGTTAGGTCCAGGATGGTCTGGCTTGGACTCTGATGGGACTCAGAGAATGAACTATGTTGGAGAATTAATGTTTCCACGCCAGGCATCAGGAAAGTGCCCTGAAAGTGGCTGTCCTGAAATGATTCTTAGAATTGCTAAAGTAAAATGAAAATAAAAAAAAAAAAAAAAACCGATAATGGGACTAATATATATCCCGAAAAATGAAGGAAGGGGGGCTGTTAGGGGATTGTGCAATATGCATACAATGAGGCCGCCAAGACAATGAGGCTCACACTTCTCCCTCTCTTTATCCACGTCCCTCCGCCTCAATCCGGATGCCCCGTGCTAAAAAGTAAGGATCTAAATCCTAAATACTGAGAAGGGTAGAAGTGACCTGAGAAAAACTGCTGGAGGTAAGATATGCCGTACCTGAGAGATAAAATAAGGAAAGGGACCGGAAGAAAGAACAAAACACAAAGCAGCTCCCCTACACACTCCTCCTACTAAAACCCAAATACCCTCCAAAAAACCTGCTCTAGAAGAAGGGGTAGCCCTACTCCTAGAAATAGAGGGAAAACGTAGACAGTAAACAAGAAAAAAAGGGGCCCTGACCAAGATAAACCAAGTGCCTTAACTACTCAATGAATGAGCAATAACATAACGCCTGACAACTAACGACAGAATGACACCAGAACTGACAACTACGACAGAATACACGGACTGACAACTACGACAAGAATACCACAACTGAGCAACTACGACAGAAATAACAACAGACTGACAAACATCGACAGAAAGACAACAGACACTGACAACTCGACAATCTTGTATCTGATTTGAATTTGCGATGAATGCTTGTGGCTTTTAGATGTAACCATCTGCAGAGGTGGTTTGAATCTTGGGGTCCTCGTCGCGCAGAGGATCGCGTATATCACACACACACATTTCTCTCACCTATGTAATCACTGATACTCTCTCGAGGTATACAAAAACCTTTTTCACAAGGGGTAGTGTTAAGGCGGCCCGAAACAAACGTACAAGAAATTTGGGACAGTCAATGTCCCGATACCTCACTCGTTATAAAAAACAAAGAGACGAAAGAGAGAAAACGGTGGAGAGAGAAAACCAAGTACTAGAGAGAATATCACGATGAGAAAACACCGGCGGCAACAGCAACCGGTAAATATCTTATCTCAATGTGTGATTATATTTTTGACAATTGAAAATGTGTATTATTACTGATTAGGGAACATATCGGTTCCTAGGTTTGCAACTGTTCCGAATTGATTGCAGATGATGTGCGATCGATACGCATGGCGCTGCCATGGAAAAGGGGGGAGTGGTAGATATAAGGGGAAACTGAGGTGAGGCCAGCCTAGAAATAAAATGATGATAGTGGTCGAGGTGAGGGGTAGCAACACTCCCAAAAACTGATAAAAGATGTCACGCAGCCGAGGAGAAAAGGGAAGCTGACTAGGAAGGGGACTATGAAGAAAAAGGGATGAAAATAAAGGTACCTAATGACACTATCCCGTAAAAAGAAAGTGAAGAGATATAATACTCTAACATGACAGTAAAACAGTAGTATAGAGTGACTAACTGACTGACTGACTGACTGACTGACTGACTGACTGACTGACTGACTGACTGACTGACTGACTGACTGACTGACTGACTGACTGTCTGACTGACTGACTGACTGATTGACTGACTGACTGACTGACTGACTGACTGACTGACTGACTGACTGACTGACTGACTGACTGACTGACTGACTGACTGACTGACTGACTGACTGACTGACTGACTGACTGACTGACTGACTGACTGACTGACTGACTGACTGACTGACTGACTGACTGACTGACTGACTGACTGACTAACTGACTGACTGACTGACTGACTGACTGACTGTCTGTCTAACTGACTGACTGACTGACTGACTTACTCAAAATTTAGTTAACTGACTAACTGCGACAGACATACAATCTAGAAAATCAACGGGATAGTAACTGACAATAAAAACGACAAGTTTATCTGTTTTGTTGCGAGGGTTGATTGCTGAGAAGGTGTTTCCATCCATTTAGCAGTGTTTGAACAGGTAGCCGGAAGCAGGTTTAGGTCCATCAGGTCAAAATACACACACACACACTTTTCTCTCATACTAGTTTTCATGCGATTCTCACCAAGGTATCAAATATTACAAGGGGGGTAGCGAGAGCCCCCCTTTCCGTTGCAAACAAAAATTGGCAGTGAAAGAAGTGAGGTTTTACCCTTGTAGCTAGTAGTATAGTAGTGTCGTACAGTGTTATCAATGTCGTATTATGACTTGGGCACGTCGCGTCGTCGCGCTATTCCCTGTACGTGAAGCGTGAGCGACGCAGTCGCTCCGCCCCCGACGCCCCCGACGAAGTTGGCAGCTTCGCTGCCAATATTATGACGTACATCCTGGACGCCTATCTTCCTACCAATACATGATTAACTTAGTCAGCACTACAATTGTTCCAGAACATATCTAGCAATTAAAACGCGAATGTAAAAAACGGGGTGGATGGTCTTTCCGGTTTGGTAATGTTTAGAATGTAGCTGCAAAGCTTGTTTTTTTTCAAATCCATATTGACTACCAACCTAGTAGTGTAGTACTTAGGAGGAGCTTTTGAGGCCACCAAAGAAGGATATCATAATATCCATGCATCTGATCTTCCCTTTGCAATCAGATATACAGTATGCACATTGCACATAGGATATTTTAAGAGCTTGAATCTGCGGCCACTAGGCTATAGACTTTCATCTGCCGCATCTCTTGTCAGAGCCCTTTCAAGTACACACTACATTGTATTCTCTCCAGTGTATAGTGTGTGTGCAGTTTCCTTCTCAGTTATAGTGTACTATTATAGTAGAAATATATCTACCTCAAATTGTATTCAGTCTCGTCTGATGGAAGGAGTATTGTGTTAAAAGCTAGAAAACCACATGCGTTCCTGCAGTGTTCCTCTTGAAATTCGCATTTTAAATATCTCGATTTGATCAACGGCAATGAATATACATATAAGAGCAGCTAATTAACTTTAAGTTACAGGGTCTTGGTTCTTTGATAATATTGGATTGTTCGTAGGATTAAAATTAGTTGAGTTGTACGTGGTATATTAGTTGAGTTATTCATACTTTCTTCGCGTGTAATGATGAAGCGTAGTGCGAGCCACTCAGGGGACATGTTTTACAAACAACTCTGCACGATATTACTTTAAGATATTCATAGCAGTTAAAATATCACTCCTTCCTCTTCGATCTGATGCGTGTTATTATCGCTTCTGGAAATTAGCCTGAACTATGAAGAGAGTATTTTGGGAGCGAACATACGTGCAATAAAATATAGTGATCAATTCTGTGTGTTGATCTGTGTGATACGATTACTGCGATTGCACGCGGATACAAATTGTATTACAATATTTTTAGGCTATTTACAACGTCGTTTGTGTTTTACTTCTTTTTTAACTTCTAATTGAATATCATACTGAATATGCCAGTAAACTCGACTCCATGGATAAAAACTTCTAGACCCTTCGACGTCATGAATGTACTGCAGCTCGGCAATTTTGCATTTGCGGGCATCGCACTATAGACGCAGTACCCACGTACTATAGACGCATTATAAACGCATTATAAACGCATTATAGACGCATTATAGACACACGCAATATAGACGCAATTTCGTAAGCAGCACTATAGACGCAATATAGACGCATTATAACAGCAATATAAACGCATTTTTATAAACGCGACGCAGTATAGCCGCATTATAGGCGCACTACCCACCCCAACATCACCTTATAGACGCACTATAGACGTATTATAGACTGACTATAGCAGCACCATAAACACTACATAGACCCATATAGACGCATGATAGCAGCATTATAGACGCAAATCGCTTTTTATAGACGCCGCGTCTATAAAAAACGTGCTTTTTTAAGAAGCACTATAGACGTACTTCAGGCTACAGTGCGATATTTGAGGCGCAGTTGGGCGTTTTATAAACGAATTTTTGTCGCATATAAAAGGAAGCAGTATAGACGCATTATAGACGCATTATAGCCGCATGTGTGCGAAATCGATAAAGACGCAATATAGACGCAAAATAAGAAGGAGAGGGAGGGAGAGGGAAGGAGGGAGAGGGAAGGAGAGGGAAAGAGGGAAAGAGAGGGAGGGACTGAGGGAGGGATACAGGGACAGAAACAGAGACAGACGGATAAAGACCTGAGACAGAAGGACAGAGTAAGATGGAAAGAGAGTAACATGGAAAGAGAGTGATATATAGGGACGGAGTGAGACAGAAAAAGACAGAGATGGAAACAAACGGACAGAGACGGACGGACGGACAAACACGCGCTTACTATCTCCCTCTCTGTCTCACCCTCTCTCTCTCTCTATCTCTCTCCATCTTAATCTCTCTCCATCTTACTCTGTCCGTCTGTCTCAGATCCATGTGTCCATCTGTCTCTGTCTGATCTGTCTCTGTATCCCTCCCTCTTTCCCTCTCCTTCCCTCTCCCTCCCTCCCTCCCTCCCTCCCTCCCTCCCTCTAGTCTCTCTCCCTCTCCTTCTTATTTTGCGTCTATATTGCGTCTTTATCGATTTCGCACACATGCGGCTATAATGCGTCTATAATGCGTCTATACTGCTTCCTTTTATATGCGACAAAAATGCGTTTATAGTTCGCCCAACTGCGCCTCAAATATCGCAGCGTGCGTCTGAGTACGTCTATAGTGCTTCTTAAAAAAGCACGTTTTTTATAGACGCGGCGTCTATAAAAAGCGATTTGCGTCTATAATGCTTCTATCATGCGTCTATATGGGTCTATGTAGCGTTTATGGTGCTGCTATAGTCAGTCTATAATGCGTCTATAGTGCGTCTATAAGGTGATTTTGGGGTGGGTAGTGCGCCTATAATGCGGCTATACTGCGTCGCGTCTATAAAAATGCGTTTATATTGCTGTTATAATGCGTCTATATTGCGTCTATAGTGCTGCTTACGAAATTGCGTCTATATTGCGTGTGTCTATAATGCGTCTATAATGCGTTTATAATGCGTTTATAATGCGTCTATAGTACGTGGGTACTGCGTCTATAGTGCGATGCCCGCAAATGCAAAATTGCCCTGCAGCTCTCTTCCTTTGCAAATTAGTTTCGTCTTGGTTGAATGCGGGTATATCCAGTACTCGCATTTCTGCAGCTGGATATGATATGGGAGATGGCTAGGGAAGAAGATATGATGTTTTCATCTCTATCAAGATTGCTGCAGGGGGCTGATGTCATAAGCCCCATGCTTGAGGAGCACCCGGTGGGCACATATTAAATTCATCCGTGAAGGATGCCAAAAGCTCGTGTAAATTAAGGCTTTGAGAACAAATAGAAGGATTCTACCTATTGCACACCAGATGTACTACAGCGGTCCAATAGAATCAGGAAAGTAGTTAGGAGCTTACTTCGCTAACCAGAGTAAGAGAGGGAGAGAGAGAGAGAGAGAGAGAGAGAGAGAGAGAGAGAGAGAGAGAGAGAGAGAGAGAGAGAGAGAGAGAGAGAGAGAGAGAGAGAGGGAGAGAGAGAGAGAGGGAGAGAGAGGGAGAGAGAGAGAGAGAGAGAGTAGTATATTGATCTTACGTAACCGCATATTTTGCTAGAACAGTGTGTGAACAATTATAGTCCTTGTCAAATTATGTTTTAGCAGTCGATCCAACGTTGTTTATTTTACTCGAACCCCCCCCCCCCCTGACCGCTGACCGATCAGGAACCGGAGTAATTGCTTGTGATATTTCGAAGCGATTAGTATTGTCTCTGATTTCGCAGCCTTTCTTTGCATACATTTGTGATCGCGTGCCAGCTTTGCGATTTTTCGTTTATCAGTTTTATATTTCGACGTTCTACTTCTGTTTGGTTTTAAGTGAACCATCGAAATTTGTCAAACAATTTATTCATCAGGTTAAACTCTTGAGAATTTGGAACATTTTAGTATTTACTCCCTCCTTTCCAATGACTATATTTTCCTTCCTATATTTCCTCTATGCGTGTTACCGGTTACGTATTGACATGATAAACTGTATAACAGCTCTTCTTCTCCTTCCTGAAATGTCCCTTTGTAAATTGTAACTGATAACTTCTAATAACAGTGATGATATCTCTCTCTCAACTCAATTCCCCACCAATGTTTAATAATACCCCCCTCGATGTAATGCTGAAGTTCAGTTGTCAGAGAAATATTTTGACTTTGAGCCCATTTCAAGGAAAGGTTATTCAGTTCCAAACTGATTTGTTATTAATATCGTCATACTCGATACTCCTGTCAGAGCATTGGCCTGACCCTATTCTCATTTCTTTCGGAGAACTGTGGTCAGAGCATTGGCCTGACAGCGATACTCATAGTAAAGATATCCAAACCGTGGCCTGTATTTTAGGTACCGACCATGGTACTTCTGTTCCTTCTCATCCTCCTGGGACCAGGGAGTTTGGCAATAGAACCGTACCCGTATGTCTCATTTAATGGAAGGTACCATAACCCAACACATACCACCTGGGGCTCTGATGGTGAGTTTCATTTGAGGTGCAGATACCCTGAGATACACTGCAGATACCCTGTAGATACCCTGTAGATACCCTGCAGATACCCTGCTTGACCCTATCTTGACCCTGTCTCAAAAAGGGTTTGAACAAAACCACAAATACCCCTCTAATTCAGGTGCACTGTGTATTTGCTGATTCACCCCTTCATTTTCCCAGGTACGGTTTTCTCCCAACCCACACGGCCCAACTACACAGACGGAACCTTTGCAGCTGTCTACCCGGACACAGTCCGTCAATCAGCCCGTAAAATCAGCCTTACAATGTTTCCAGATCAAAGCACCACCAAGTTTTCATCGAAGTACACTGCACTTTTACCGTTCTTCAGTAAGTGTATAGTTTAATACCTGTCTAGCATCGTCGTGTTGCAAACATGTGACCAGACCAAATCTAAATTTTAAGCACGATCTAAACTCTACATATTTATTGCAGTGCAGTTTATGGATAGAGATCTAATTAAGATGTCACCGGCGTGCCCACCTAAATACCTCAACATCCCAATACCTGATGGGGATCCAATGTTTAACGATACAGGTACTGCGTCAAAGTCATTACTCATTATATACTATCTAAAACTTCCTCTTTTTCTTCGATAATTGGATAATAGGATCTGATATAGCCGTTTTTTACTGAAACGGTTAAAAAGCTATTTTAGTATCAATCGAACGGCGAACTAAATTTTAGTAGGGTATACAGTATACTATATACCGGTATATATATATACAGTATACTATACACCGGTTGTATCCACACATGACAATATGGCATGGTTTATAAATGTTATAGAGAGTGAGATGGGGGGACATGGTTTAACTGTTTCACTTTCAGAGAATGAGATGCCGATGGCTCGGGCTCAGTTTGATTACAAAAGTGGACACTGGCCAGACTATCCTAGACAACAGGTACTGGCTGAAATAAGTTTATGCTTTGTAATTGTCCTATTTCCCTGGAGCTGTTATACTGTATTACCTGCTTATCAGCTGTCACGACCCCATCTGAGCGCACTGAGAATCAAATGGGATATACAGCTTATCAGTTATCAATAACCACATAGACCCAAAAACCACGTGTTGTATAATAACATTACCCCAATTCCAATATCAGATTAATCACGTGACATCTTGGCTTGATGCCAGTCATATCTACGGGATCAGTAAGAGCTGGAGTGATATACTGAGGTCGGGAGTCGATGGGAAGTTGAAGACCGAAGAGGGTAGGTAAATTTAGTGGATAGGTCGGTAGAGATATGATGTGTGATATGATGTGTGATATGATGTTATGATGTGTGATATATGATGTGTGATATGATGTGTGATATGATGTGTGATATGATGTGTGATATGATGTGTGATATATGATGTGTGATATATGATGTGTGATATATGATGTGTGATATATGATGTGTGATACATTCCTGCAGATAGTGACGATGGCTGGCCTAAAAAGAACACCTGGGGAGTTCCTCTCGCTGGAAATGTCGTACCGGCCACCCTGGAGTACCCCAAAGAAAAAGATCAGTACTGTATGTTGCCATCGTTTCTAGGATGTGTAGAACGCACTCTAAGAGTGCGTTCTACACATCCTAGAAATATACCCCTTTGACGTCCATAGTGATTGGCTGAAACGAATTCAAAGCTCAGATAGTTATTTGTTTGTTTGTATTTTCAGTGTTTGGTGATACCAGGAGTTTTGAGAACCCAGCCATTCTTTCTCTCCACTGGCTCTTCTTCAGAGAACACAATAGGTATAATAATAAACTAGTTGCCTGAATGAGAAGGGGGAGTAAGTAACCCTTACCGGAGCTAATCTGTATCCAGTGAGCTCTACAAAACTTTTAGCTTTTACTAAAATCTATCTAAAAGCTGCTATTAGATAGGGTTGTTTTGGCTCCACAGTGTAAATGCAGTTGTTTACATCCCACAGGCAAGCGGAAGAGTTAAAGAATTCCAATACAAAAAAAGGAACACCAAAAACTGATAAGTGGCTTTTTGATAAAGCACGATTCATGAATATAGCTAAAATACAGGTGTGTTTGTTTGTTTGTTTGTTTGTTTGTCATAGGAGCCTGATCTGATATACCTACTCCTTTTCCTTTAAAATATATCTCTCCATGTCGTCTCTCATTCAATCTTCCCCTACCTCCATCTCTCTCCCTGTTTAGAAAGTGTACACAGAAGCAGTGGAGGAGTTTCTAGATTGGGATCTACCTCCCTACACAGACCAGAATCAGCTATCAGGGTATCTTCCTGCTGTTAAACCTGATATTTCAATTCTCTACGCAGGGGCACTCCAATTCTTCCATCTGACTATGGGTAAGTGCACTCCATGGAGGTAACCATCTTGTAACTATGGTAACCATACACCATGATTCACCATGGTAACCAAAAGAGGAAGATGGTTTGTTTGATGATCACATTGATATAACCACCCCTCTATTTCAGTACCAGATCAGTTTGTAGAGTACGTTATCCAAGAAACCGATAAAATGTGTGTTAAATTGAGAGCTGAGAGAGTCTGTAACTGGTACTGGAATGCCCAGGAGATGTTGGAAGCAGAGAGTCCCCAGGCAGTTCTTACTGGGCTCCTTTCTGCACCGGCAATGGAGATTGATGACTCTTTTGTACCTGATGTCCAGTGAGTTAAATGGGCCGCACAGTATTATAGTCAAAGACCTTGCCTTGTTCGACCCCCCTCCCCGCGTTAATAAAAAGCTGTCAGAGCATTGGCCTGACCCTATTCTCATTTCTCTCAAATTTCTCATTTCTCTCAAATTTCTCTCAAATAAGGAGCGCGCGAGAACTGTGGTCAGAGCATTGGCCTGACAGATAAAAAGGGTTGAAGAAAACAACAAAGACCTGCAGGGCCCTCCAATGCCAAGTATAACTCCCCCCTCCAACTACCCACAGGTCGTATTACTGGGGACCCATGAAATGGACAAGAAGGGACGCAGTGGCACTGGCAATACAGCGGGGTCGAGATCTGGGTGTACCCCCTCTTAACACCGTCCTTATCTATTACATGCAATCTGCAATGACTTGGGCGGATTGGGAAGGCATCATTGGTAGTGAGAAAACAGTAAGTATAGTAGTTACTGAAATATTGATTTAAACCATGCGCTCCGCCCTCGGAAAGCTTTTACAAATGTAAAGCAAGGAGGGTTAGAACATAACAAAAGAAAGTAGAACTATATGATATCAAAATGATAAAATGGATAATAAATGCTTTTATAAACAATTAATTCACCTTGACAGAAAGACCTACAAGAGATGTATGGAAGTGCAGATGATATTGAGTTGTTGGTGGGTGGGTTCCTCCTCCACAAACAAGATCCTGGCAAGATGCCACGTGTATTCCAGAACATTCTCTACGAGCAGTTCATGAGCACTCGACATGGTGATAGGTACGTGGAGTGCTATCGTGCAGTAGTCACATCTTCATTCTTCGATTATTTGATAGAGTTTCATTTAAGAACCGGTTATTTTTTATTTATGGAAGAACCGGTTTATGACTGATGAATATTCTTTGCAGGTTTTGGTACGAGAATCAGGTGAATGGAATGGGTTTGAGTAGTGAAGAAATGAAGGAAATAGAAAACACCACGATGAAAACCATCTTGCAGAACAACGGAGTAAGTTCAAAAATACAGTGGGACCCCGATTTACCGTACAAGCCCTTTCCACCGAGCATCCCGGTAAAACAATTATTACCCTCCTAATTACAGATATTCCTGAGGGATGTAGACGAGCCATTCAAGTACAACAGCACAGCAACAAAATGTGATAAACCTACTGTAAACAATGCCGTGTGCAAAGGTACTTTATTTAGTGAATAGATTAGCTATTTACTCGGCTGGATGGTTTAGTTACTGTAATAGCAAATTTACTTCAATTCCCTGATCCTGGTGTCCAAATTCTTATTTTCAACCCTCCAGGGAAGATACTGCTATCTTACAACTACAACAGAACTCCATATGCAATCCCTATTCTCCTGCCTTCATTCCTAGTGATCACGGTTATCATGGTTATCGTGATGAGATACCAGGCGAAACTTACTCTCAACCCACCGGTAAGGATATACCCTCCTTTTCATACTGAAACCCGCCCCGTCATTATTCTCAGTAGGACGGTATTCCACCTTTAATCCATACTAAAAATCACTAATTTCTTTAACGAACTATTAATTGATAGGTTAAGAAATCTGGAAAGTATGAGCCGTTTGGTGTTGTCACAGAGCTCCAGTCCAAGGACGGAGATCGTGTAGTCGACGTTGTAATGAACACAGATAATGGCTCAATAGTGCTTCTTTCTAGAGGTATATTACTTGATGGGGTTTAATTAATTAAGATAATTAACTAGTGGTTACTGAATTCAGTAAACATATTTACTTTAATGATCAATTGTTTTAATTACGATTAGGTAAGAAGGTACGGACTTTCAAGCCGGGTGGTATCACGGTTATAAAGTGTACCGACAACAAAAAGGACATCCTCATCGTTATACCAAAGGTAGGTGTATGGAATCATGCCTTTAATTAGTTAGTTAGTTAATTAATCAATTAGTCTTATGACTTATCATGATTTAACGTTACACCTACAGGAGTACGATATTTACCTAAGATTTGGTAACAAGGCTGCTGCTGAGATATTCGTGGGTAGACTTGAAAACTTCGCACTGGAACTTGATGTAAGGCGTTCCTTGAACTATGAAATAATAAAGGATTAATCGAATTTGTTAATAGTTCCATTAATAGTTCCATTAACAAGTAATTAATATTTTGCTAAATCCCTCCCAAATCCCCAGATAAGCTTTCCCTCACAATCCCTGCCCACAAAACGCATTCTCTCCGTGGCTAAAACTGAAGCTCACCGACAGCACCTTATCAACAAGTTCCTGGCATCAGCATTTAGTGAGGTAAGGAGTTAATTAGTTACTAATCAGCTAATTAGTCATTATTTTATGAATAAGCTACTTATGAGCCGATCTTACTCCTGACAAATGGGCTTCAACAACCTCTCCCTCTAACTAGATGATGAAACAAGAGAGTGGCTTCGAAGATGATGGGGAAAGTTGCGTGAGAGTCGAAGGTAGAAATCGTATCTTTATTTAAGCTGAATTGCTTTATGAATCATTGTTCCTCAGTAACAATATTTATCCTATAATTCTTCAGAGCGACAATCGGGTGAAATTCTCGAGTGTGAACTGACAAGATGCGAGTTTTCCTCTGCACTCGGTCTCAATCCTAGTTCTGAGTTTGTTGCCAAGGTTTTCCCCCTTGTGGACAGGGACAACAACGGCAGGTAGACATGAAGAGCTAAAGTTCCCCTGTGTTTTTCCCACTTCACCAATGGTGAAGTTCACCATTTCTGTCGGCCCTAGTCACGTCGATTTGATATCATCTGCACTATACTAACCAATTTCCCCTCCCGATCCCAAAGTGCTAAAACCTAAAACCCTTTCTTCAGTGTAAGTTTCAAGGAGTTTCTAAGTTTCATGATCGTGTATTCATCCCGTGACTCAGAGGACAAACTGAAGTTGATCTTCAACATGTATGATGTCGATAAAAACGGTATGAGCTGTTACCATCATAAGAACTCTGATTTTAAGTCGGGATTTACTGTCAACTCGAATAAAATACATTCCTAGTATAGTGTTTTATGTCAGCCTGGTGACCTACATTGTTACCATCGTTACCTACATCGTTACCATGGTTACCTCCCAATTCAGGTAGCCTACACGTTGATGAGATCAGGGCAATGTTAAAGAGTATGTTGGAATTGGTATCTGCTTCAGTGGATTCAAGCGAACTCAACTCTCTCATTACATCACTTTTCGTTAAAGTACGTTAATTGGTTACATAAAAGGCAGTTAACTAATCAATAATTCTCGGTTATAAATGGTCCGTGATCACTTCCATATCAACACATCTGTCACATATTTAACATAATTTTAACAGGCAGGATTTGCAGATAAGGACCACAAGTTAAGTTGTTTCTCGACATGAAAACTTTAGCTCTTTTTGGGATTTTTTTTTTCAATTTTGAAGCACTGCAGGATTCTTATTCATACTTTTGGGGAATTCCTTCTTTCCATTCACATTAAAACATGCTGACGACGCTGCTGATACACTACCTCGCTGCTGATTAATCAATTAATTAATTGATTGATATAATTAACTATTTAGCCTTGTTAATGCAGGTAGGTTTCCAGTCAAAGACAGAGCTAAGTTTTGAGGAGTTTAAGATTCTCATGGCTGGATACGAGAAGGACTTGGAAAATGCCAGCATAGCGGTACGTTCACAAGTTATTGGGTATCATCCAGATACATTCTTGAATCTAGCTGATAAACCCTTAATCTATTTAAATGAACTAATGGTTTATTTAATTGATTAATTCATAGTTGATCCGATTTTAAATATATTCTCCCTCTTCAGTTTGCAGGTGGCAACGCGACAGTACAACCTAAAACTAAATCCAGGAAGAATGGTAACAGGAAGAACGTGTTCACCGCCAAATCACCCAAAGTTGGGATGTTCAAACGTTATATTGAGAACCACAGGTAATATCAACTGGTTACCATGGTAACGTCGTTACCCCTCCACTGAAACCAAGGAAACAGTGAAATAGTGCCCGCGGTTCATGGTTTCATGATAGGTTTGTATTGTGTTTGAATCAGTAACGCATCTCGGTGTTTAAATTCAGTTTGCTGGCCCTGTTTTGCCTGGGCGGTATACAAAAACTTATACTATTATTATTAGGTTGGAAGTGTTTTACTGCTTGATATTCCTGCTGATAGTTGCGATACTGTTTATGGAGAGGTTTGTGACGTATTCTAAATATCGCGATCACACAGGATACCCTGAACTCCTTGGGTAAGTTAACCATCTCAACCCATATCCTACTGGGGGATCACATAAGTCAACCATCTTAAAGGGCATTCTTATTTCAGATTTCTGGGATACGTATCAGAAATTAAATATTTCAGCATCTTATTCATTATCTTTCCATCTCAGTTACGCCCTGCCATTTACCCGTGGAGCTGCAGCAGTTATGATGTTCACATTTCCATGTTTCCTACTCGCCATGTGCAAGAACTGCATAACTCACCTTAGAGGTACTAATTAATTAGTTAAATACCCACCTTAGAGGTACTAATTAATTAGTTAAATACCCACCTTAGAGGTACTAATTAATTAGTTAAATACCCACCTTAGAGGTACCAATTAATTAGTAAATTATCCACCACAGAGGTATGATTTATATAGCTGCAATTCTTGATTTCATCTTCACTGAAGAGCTCTAAAAAGTTTGATAAGAAGAGTATGACTATGAATTAATCAGTTACATCTCCCCATCTACACAGGAACCTTCCTAAAGAGATACATCCCACTTGATTCCAACCGACACGGTCACATCTATTTGGGTTACGTGACAGCAATCTTCATCATAATCCACTGTGTTGGACATGGGTGAGTTAGATACACACTAACTAGTAATTAACGATCATTTGAATCAAGCTCTGACTCTCGTTTGGCACTCGCGCGAATCCACAAGGGGGATTTGCGTCTTTCTTCTACCTCCACCCTATCCTCATCCCAGATACAATTTCTACATGATATCAACCCTATCACCGGATGATCTGTCTTGTATGATGCCCAGGACTTGGCTGAGTGATACCGGTGCCTCAACCATCACAAGTCTTCTATTCGGAACAATCACAGGTAGGTTTTTTTGTAAGTGCTGAAATATGGACGCAGACTATGTAAAACACAAGGCCTCAAACGCTCAAAGGAGTCTAACTCGAGCTTAGATAGAACCTCCAATACATCCTCCAATAAAACCTCCAATTATCCAAACCAAGTAAAACGCTGAAACCTGGCAGTTCCCTGTAGATCAACACACACGTCCTTCACTAAGCGTTCCTACAGGTATAACGGGTGTCCTGCTAGTGGTAGCCCTGATAGCCATGTATGTATTCTCCACTGACTACGCCCGAATGTACCTGTTCTCATGGTTCTGGAAGACCCATCACCTGTATCCTGTTGTAATGGTGCTCACTGTACTTCATGGAACTGCTAGGTTAGTAACTAGTAACTTTGTGAACAGGAGCTGGGGATTCGTATTGAAAAGCTCATTCAGAAACACGTTGTTCCCTATTTCGGCGTTGATGACCGTCAGACCCTACTGGGGAGGGTCCAATATTGCATGAACTCTTCTCCCTACTCTGAAGTGATCACCTTGTGTCCCGGTTACTATTATTATAGCGGACCTCACTTTCCCACTAGGTTACCATTATTACAACTCACTTTCTCACTAGGTTACTATAGTTACAACTCACTTCTTCCCCACTAGGTTACTACAGACTCCCACCTTCCACCTCTACCTGATTGGACCAGCGTTTATCTTTATACTTGATAAACTAGTCAGTGTCAGCAGGAGGAAGAGGGAGGTTCCCCTCATTGAGACTAATATCCTACCCAGTGAGGTATGTTCTAACCCTCTTTTACAATATTTTGGCGGTATGAGAGGGTCCAGCAAGGCGACGGGGTGTGCGGGGGGAGGGCACTTAGGAAGGAAACTTAAATACACGATTTGTATTGAATCAACAAAATCATGTACGGGACAAACCTTTCCATGTAAATTAGTTTATAATGCCATTTTAAACTGATCCAATCTCGTGAGAATCAAAGGTAATGCACGACAACAATAATTCAGCTAATGAGTCCATCACCACTCGATCCATTCCTTCATTTTCCCTATTGAGATCTTTGTCCCTTTCTTAGCAAACTGATCGGGTGTAAGTGGCTAACTGATCGGGTCTAGTTGTCAAACAAATTGTTCTTACTCCTCATTGTCTCTACCACAGAACCTCCTTGCCACACGTTTCACTACGCCCCACAGAGCCTGCCTCATACTGGCTTGTACCAGGATCAGTACCCAACTAATCAGTATGGCATAGGTTGCACCTGGTAGCAAGAAGAACAATTCCATAAATAGTTCGGAACCCAGCCAGTGATATAGACGAATCAGGAGGGATAGGCGTGCATTTGGGTTCAGCTCATAGATGATTGTTTCAATATTCATCACCATAGCAAAGGAGAAGCAGAGAAGATCGACAAGAAGTGTGGAGCAGACTATTCGAAGAGTTAGGGCAATGTTTTCAAGTAGAGCAGCGTTACCACCATCAAGAAGGGGAGTGACCTCAGAATGGTTGTAGCTAAACCGTCGGTACATAACACCCAGATATGCCACCATCGCAACAGAGATCATGATGATGAGGACCTGTAAGAACACCAATAGAATCTCGCTTAGAAGCATCGCGTAGTTAACTTTTTCTCCACAAAAACTTTTGTAGGAGCACTCCCTATCAATGACGGAGATAACCACGGCCCCAATCCAAATACACCAAATTAGGGTTTTCAGCCAGTGACGTTGGACTTCATCTCCATTGAAAAGGGAAGATGGACGAACGATAAACTGAAGTCTGAAGAGGTAAATGGATAGTAGAAACGCTGGCCGGGAAATAGAGAAGACATCGTCGATGATGTCAAAAAAGAATTCCAACTTGTTATCCGGTGAAAATCCGGCCGTGCTGTTCCAAATGGGAATGAGGAAGAGGATGTTGAGACACTCAATGATGTTCACAGCACAGATGTGCAGATAGAGGGTGGAGGTGATAGGGAGGTTAGTCCATCGGCGACATCGGGCAAAGATTGTTACCACCAGAAGGAGACTGCTTATCAGCCCCAGGACGCACATCGTTATGGTTAGGGGTTTGAGAGCATGCCGAGCAAAGGCGCTTCCCGTTGGTACAACTGTTTCCGGGTCGGATATCGTCGCAAAGTTATTGTCCATATTAAGGAATACTGGGAGCAGAGATTGCATTCAGAATTGCTGTTACAGAGCAGCTGATGAATATAAAAAGGGAAATGAAATAATAAACCTCTCTTGATAGGTATATAAGCAACTGAAAATTCTCGGCGTTCCTTCTCACTAACAAATTTCAAAATTCAACATTCAGAATCAGACAATCTGAGCGTGAGATTTTAGCTATTATCTTTCATACCGACCCCGGGTACCCCAACCACACACTATATCATATAGCATATAGTATATGCCAATGGTTGTTAACATCAACTCTCCATAAAGGTGACAAACCTGGTGTTCAAGCGACCGGAGGACTTTCACTATTTAGCAGGACAGTATGTCCGTATTGCGCTGGTGAATAGTGGGACTGGAAGGGACGAGTACCACCCCTTCACTCTAACATCAGGTATATTTCTCCCCTTATCATTGAAAATTTCAACCCTTGATTCCAGGAACCGACCGAACCAGGAAATGCTGGTTGGCTAATAACCAGTCACGTGACCTAAATAACGAGTTCTCATTGGTTGTTTACTTGTTTCGGTCGGTTCCTGCAACCCTTGATTCACTGCAGAGGCAGTCCGGTACATCTAGGCTTGCCTGTAAATCTTTCCGATAAAACATGTACAGTCGGACCCCGATTTAACGGCCCCCGATTTAGCGGCACCCCGATTTAACGGCAGCATAATTTTCCCCCGATGTAGGAAATTAACAGTATTTGGCCCCGATTTAGCGGACACCCCGATTTAACGGACAAAACCCTTTCCCCCGAGGGTGCCGTTAAATCGGGGTCCGACTGTAACACATCGATTATTCTCCCATATAGCGCCTCATGAGGACACCCTATCAGTTCACATTAGAACCTGTAAAGGCTGGACAAGGGTACTCAGAGAGTTGGTGATAAAGAATGAGAAGTCTCCTGAGAAGAATCCTAATTTGTATGTGGATGGACCTTTTGGGGAGGCACATCAGGACTACTCTAACTATGAGGTAGGTTTGGTAACATAGACACCTGGCGCCAGGTGTCTATGTTACCAAGAGATAGGTTACCATCTTTGTGACATTGACACCTAGTGCGTGCGAGATCGAGGTCTGTGAAGCAGAGGGGTAGCAATGGTGCCAAGTAACCATCTTTGTTTACACCCTTTTGAACCGAGATAGATTTTACATTCCTTGCGCCTTGCCATAAGACAAACATAGCACCAGGAAAATTTCAGCTGTTCTTTATTGCAGGAACCGACCGAAACAAGTAAACAACCAATCAGAGCTCGTTATTTAGGTCACGTGACTGGTTATCAGCCAATCAGGGACCAGTATTTCCTGATTCGGTCGGTTCCTGCTTTATTGACCTACTAAATCTGATCAAGTTATTCCCAGGTTGTTATTCTGGTTGGTGGTGGTATAGGGGTGACACCCTTTGCTTCCATTATGAAGGATCTGGTACACAGGTGCAACACACAGACCTCCACTATGTCCAAAGTTAAGAAGGTCTACTTTATTTGGGCGTCCAGGACACAGAAACAGTTTGAGTGGTTACTTGATATCATAGGTATGTGTTAATACTAGACCAAAAAACAAAGGAAATTTGTTTGGAACACCCGTGGCCTTTTTCGATACTTGACGCTGCGGGAAATGCACCCATAATCTAAGCTATACTACTAGGTATCGTTGTGCCATCTCTCCAAGTTCTAACATACGCACACTTTCTCTCACTCTTCCTCGCGTCTTGCTCTGACGAAGGGTGCATTTCCCGCAGCGTCAAGTATCGAAAAAGGCCACGGGTGTTCCAAACAAATTTCCTTTGTTTTTTGGTCTAGTTTCTCAGGGTTTTTGTAAACAGGTAACATAAATATGCAAATAACGGGCTAAACGGTGCGAGATACGACTTTTTGTCCGGGGACCGACCCCCCCATAAATCGACTATTCTACGTCGAAATATGTCCATGAAAACATTCTAGGAACAGCTGAAGTGGAAATATTCAGAATATGCATTAAATCATGGAATCAGTGCATAAATATGCATATAACGGCTAAACGGTGCGAGATACGACTTTTTGTCCGGGGACGAACCCCCATAAATCGACTCTTCTGCGTCGAATATGTCCATGAAAACGTTCTAGGACCATTTGAAGTGGAAATATCCAGAATATGCATTAAATCATGAATCTGTGCATAAATATGCAAATAACGGCTAAACGGTGCGAGATACGACTTTTTGTCCGGGGGACGACCCCCATAAATCGACTATTCTACGTCGAAATATGTCCATGAAAACATTCTAGGACCATCTGAAGTGGAAATATTCAGAATATGCATTAAATCATGAATCAGTGCATAAATATGCATATAACGGCTAAACGGTGCGAGATACGACTTTTTGTCCGGGGACGACCCCCCATAAATCGACTCTTCTGCGTCGAAATATGTCCATGAAAACGTTCTAGGACCATCTGAAGTGGAAATATTCAGAATATGCATTAAATCATGAATCAGTGCATAAATATGCAAATAACGGCTAAACGGTGCGAGATACGACTTTTTGTCCCGGGGACGACCCCCCATAAATCGACTCTTCTGCGTCGAAATATGTCCTTTGAAATGTCCTTACCACAACCAATACCGAGATAATCATAAATTATACATAAATTATGCATAATTAATGACTTCCCATGCTCAAATCAAAATTTTACATAGCCTACGACATGTAGAATAGTCGATTTATGGGGGGTCTTCCCCGGGACAAAAAGCTCTAAATCCAGCCGTTTTTGCTCAGTTTGGTTTGTAAAAAGGTCGTGCGTATGTATGTATGTATGTATGTATGTATGTATACAGAGCAAGCGTTTGGGACCCCCCTCGTAACTTTTGAACGAAACCATCAATCCACTTGAAATTTTAAAAACTATTAGATATCATTGAGGTAGCTTTACATACAAAATTTCAGCGTGCTAGCTTGTCGGAACATGGTTAAATAGACGCTCGAAAAGGGCGAAAGTCACATCCGTATGGTATACTGCACTGGCCCCGAATCGGGCGAAATGAAATTTTCCGCGCCTGAGTTTATCCTTTCAGATTTGATCTTATAATGTTCTAGGATGACCTTAGAAGGGGTGGGATGGTTTTTCATTGCTGGGGGCTTTGCCCCCAGACCCCCATTAGGCCACGGGGCACTTGCCAGTGCAGTGATCAAGGAAGTAAAGTAAAACCAACCCAATGAAGTACCAAAACACGGGCCACCAGTGTACGGTTAGATATTATAGTCCAACTGGTAACGTACAGAGTGATAATAGGCAGTCGACCCTTTTCTCGTTAATCAATGGTTAAATTAATCAATTATCCCTAGGTAAATGTGAGAAAGAGGACAAAGAGGGAATCCTTGATACCCATATCTTTATAACTCGGTTCTTTGATAAATCTGATCTACGGACAACAATCCTTTACATTTGCGAGAGGCAGTTCCAAGGCGTATCCAACAGGTAGAATGCGTTGCCTCTCTAACATTACCGCTAACACCATGTCTCTAAAGTCTAAACCAATTTCGAACATAGGAACCGACCGAAACAAGTAAACAACCAATCAGAACTCGTTATTTAGGGCACATGACTAGTTATCCGCCAATCAGGGACCAGTATTTACTGATATCATGATATCTATCTCTCCCAGGTCCATGTTCACGGGTTTGAAGGCAGTGACACACTTTGGTAGACCTAACTTTGATAGAATGTTTGAAGATATTAGACTAACCCACGAGGTAAATATACAGTAATTGGGGGAAAACAGTTGTGCCTGAACCTCAGGTCAAGTGCACGGCTATTTTCCACTGAGACTTGAGATCTCAGTATCTTCCCCCGATATTTTACCAGCACAGTACCAAATCGTCCCCTCCCCTGGTTGTCTGTCAGACCAATTTGCTCTGACAGCTGCTTGTTGTGCACCTCTCATTCACTCAACTATCTCCCTCCCCCAGGATGTAAGAAAGTTCGGTGTTTTTGTGTGTGGACCCCCGGCAATGTCAGATGGAGTTAAGGAATCGTGTAGTAAGATTACTGGAAAACAGACTTTTGTAGCATATGCAGAGAACTTCTAGAAGAAGTTTACCAAAGCCCCATGAATATTTGCCTTGGTGAACTTAGCTGATATGAAGCAATGGAGTACTTTATGAATTTGATCAGGGTGTCATGGTGCGTTCAGACAGAGCTTCTAAGCTGTCAGAAATTGAGGACCATCCGGGCCTTGGATCAGAACGTATAATGGGACCACTGTTAATTTTAATTTCATCCGCGGTGATTTATTATTTATACACTTGACAAAAATAGTTTTATGGTAGTTTAGGGATCATTATAATGTGATTGTTTAGTTTTACAAACAGTATCTTGATCTAAAATTACGTGTTATTTGCATGGTGATTTTGTGATAGGTTTGAATTACGTTTATTGAAATTAGACAATTTAACTGTTCTAGAAACAAAGGAAAGGTTTATTTCAAAAGAATCCTAGATTGCCTCCTCTTGAAGTACAAGAGGGTGCGGAGGGTGCGGAGCAATCCAATCCTTTTGCAATAAACCTTTCGAGTTGAACGAAACGAGAATGACGGTTAGTACTCAAAGCTAAAGTACTGATCTGATCTTGGGTAATATAGGGAACGAAATATGGGACCAAGATGCTGGAAATTCATATGTATTCTAATATTTTTGATCGTTCACTTTTCCAAATTTCTCCTTTCCACACAAAAAGGACGCAAACCGCAAATATTTTTAAACATGACGCACGGCCAGACTGATTGACTATCTTTGCTCCAGATGGATCGTGCCATTGTAGCTAGTGTGCCATCCTCAACTAGTGGTCCCGGTGTCCTCGGTGATGTTAGTTTTGCTTCTGCTTGCACTGCTTCAACAAAGTTAAAGATAAATTTCAGCTCATCGTGATCAGCTGCAATATACAGAAACTCATTCAAATCGGTCCTACTGTGGACGACGCCAAAGGGAAATTGGAAGTTTTCCAAGATATACTTCAGGGCAGGAAGATGCTGACGGCCGACCTCAAGGAGGGTCTTGATTTGAGCTATAAACTCACGGAAGAGTTGCAAGTAAGCCACTAATTGGCCACATTGATGCCTGAGTGAGATCGAGGTCGCGCAGCGACCGAGATCGATCTCACATCTAGGCCTCCGGCGCGTTATTGATTTTAGAGCAAACTTTTTCAAAGACCTGGCTGCAAGGAACTACTGAACCGATTTGCATCTCGTTTGTTGCTCCTGGCAGATAATTGTCTCTAGTTTTACGGAAAATACCCGCGAATATCAGCATTTGAGGAATAGTGGGTCAAAATTGACGCTAAACATGAGCAATTCTTTAAAGACCTGGCTGCAAGCTCCTACTCGGTCCTGGGACAATCTGCGGGTACTGGGTGAATCGTCATGGCCTTGTGAGTATGGGAAAATACCCGCCGATACATCAAAGTGCCAATTGAGGCGATAATTGGGGTTTTGGTAGTGCTATGTCGGCTAAAAATGCCTGCTAAAACAGTATATCGCGCGCGATTTGATAGTCCCACTGCTGAAAACGTGCTTTACATCGCGCGCACGTGAGTTCTTGCTGTCCACAGGCCGGGAGCCTATTCTTCGCGGAGCGAGAATAGGTTGCAATGGAGCCAAAGCCACTAACACCATGATAAGATCTAGTTGTGCCAATTTTGTTGTCTTGAACATCATCCGTCTGATGTGAATGGACATCCTGCTTTGGTGTTTCTTCACAGTTACCAGGAATTGGTCCAAAAATTGAACGCATTTAAACTTGATACACATCATTAATGCGATATCAGAGTATTCCACAAACCCCTCGAAAGTTTGGAAATACTCAGCCTCCAGGAGTTTATCATAATATTCCTGTAGCTCACTTTTACTCCAATTCACCTTAAAGACCATCAACATTTTAGCAACATCCTTGTACACCGACAATGAAGTTCCATCAAGTTTTTTCAAGTTCCCAGTGTAGCACGCATTAACAAAAATGTGGACTGACTGTGGGCTGAAGTCGCTGACATCATGTTCGATCTCCCCGTTCTCTTCGATCACTTCTCGGAAGACGGATGAGTTGTGGCAGAGGATGTAAGAGTTAACACTAATCTTATCTCCCTCCAGCTTCAGGGTAAAGTTTCCATGAGATGGATGGTAAAGGTGCTCTATTCCAGGCTTTCGGTTGCTTAAATACGTTTTTGAGCAACTATTAAAAATCTCGAACAGTACAAAAATTTTGCTCAAATCTTCTGGTATTGCGATGCTTTCCAAAGACGCCGTTTCCAACCAGACCTCATTGAAAGCAGGAGTTGTTTTTTCAAGCACTTTTCCATTTTCCGTCTTGACAGTGACAGCCAGTGAGTAACATGGATGTCCTTTCATCAGTTTGCACTCAAAAAAGCCCTGAAGTTTAATCATCAACCGGTTTTCTTCACTTTTCCAAAATGATGCAAACCATAGATTGTAGTCTTCGGAGTAGTTGATAGTCAAAGGTTCGTACTCGTAAATACCCAAGTCAGAAACAGGAACGAGGCAGTCAAACTCAATTGGCCGGGGTTTTCGCAGAATAGTTTGTTCAAAGAAACACTCAGATTGATAGTTTTCTACCTCAACGTGCAACATGAATGTACCATCTTTTGCAAAGTAAGCAAGATCTTTAAGTGTAATGAACTTTCCCCAACCCTTTATGGTAGGGTGTTTCGGCGAGTAAACAGTTTTTTCAATCACCTTGCGAAGCCCTTCCTGATGCGGCGGTTTCCCGTTCCGAAGCCGAATCGTTATCCGAACTGTCCAATTCCAGTCTTTTGGATTCTCTGCCTTGTTACAATGTAGATAGACCCCAAGGTGATCACCGTTTTTCTTTAATCTCAGATGCCACTTCATACCACCGCTTACTATCTGGTGCTCAGGATGGACGGCAGCAAATTCATTGGTTATCTGGGATAAGTTGAAATACGAATTGAATTCGCACTCCGATACTGGTGGAACTAGAGCCATCCTAAAAAGAAAAGTTTTTTAAGATGCGTCTTGGAAGCGATCATTTATTGCTTTAGTAAAGCACAATTTCTAAAAACAAAGAAAGAAAAAGGATGGACTATCATAAAAGTCGTGGATATTGTAATAATATGCACTATACTGCAGCTGTTGCCAAGCTATAGACTGCCTTTAGCGAGCCCTTCCTTTACAAATGTAAAGGGAGGGTTAGAACATAACAAATACTGCTGTAGACATCACCCACACACTTTACACAACACCCACATACAAGTAACAGATTGCAAATCAAACCACATCACGAGAAAAGCCGAGACGTATATAATATATAATATACTGCAGAATGAACCTACGTCAGGTTTGAAGAACACGAGACAGACTTATCTAACCTGGTTCTTAGATAAGTCTGCCTCATGGACATCAAATACTCTACTCAAGCCCCAACTCAGATAAAACATATGCATGAAAAATGGGACTGAGAGTAAGGAATATTCCTGGCAAAACACGTGTTCAAGTAACACGTACGTAGAATAACGATTGTTTAATTAGTACTATAACAGACCAATCTCGGGAGTCAAGGTATAGCGGAGGTAAAGTGCTATCTTGCATGATAGAACATACCGACTGCATTGACCAACCCCATACATCTGCAGATTGTTTAGATTGTGACACCATCAACCCTCCTTCCGCATTCTACATATATGTAGATACTCAGCTGAAATGCCATGCAAGTTATGAAGAAGTATAGGAACCCAACTCTAGCGATCAATTATATAAAGTTCAAATTCACTATTATATCACCAATTTGTTGTTTCTTGATGGTAGTAAAGCCTGTCTGTCTGTCTGTCTATCTGTCTGTCTGTCTGTCTGTCTGTCTGTCTGTCTGTCTGTCTGTCTGTCTGTCTGTCTGTCTGTCTGTCTGTCTGTCTGTCTGTCTGTCTGTCTGTCTGTCTGTCTGTCTGTCTGTCTGTCTGTCTGTCTGTCTGTCTGTCTGTCTGTCTGTCTGTCTGTCTGTCTGTCTGTCTGTCTGTCTGTCTGTCTGTCTGTCTGTCTGTCTGTCTGTCTGTCTGTCTGTCTGTCTGTCTGTCTGTCTGTCTGTCTGTCTGTCTGTCTGTCTGTCTGTCTGTCTGTCTGTCTGTCATATCAGGGAGACCTAAGGGAGGAGCTCGTACTGCACCACATAATATATATAACAGTGCCACCTATGCAATCTTATATCCTTTACAATTATAGAGTGTGACTTGTTTACTTGGCTTCCATTAAATCAATTCTTTTTGTCCGAGTGTGTCAGTGTAGTTGTTTGTGTCACAATAATAATCCTCTCCAGTCTTCATCACACACTTCTGAAGGACATTCAACCTTGACCAGAGCACCCAGCTAAACTACTAGTTGTACGACCTATAGAGGGGGCCTTTGGGCGCTCTGGTCCAGGTTGAACGTCCTTCAGGAGCTCCTAGGAGCACCGTGTAAATTTGTTGTTGATACAAATATAATAATTGATTAAATTTCTCATTTAGACCAACACGATGAGGTTAACAGGGTTTGTTCTAGCACTGACGCTCATCGTTTTTGTTTCAGGTAAATCTGTTTGAACTCGAATAGTAGTGAATACATTTGGATAGTACATTTTGTACACACGATTTGTTTATTTCCCACTAGCTTTATTCCGGGATTCCCAAGAGCAAGAGAAGAAAGTGATATAACTTGTTTCACTTTGTCGTGTAGTGTATTTTGTACTCGAATTGATGTTTTGCCAATTGTGCATGTGTTTGCCAAAGAAGTTTGCTAGCCAACAAGTTGTTGAAAAACAACTGTCTTTTTCAGGACTCCAGACGTATATCTGCGATCGATCCCACAAGGGAAGCAAGTACAAGGGACCCAAAAAGACTATCAGATGCCCGGCAGGTAAGATTTATTCCCCTCACTGTCATGACAGTGTGGGACCAGTTTCAAAATGGATCATGATACAAAATGGATCCTGATGTTTGTTGTCAGGCACTGACTGTATCGTGCACCCCGCTGTCAGAGCATTGGCCTGACCCATTCTCGTGCGAGAACTGTGGTCAGAGCATTGGCCTGACAGGCACCCCGCAAGTACTATGACCTCGACCGGTCCGGGGTTTCCAATCCAATCTAATTGATTCATTGAATGGGCCAGGGCTATTCTAATTAATGTCAGGAGACCTGATCAGGGCCGTACCCCAGTCTCATTTCCGAATTACAGGAAGGAAGATAAGGATAACATCCGCTAAATATGGAGCGTCCAAAAAGATGGGAAAGTGTACCAGCTCGAGAATCTCTGGGTGTACCGGAAAAGTAGTCCGCTCTCAGGTGAGAAATGAGAATACAATATGTCCCGTGTGTGTTGGGGGTTTGGGGGGGGGGGGGGTGTCACGCCCAATTTAATGCTGTCTTGTTGACTCAACAAGTGCTGTCAGGACATTGGCCTGATCCTATTCTCATTTTTTTCAAGCATCGGCCTGACAGTGACATACTCAGTGGAGAGGGGAGAGCACTGGAGCATGGAGTGGAGACTGTGTGTATGAGACGTATGATATTACTGTCGGTCTGTTTACTATGCACTAAATCATGGTCCACATTTCCATATTGAGCCTGTCCGACACAAGACAGGACTTCTTGTTACAATTGACGCCTCTCAGGGAAAATTCAAGAACCTTCCCAAGAGATGCAATGGAAAGAAGAAGTATCTGAATCTCAAGTGGAAGTGTGTCAGGGTTTAAATTAAACTTTGATAACAGCCAGTCGGAGAGAAGAATATAAAAATGACCAGGTGAAGACCACCATGTAATGACCGGTGACCCGAAGAGCTTTGAATATTGATAATTGTATGCTAGCAGTGCTAGAATCCATGAGTTTTAAAGCGTATATTAGTGTTTTGTCGGATGTCAATATGCTGTCATGTCAGTCATACATCGCTCTGGTATTGCCGGTACCATTGCCACCTAATCACTATATGGCGGCGCCATACCCCATTTGATTCTCAAATTGAGCGCTCGACTGTGCGCTCAGATGGGTCGCGGCGCCAGACAGCATAATCACCAGCTCGATCTCAGTCGCTGCCTGTGACCTCGATCTAGCAAGCGCTGGTATCTATGATGTCACCAAGCTCTGACAGTGACAGTGCCAATCTGTCTGGCGCCGCCATCTGGGCGCACTGTCAAATGGGGTTGGCGCCACCATACAGGTGCCAATGTAACCGTTTGAATCAACCAAAATCGAGCTCTAACTTAGAGTTGAAAAGGGAGAGAGCGCTATTCGGGAATCGGAAAATAGGAATACGTGCGTCTGAGTAGATTTAGGGAGAAAAGTATAAAGAGGGAGTTAGCAGCTTCGATTTTGTTTGATATATTTCCAACAATTTCAAAACTCAGAACTTTAAATGCACAATATGAAAGAGTAATTAACAATCGTTGTTTGTATACAATTTCAACTGATCGAGATATAGACAAACCAACAAAAAACACAACTCCTCTCTATCTCTCGCATGATGTCCACATCTGGCAGTGCCGACCCGATCTGGGCGTGTACTGTCAAATCAAGTGCCGCCAGGCAGCTCACACACGAACAACACATATTCATACTGAACATGAAACTCTCAAATCTAGTACATAATATTTGCATATTATATCTTCATAACCCGGAGTCGACTAATTGACACACTAAACTTCACAAAAACTACTCATCAGTTCCAATTTCAATGAGTCCTGATTAAAGTCACCTCAAATTATCGCTGATAGCACATTATATATTAGATCATCATATCAGCTATACTGCACAAAACGGAAACCTATATAAACATCTCGAGTGAACGCTCTGCGCTAACAATTTAGCGGGAAAATACCCTGCAATATTATTTGGTTACGAAATAACCCCTTCGCACGCTGGCAAGGGAGGGGTTACTTCGTTACCAACAATATTATACACATTCTCATTATTCAGTTCTACTAATAGTATCTCTGAGAGAATTTCTCTGCGCTCTCTCAAATGTAAAGGAGGGTTAGAATACCACCACTCTCTCTCTCCTCATTCACAAAACACTCAACAATTCTCTTGTGTAATATAACCTACCCAAAATGAATTAGGCGACTCTCTGGTTAAATGTCCAATATATATGCAATCAGACAAACCATTCTCAACAACAGCTTGCCAAAAATCACCAAAAGTTCACTAAATCATCGACAGTTCATCATTTCAAAAGTTATCGTGGAGCGGGTTACTGACAACTCCACCGATTGGGTCTGAAGTAGCAGATGAGGGTGAATCCTTGGTTTTTGATCTCCCAAATAAGTGTAGTCTTACTGCCCTTCTACGGCGTGGTGACTCTTCAGCAGCTACCTGCAATAAATATATCAGTTGTTAGTTTGCTATGTTGTAACCCTCCTTTATATTTGTAAAAGAGGTTTCCCGCGTGGGGCTAAACACTAACAACATTCGGGGGGGGGGGGGGGGCAACATTCCACTCACCAGTGATGGGTATTGCTCATGTGTTGACCCACTACTAGAATTCTTCATGGCGTTGCTGGGTAACGACGGTGGCACGTTTGACAACGACTGGTTTCCTTCCTGCTCCACTGCTGCTTTTCGGGCTATATGAAAACGCTTGGGTATAAGTTAGACGTCTGAGGATCGGGCAGAGAGGAAGGGAAATATATCATGTAATATCAGACAAAAAACCCAAAACAGAATAAAACACGCTGCTATTGATAAAAACTACCAAGAAAGATTAAAAAAAATCCCTAAATTTCACAGAAAAGAAAACCCACAAAAACCCGGACATACTTTGTGCTCTAGAAACCTTGGTGGGTTTTGGGGCAGTATTTCGGAGGGATAGTTTGAGGAACTCATCTTCAACGGTTGGGGATGGTTCGGGCGGTTCAAATGGGTTTGAGGACCAGTCTTGACTTCCACCAAAACTTCCTATACTTCCCTAAAGGTGGTTAGAAAGTGGTTAGCAGACTGGGTTATAAGGTGGTTATTAGACTAGGTTATATATTTGATATGCTTCAGAGAAGTACATTCGCAAAGTAAAAGATAGTATACTGTCTCTGTCTCTGTATTTATCTCGCTCCATCTCCCATGCACCTGAAATAGCTGAGAATTGGATAGTCGGTGAGGGAATGAAAACTGGTCTAACCCCGTTGCACTGCCCCGTAAAGATGGGTTATTGAGTGTCTCGGCTGAATTCCGGAACGGGTTCGTATCGACACTTTTAAACTGGTCAAAACTCTGAACAGAGAAATTGGGAGAAGAGGAACACAAGTGTCTACAGTCGGACCACCATTTACCGGTGTCCAACTGTATAATATATCAGAATCAATAACACAAGCCAAAGGGCAATCATGACATTATTCGAACCTGAAGTTTCTTGATGCCGGTGCAGTCCGATCGAGTGCGACTATGGCCCCGGTGGGAACTTGGCCTGCTAGAGGGTGATGCTGGGGGCGGTGGGAGGTATACCAGATCAGAGGCCTGCCGCTGAAGGGAGAAACGAGATTCGGGGCGAGGGAAAAAGGGGCATAAAGGAGAAACGAGATTCGGGACAAGGGAAAGAGGGGCATAAAAGTGAGAAATGGGTGCACCCGTGGGGGTTAATTTCTAGGATACTGAGAGAGTCGAGAGAGAAACATAGAGTTACATTTCATTCACAGATATCATCTAGCACAAACATCTAACAAACATAACATTGCATGTAACCACTGGTTACTAAAACATCTTACAGATCATGTAACCACTGACCTGCACCCCAGGGTTCCCTCCCCACGGATCACCACTGCCTCGTGTTGTTGTTGTTAGGGCGGACACAGACCGATCTCTGTTACCACCGGACACCTCCCTCTCTCGTGTAGGCAGATTTGAGGAGGCAGCCCGGTCCCGGTTAGGTCGAGGAAGATGGGTGGTTGGGGTTGTTGTTGTGGGTGGTTGTGGGTGGTTAGGTCGGGGAAGATGGGTGGTTGTAAGTGGTTGAGGGTGGTTTGGACGTGGACGATGGGTGGTTGGGGTAGCATTAGTTGTGGTCCGTGGGAGTGCAGTGGTGGTGTTGGAGGAGGGGAATGAGGTTGAGGAGAAGGATTGTTGAGGGGTGGTGGTGGGTTGAGGTCGGGGTATTGAAGCTGGGGCGGGTGGTGGTCGTTGTTGGACAGGCCTGGTGTTATTCGAGCTGTTTGATGAGGAATTCCGTTCCCGGGATTGGGGAACACTATTTTGTTGTTGGGGAGGCGTTATTTTGGGGGTATGGGGTGATGTGAGGAGTAGGGAGTCCAGGGGTGGGGGTTTGGAGCCACGGTCGAGAGCGGGGGATGGCGGTTTGAGAGGGAGGTGTGGAGGAGAGCGGTGTATCATCTGACCTGGAGAGGGAGGAATCAAATTTTAATTGATTGAGACTGGTATATCTCAAATTGCGTGAAAACTATGGCATCTTACGATGATCATTGATCAAGAGCTAAATTCCCATTAAATTATATTTGTGATTTGGCATTTAAATTGAAATGTTGAGTAACTATTGCTTTGCAAGAACCAATTGTACAAATATAATGTTTCGTACCCACGGTGTTCCACTCTGATTGGTTTTGAAACAGGAACAGCAACAGGAGCTGGGGTAGCGACTGGAACACTTCGTGCTACTGGTGGGGCAGGTTTGCTTTCCTCACCCTGTAAAATGTAACAAATAGCTAATATTATGTACTAGATGAATAGGGGGCATGGAAACTAAAATAAATGGTATAAAGAAAGTATGTATTGAATTGCTCATACTGAGTAGCCCGGATATATTGTCAGGCGACTCAATATTAGTTCACGTACCCTCAATCGAGACAGAATCTGTTCCAGTTAGTCAATCTCTCAGCTGGGTTTGGCTTCAATGTATCGGTAATCACAGAAATAAGTTGCTCACTATATCTATCTTTAGTGGCTGGTATTGTGAATCTAGCCCGTGCGATGGCCAGGGTATTTTCATCAAATGGAGTAGTGAAGAAACATAGTTTGTACAGGAGAACTCCCAGTGCCTGTGGTGGTGGGAGAAGGAGAGAGATAGTGCCAAAAGTTATATGCTGTCAAACTTATATTATATGCTGTCAAACTATTTAATTCGCTGATTAATTCCAAAAAAAGTCTTGCTGAAGACAAGGCACCGCGAGAATGATTAGGTCTTTAAACCGGCGCTTACTTACCCAACAGTCAGCAGGACAGCCGATAGTATAGCCGCTGTACAAATCACACATTTCGGGGGCACGATACGCCACCGTAGTATACCTGATACGAATTAGTTAGGAAGGGATGGGGGTTTTGCTGCAGTAATCAGATTCATTGCTCCAGAATTTCAAACTGATCTCCGACAAAGTTGTGCCGGTGGACCTGGACCGCGCGTGGAGACACGCGCACCCCGCCCATGCGTACAGAGTGGACTTTCGACTGATGTGAGACTTGAAAACTAGTGATACCACCTGAGGTGTAAACCCCAAGCAAAAATAAGCATTCTCTCTCTGTCATGGCTTGCATGGTTTATTTATCTCAGAATCAAATGAGATATAGGTGATATAGAGATCGGATGAGAGGGAGAGAGAGAGAGAGATAGAGAGAGATCCGGACGAGTAGATAGGAGAGTAAGAGATATAATATAGAGCTTGAGAGAGAGATAGAGAGAGAGATCTAAAAAAGGACGTACTTGTTGATTTCTTCCTCGACAAACGTGTGTCCTTGAATCTGAAAAGGAAATACTGAGATAGGATAAAATTACTTGAGACCGGGGGGGGGGGGGGGGGGGGGGGGGGGGGTCAAAGATCAGGGCCAGAGAAATATAGAAGATATATGTCTCACAGGGAGACTGATGTCTGGATAGTGGAACCATATATGCAATTTCTGTATTCTAAAATTAGCATACTATTTTGAATATTTGCCTTATTGGATGAAAGATGCAGAGATATATGGCCGAGATAGGGCATACATATATAGGCAGACATGCATACAGACAGATAAATCACTAGACAGCCATAGGATAGACATACTAATGTAGCTTCTCAAATATCGACTTTCTGCTTTGTTTTGTCTACGGATCTGTTGTTTGAGATAATCTGAGAAATCCATAAAATTTAAAAACATGATTATTTTGCGTCAACCTACCTCAGGATCGATAACACCCTTTTGAGCACTCCCAAAGTCACACAGCACAAATTCCTTTTTGGGCCCAATTAAATGTTCTCAACCTGAACCAATGGAAAATAAAAATAAAATAAAAAAGGGATTAAGTTTTAAAAACTCTAAACCTGGGAAAAGAAATATTTTCGTGAGTAGTATGTGATGTTTGAGAGTGAGAGAGAGAGAGAGAGAGAGAGAGATCAGAGAGAGGGAGAGAGAAAGAGAGAGATGCGAGAGAGAGAGAGAGAGAGAGAGAAGGATTGAGAAGGCGTGGGCAGACTACAACTAACTTTGTAATGTGGTGTGATCGGTGTTCGGTTACAATCCTTTTACAATTTACACGCCATAGTTCACACACGGCTCAAACACGGCTTACTCTTCCTGGAATTTCACTCTCACTTCACATACAAACTACCACTGTCAGAACTCTCTCTCTCTTTCTCTCTCTCTCACTCTCTCTCTCTCTCTCTCACTCTCTCTCTCTCTCTCTTTCTCTCTCTCTCTCTCTCTCTCTCATCTCTCTCTCTCTCTCTCTCTCTCTCTCTCACTCTCTCTCTCTCTCTCTCCTCTCTCCCTCCCTCAATGGCCACACCCGCCTCGTTCACGTGTGAAAGCAGCAGGTGTTTCCACGACATAGCCCGTTGTTATATAGTCCTTCAAGAGAGGTCTACTACTCTCTTATCTAGTAGTAGTAGTAGTAAGAGAGTAAACTGTGAGTGCCTTCAAGAGAGGTATAATAGTAAACTGGGGGGGGGGGCAGTAAAGTGTGAGTGCCTCTTTGACCGTCTACTCATTCCTAGCTAGACAATAGACCCAAACAGCTGGTCTCAAGATTGCCATACAGACATAATAATGCAAGGATTACAGACAGACAAAACACATACATGATAGAAAACAGACGGACAGACAGACATAATAACACTAAACTCATATATACAGCTTCATAATTATGCAAGCATTGAGTAAACAGTATGCGGGTAAACAGTATGTATGGTGGCACACAGTTGTTAGTAAATGGCCCCGGCCAGTATTAGCCTTTTTCCCACAGTGTCTTTTTGAGGAAAATAAACATATAATGCATCAGAGTGAATAAAATTTGGGAGAGAGACATAGGGATGGGACAGAGAGAGAGAGAGAGGATAGAAGAGAGCGAGATAGAGAGAGAGATAATAGAGGCGCTAGAGAGAGAGAGAGCATCGCTCTCTCTCGCTAACGCTCTATCGCGCTCGCGATCTCGCCCGAGACGACCAGCTCGCGCTCGCGATCTCTCTCTAGCTATCATCTCTCTCTCTCCCTCCCCTCACAGCATATATCGAGACATGTAAACAGCTAAAGGCATCGCACCAGGACTACAGAGAACTCTTTGTACTTATAATGCACTCAATTCCTTTCCATTGGATATTCCTTTGACAGATTTTTTTTTTCCCCCCCCCCTCTTCCCTCCTTTGATTTTAAGGGGGGAAATATATTATTCTACTTCCCAGCACCCCCTCTGTCTACGCTAATAATTGGCTGGAACCCGGCACTATCACTTCCCCTCCACCTGGGTCGCTCAACCAAATCATAGAATCGAATAAAGAATATGATGGGAAAATTACATTTCTCAGTAGAAAACTATTAAGGGAGGGACTGAATGGCACCACGGTGCATCTTTCCAAATTATGCATTATGTACACATAATGATTGACATAACATGGAAATTGGAGATCACCAAAACGCATGAATTGCCAACTTAAATGCTCCTATGATACATAACCAGTTCATGAATCTCTCCGCACGGCGCATCGGTACAAATCACAAATAATATTGCCTGATCAGCTGCTCAGAGAAACCATCATTCAGTTTAGTGTTCATCAGATCTACTACTGGTTCCGTCTGAAGTGGGGGAATACATTATCAGTTTGGTGTTCTTCAGATCTACTACTGTCCCATCTGAAGTGGGGGAATACATAATCAGTTTAGTGTTCATCAGATCTACTACTGTCCCGTCTGAAGTGGGGGAATACATAATTAGTTTGGTGTTCATCAGATCTACTACTGTTCCGTCTGAAGTGGGGGAATACATAATCAGTTTGGTGTTCATCAGATCTACTACTGTCCCGTCTGAAGTGGGGGAATACATAATGATTGAACATATATCATGTTAACTGTTAACATAATGGGTTGTGTTACCCCGAAAACCAAAGAAAACGAATTTTTCGTGTTAATAGCTCTCTGTAAAGATTGAGCACTGTATAGCCATCAAGCTAATTTTGAATAATGGGTTGTGTTATGTTAACAAAATGGTTGTTTTATGCTAACATAATGTGTTGTAGTAGTAAGTAGTCGGGTGTTCACTGAACACTGTTCAGTGTTCACTGTTCAGTGTTCAATGAACACTGAACAGTGAACACTAGGGGTTGCTATTTCTTTGCTTTGCTGTTTCATTCAGACAGGACCCTTTTTTTAAACTACATTGTGCGTCATAATATGGGGGTGGGGCGTGGTTACCAAACTAAAATTTGAGTAGAGGGCCACACGAACATTTAAAATATTTAAATCAAGGAAAGAAACATAGTAGTTTTAATTTCAATACTATATAATATAATATATGCATTTTTTTCCACCCGTTTGTTCGTATGACTGCAGCTCAGCTCTGTATGCGTGTATATTCAATACACTGTGTGGTGTACGAATTTCCGCTTCACACACACCAGGACACACCACGCTCCGATCTTATAACCTACATCTGGACCTATTCTCTCTACGTGCTCTTCTTTTTATACCCCACTCTTTTCTTTTATTACTCTTTTTTTCATACTCCATTATTTATTCTTCATATATAATATCGCACTAACATTGGTGGCGATGTACTTATCAACAAAGGCATCCATGCCGGCAAATTAGGATTACGCTCGTTATGACGTCAGACATTCCCTACTTGCCACATAATTTGTTCGACCCTCCTTCCCCGCGCCTTACAAATTAAAATAAAAAGAGTTTGAACAAAACAAACATTCCCCAGTTCCTACATAATGCATTATTATATGAGTCCTATTTATTGATAAGTCCAATATGACACGACCACAGGGATTTTATCTGATAAAAACGGGACAAAGTTTGAACAACTTAACGCCCCATGTGTGTGTGTGTGTCGTGTACCTCCGCCGTACTTTCGGCACCACCGCACTTTCTGTCGTGGGGAGGTCAGCGTGTCGCCTATATGTGCATCAGTTCATCTCACTCAGGTCACCAACACTACATGGGCTGCCCAGAGCGCCGGCTCGATCTCCCAGGTCAGTCCCACCAGGTAGCACGGGTTTCGCCCGGTAACTCGACCTATTAGTGTCGCCTTCCATTGGAGACACGAGTCGGACAGAGGTAACTGTTTCATAAAGAGCATGAAGGTCACCACGCAACGAGCGGGGCGCACCTAGTATACTGTACCATTCTCTTACGGTTACTGGTGTTCCCCATGAACTAGGTTAAAAAATCGCCGTAACGATAGTGCGTGCGTTCATCTTCAGCACATCACACACGGTGATGAGGTCACCATTTGTGCAGCTTAAACCTACGCACCTGCTGTTTTCTTGGGCGTGTTACCTCTGATCGGGGTACTAGTAGTAGGGTCGGGACGCGTCCTATCTATCGTCATAGGGGTCAGCTTATGAGCGCGTCGACCCGAAGTGGTCGGGCGTTCTTTTCTGTCTTTGCGCAATCTATGCTGTGGGGGTCCTAGTCCAAGGCTGAGTGATTTGGTTTGTATTGCGCTTATTGGCTAGTTGGTCGGGATTTGTCTTCTGCTCTGATGGGTCATAACAGACTGTCTTAAATTACTCTACCTGATAGATCAGGACTTTGCCATGTATGCCACTTTTAAACTCGCATTGTATAGGTAGCTCGTTTTAGGTGGTAGGCGTTATATTTTTTTTTTTTGAATAGAGCGGTCGGGTTTTGGTGACTGACATTGGTGAGTTTCCTTAGTTCTAAGTGGCTGCGTCTCATTGTATAATGTTTTGCTTTGATTTTTTGGTTACTCTTGTGTGTGTCTGAGGTGGTCAGGTCAGGACAGTTTATGTAGTTTGTGTTTGGAGTTTTCTCTTGCCCCGCATAACTCACAGTTGGGCTTTATGGAAGGGTCACTGTGGGAGAGGGCACTTCCCAGGCCAGGTTGTTCTGGCCCGATATGGCTAGTGTCCGACTTCTCATTGTTTCCTTGTTTTTGATTGTTATTTTTGTGTTTTCTTTAATAATCTTCCCGATAATCGTTGTAGTGAACTCAGAGTACTTTTTTGTCTTTAGTTCAGCGATTATTCCTGTCTTGTGTTGTTGTTTCAGCTTTGCCGTTATTTGGCTCTTTGTTTGTCCCAGTGCATTCTGGGTGTTTTTGCTGTTTGCAGTCGCTTGTTTTGCTATTTGATCTGCCCTCTCATTACCTTCAATGTTTGCAAGGGCCTTCACCTTTACTATTTCTACGCCATTATCTCTTTGCAGTTTGTGTATACTTCGTAGGGTTTCAGTTAGTTGTTTTGGGTTAGAAAATTTTCTTGTTAGTGTTCTCAGTGTAGTGCTAGAGTCGGTGTGGATCACTAGATGTGACTCCTTTGTTCCCATTTCTAGTAGTTTCTTTGTTACCAAATGTATTGCCAGTAGCTCTGCTTAATTTATGGTGTTTTCGGGTGCAAGGGGCTCTTTGAGGATGATTTTCTGGTTATGGCTCCTGCCTCTGTCATATGTGTTGAGTCTTTCTTAATTCTTGACCCATCTGTATACGCGTTTATTATTTTGTTCTTGCTCAGTTGGGAGTTTTGTTCAAAGGTTATATCGGTGTGTTTTGTCTGGTCGATGGCATTAGGAATTTTTAGGCTTGTTATGAGTAATTTCATCGCTTTCGAGTGCGTTAGATGAGCTCCTTTTTTTTGTGTGGAAGGGGTCTGTCCGCCAGTTTCCCTTAGCCTTCAGGTGTATATAGTTGTTGATACTTTCTTTGTTGATATGGTAAGTGACATCGTCCACTCCTGCCATTGTGGTTAGCACTATGTGTTGAGTGTGTTCGTGTCCTCCGGTGATCCTTCGAGTGATAGAGTTCTGTGCTGCTTCCAGTTTCATCTTGAGTGTTTGGTTTTTCAGCACTTTCTGTCCCCATATGCCTGCCCCGTATGTCAGGGTCTTCATAAGTATATTGTCGTGAACGTATCTGCCTTGGGCTGTGCTTATTCCCCATTTTGTTGTCATGAGGTGTCTCAGTGGTCTCGCAGATCGTTTAATTGTTTCTGTTTTATTTTGGACGTGGGCTTTGTAGTTTAAGTTTTTGTCCAGGGTTATTCCTAGATACATCGCCTGGTTTGTGACTGTGATAGTGTAGTGCTAGAGTCGGTGTGGATCACTAGGTGTGACTCCTTTGTTCCCATTTCTGGCAGTTTCCAATTGTATTGCCAGTAGCTCTGCTTGATTTATGGTGTTTTCGGGTGCTGTTAGTTTGCCAAAATCCAGTTTCTGGTCTCTGTCATATATGTTTTGTTGTATCGTGTATCGCCGATACTATCGGAAATTTAAATGTTTCAATATCAAGCAAAAGTGAAAAAAGATATCTATAGAGTCGCCTGACCGAGATTTGAACCTGGCATCTTATGCTTCTTAGCCCAGATTGTGGCCATTAGACCACGGAGCTGTTAGGTACAGTGCAATTCAGATATACTTATCCATTGCCGAGATTAGAAATTTTGGCAGAGGTTCCCCAGGGGCTCCTGGCCCCTACTCGGTTTTTCAAGAAAGTTCACCCGGCCAAATTCTGGCCCGCCGGTGCCTGTTATTGGAGCAACAGGAGCCCTTGCACAAAAGCTTTATTGGCACTTGAGTAATGTTGGTATATATATACTAAGTGTTATCGTGTTGGTCGTAGGGCAGGATTCCCTCAATTTGTGTTAATACCACAAACAAACAAACAAACAATCAAACAAACAAACAAACAAACAAACAAACAAACAAACAAACAAACAAACAAACTTACTGGGATAGTGCATCATCAGCAGGAGAATCTCAAATATCCCATTACCCAGGTGTCGCATGTGATGACCCTTGAAGGAGACAACTGCTGGGTGCTTGTGCATTTCTTTCTGAAACAGGCATAACTTTTTATTCGGAGGGTTGAAAAATGATCTTGCGAGAGTGCTCTATCCAGTTGGAGAGCTTGTAACAAAGAGAATGAAAACTTGCTCTTTTTATTTGGAGGGTTGTGTAGCCCACTCTGTGAGGGTTCGGCAGAGCAATTGGAGGGAGCAGGGAGGGTAATAAGAGGTTTATAGTGTGTATGTCCTAAGTTGAATCTATGTTGAGACTTATCGTCACGCTAATTGAGAATCGAGACTGAGATAATATATTAGCATTTATATAGAGGCATTTACATAATGTATAATGAGGCCACCCTTAGCCACTAATTATAATATTGTAGGAGTAGCAATCACCAAGAAAAGATTACAGTTGTCTATGATATAATGAATGACATATTATACAGGCTAATTAGACTAGCAAGTGGCAAATTTGTATGTGTGTTACGGCGTGTAAAGACAAAAGAGGTCATCAGCAGGCCCATACCAAAACAATTATGCTTTGTTCATTCTTATGTTTTGCTAGGGGCCCGGGCATCTCTATTATAATTTGGAGATGTCGCGTCGAAGTCGAAGTCGTTCGTTCAGCGGTATCTAAGCGACAGTGCTCCTTCATAAAACACTTTATATGACGAAAGCTGTAAAGCTGTTGCTCACACTTTTGGAACTTCCAGTGGAAGTTTGTTAATATTTTCGAATGACTTTCAACATGCCAGTCCCGATAGCTATCAATTCAGTTGCCATGGCAACCGTGTTATTGACGTGGAAAGGGGCGAAAGGAACAACCCGGCGAAGCCGGGTGGGTTATCAAAAAGCCCTTACTTGAGGCGCACCCAATGGGTGCGCTAGTTATTCAAACAATAGAGAGTGTCAGGGCGGATGGGTGACTATGGGGGTGTTTATTGAGGTATATAGGGAGTGTAGAGGAGAGGGAGGGATATTATATCAGCTAGTGGTCGGTGGCCGAATTCATTCAATGTATGGACATGTACACATGAGACGAAGCACGTGAACCTGATTGCTGTGTTGCATATTCTATGCGATGAGTGAGTTCTCAAAAAGTGAAGAAGTGAAGTACGATATATAGTAAGTACTCTTAGTAGGTATGCCGTACGGCCTTGGCGAGACTGCTTGCTAATCGCTAAAATTAACAAAACTACTATAGATCATCAGTGAGCCCCTAAAACTCACCATAAGTGAGATCTCCTGTTTACAGTTATCCAAATCTGCCTGATTGTTAACCAGCATTCGTTTCAGTGCATAAGTACGGTGTGGAACACGAGTTTGGTCCGTGGCCAAGAAGACGAAAGAAAACCCTCCTGTGAAGAAAGATTAAAATTTAAGAGAAATGACTCACAAATGTTAATATGCTTGATGGACAAAATGATTCATAAATTCAGGTGGAAGTTTTTACAGAGGGGCAGAGTTTGGCACGCTATAACCTATCTACACCACCACCACAGTTGAAAGTGTTGTCAGATCTTTATCCGATTTTAACCCAAAATTAAATCATTACATTATTTACTAAGAACAGTGGCTACAGTTTATTACCTTCAGCAATGACCTCATCCACAGTAAGTGTAACATCTGCTACAGTGTAACTTTTACCAAGGTGTGAGTCGTTTCCTGGATCCTGTCAGGAGAATAAGTCGGGGCTGTTAGTTGCTGAGGGATGGGAAACATCAAGTTACAATAAATCACGGGACCAATTGTACAGACACGAGATTGTTACCTGCCGCGAGAACAGTTTTCTCATCCTGCGACCTCTTTATCTTGATCCCTTTCTGCATTACATGTCACTACATAACAGCTACAAATACAAAGTCGAAATACAACATTCGGCACGCGCCATGCGGCTGGCGGCAATCATACCATCACCCCTCGGCCCTCTCCTCTGGGCAGGGACGGCGCTGGGCCTTCGGCCCAGCAAGTCCCTGGGTGTCCGGGGCCAGGGGCGGCAGCCTCGGTCAGGGGGTGTGGGGGGTGAAACCCCCCACTAGCAGGGTCCAGGGGCGCAGCCCCGGCGGGGGTGTAGGGGGCAGAGCCCCCGCAGGCAGGGTCCAGGGGCTGCAGAGCTCCGGACACCCGGCTGCGCGCAAATCCAAAATTTCGCAGTTTTCACCGATTTTTTTCAAATTCTTTTTGTTTTTTTCCATTTTTTCTTCTTTTCTCTCTCCGTCTTTTTGGTCTGGGTGTCCGCGGACACCCGGACACCCACGAGCGCCGTCCCTGCCCCTGGGGCCTGTGCTGCCCCGACTTTGAGACAACAGCACCAAAATTGAATTGCATCCGTTTTCACGAAGTCTGAGGGCTCAGTCAATTGTCTGAGACAATTTTCTATGGCATGTGGCAAAATGTTGGATGACCAGAAGAAAAGAAAGTTTAAAAATATTTCAAAAATGTTGGAAAACTCAAAACTCTGGAAAACTTTTAAAAAGTCAGTTCAAATTTTCAAATTTTTAAAGTTTTCCATTTTGAAACTCGTAGCGCGCGCGAAAGAAGACGCAGTTTTTGCGCGTCGGAGTAAAATACCGAGTGCGCGCGAAAAGAATTTGGTACAGTCGGACCCCGATTTACCGGGATGCTCGGGGGAAAGGGTTTTGACCGGTAAATCGGGGTGCCCGGTATATCGGGGACAAATACCGTTATTTTTCCATATCGGAAGAAGTTTATCCTCCCGGTAAATCGGGGTTCCGGTAAATCGGGGCCCGGTAAATCGGGGTCCGACTGTATTTTAAAAACAAATTTCTGAATAGGGATCCCTAAAAAAGTTCAGTAGTTACACAGCGTTTATACTCCATTTTTTTTCAACTGTTCACCCCCCAAAGTCGTACGCGGAAATTTTTTGCGCGTTTATCACATGTTAACGTGTAGCGCGCGCAGCGTAAATTAAAATATCGCACGCGCACGAGTTGAGGGGTGAACAGTTGAATAAAAATGGACTTTACACAGTCTTTACTCAGTCGTTACACCCAGAGCGCCCGCGCCGCTCTGGGTGTAACGACTGCGTCTTTCGCACTCGATTTGCAGCGCTTATGGAAACTTTTTTCGCCGCGGCGCTCAGTTCTCACAATTGTGCAGCACACAATCCAATATTTTCTTGGAAATAGCACCTGTGCGCAGCACGCGCCGCTCTGGGTGTAACGACTGAGTAACGACTGTGTAAACGCTGTGTAACTACTGAACTTTTTTAGGGATCCCTATCAGGTCATTAAAATTTTCAGGTTTTTAAAATTGAAACCCTCTCCCGTCTTGTTTGAGGGCCCCTTTGAGCTCGCTTGCCACATGTAGCATACCAAATACACACAGAATAACAGCACCGTTTGCTAAACTGAAGAAAACTTTTGGATTGGTTTTTTTTAGAAACGTGCAAGAATGTCCATAATTAATAATTTTATATGTATGTAAGTGTAAGAGCGGGTAGGGTCGTATATATTTTTAATCTATATTGACTCTGTTATAAATGTTGTAATTGATATTGATATTGATATCTAAGCTTTCTGCTCACGGCGAAATTCCCAAATGGCAGATTTTGCGTAGACTACGTAGAAATGAAGTTGATTATACCAATTATCATTAATTTCTTGCGAAATTTCTGAACTCCGAACAATTTTTTCAAGGGATAGGGAGTTTCATTGACCAAAGATGACTGGGAGAGACGCTGCCCGCTCGAAAAGGGTTGCACGACTCACAAAAACACAGCGGGCCGGAATCATCTTCCCGGTCAGCCGAGTGCTGCGGTTCATGCGATCTGGAGCTTTCTTCAAGTTCAGGATTGCCGGCGGTGCACCTGTGTACATGGCTGCTGTGATGGAGTATTTGTGTGCAGAGGTAAGGAGCCCCATCTTCTGAATCGTCCCGGTTTTTTGTTGTGCCTGTAGGTAATATTATTGTTATTTTTAGGTTCTTGAGTTGGCTGGAAACGCCGCCAGGGATCACAAAAAGCGGAGGATTGTCCCAAGGCATATTCTTTTAGCAGTGGGGCACGACGAGGAACTACACAAGGTACTTCAATTTAGATCAAGTAAAGACGTGTTATAATCAGCTGGTGACTAGCACACTAGTCTTACACCGTAATAAATACAAAGTGTTTGACGAATACACATTATGTGACCAGGTTTACAAAAGTAGTAACTGTAATATTTCCTCCACAGTTATTGAAACATGTTACCATCCCATCTGGCGGTGTCATCCCAAGCATAAACCCGGTGTTACTGCAACGCAAGGCGAGCTTCACCAAGAAATCCCTTGCCGCTGTCGCTGGGATGTCTCAACAAGCTGATGATGAAGATGATGCACCTGCCAAGAAAGCTCCGGTTAGTTTGGGAATCAGTTTTGTTTTCTTGTAGTTACCTTTAGTTTAGAAAATAGTAAAGAATAATTAATTAGTAAGTTAGTTTAGTGGTTTACCGATTTCATAATTGATCTGGTCGGCTAACTTATATCGATGTCATTATCAGGCGAAGAAGACTAAAGTTGCAACTAAAGTTGTGAAACGACTGCAAGCAGCGGCTGCTCCCAAGAAACCCCAAACTACATTAAAGAAGGCAGCAGCACCAGATAAAAAGGGAATTACCGTTCTCTCTGAGAAGACTCTCTTCCTTGGGCAGAAACTCACCGTTATACAGGGTATGTGTACAATACTTGGCATCTGATCCGTACAACGGATATCTGATCCGTGTGTGGTATAAAAAAACAACTTGTTTTCCTCAATGTGTACCGTGTATCATATCGTTGTGTGTTATCAACAGTTACTAACTCCCACTTCCCAGGTGATATCTCTCAAGTTGGTGCAGACGCCATCGTTCACCCAACTAATTCCAACTGGAACATGACAGGAGCCTGCGGTAATTCCATCAGGACATCCGCTGGACAGGTAATTAATTGATTAATTAGTTAACTTTTGGGTGGGTTATTTGTTAAAACTTCCAGTGGCTAAGTTTTGATAATCGGCAAGTACCGTATACAAATCTCTAAATCATTTTTTCTATTTTCTCCCAAATTACTAATTACACAGAGTTAAATTCTGAAATCTTTCCAGACATACCTGGACGAGGTTTCTGATATTGCAGCGGCACACGGTGCACTAAAACAGTCGGAGGCGGTCATGTCCGCGGCACACAACCTCTCCTCATGTTAGTACTGTTCTGTAGCTCCAATCTAGTTTTACTCTTGCTTTAGTTAATCTAACAATCTTTCTTTTACTCTATTAAAAGTAACACGGGAGTAGCACGGGAGTAACGATCTCTCTTTTACTCTCTTTAGTAAGAGTAACGATCTCTCTTCCTCAGCACATGTTATCCACGTCAATGGACCCCTGTTCAAGGACGGATCTAGAGCGCAACAGGAGCAACTGGAACAAACAATCAAGAACGCTCTACTGTTAGCGGATGCTAGTAAATTGTCCTCCATTGCTTTCCCTTCAATTTCTTCAGGACAGTAAGTTTTACCCCAGTTTGAACGGGGTTTGAACCAAAGTTCCAATGGAATGAACACTTAACAATCAAACCACGAATTGAAAAGAATTTAGCAGATTGAGTGAATTTGTTCGGCCCTCGTTTTCAAGTTCACTATAAAATACATGTGTTTTAGAGGACTTTCCTTGTGCATAACTCACTATTCTCCACTAACCCCCCCCCCCCCTAGGAACGGTTTCCCTAAGAACACTGCGGCACAGCTCATTCTGAAGGCCATCTCCAACTACTTTGTCAGCGTCATGGCTTCATACATTAAACAGGTATAACAATCAATATAATCATCTGGAGAGAGAGCCAATTAGCAGTGATTCTTGTTCCTCACTTACCATATTGTATGTCCATTATAATTGGATATAACATGTGTGTTGTGTGTAATCTGAAAAGGAGAATGCATCAGTAATCCAACAACCCCTCTCTCAGGTATAACCAACATTGTATCTCCCATTACTTTATCTAATGTCACAACCCCTCTCCTAGGTGTAACCAACATCACATCTCCCATTACTTTATCTAATGTCACTTCACAAATCTCAGATAATCAACAACCCCTCTCCCAGGTATACTTTGTCCTGTACGATGAGGAGAGTGTCAGTGTATACACTAACGAACTGGCTAAGCTAACTGACTCCTAGACAACAACATTATAACAAGGAAGATACTCAGGAACCGACCGAATCAGGAAATACTGATCCCTGATTGGCTGATAACCAGTCACATGACCTAAACAACGAGTTCTGATTGGTTGTTTACTTTTGTCGGTCGGTTCCGACTTCTTTACAGAGCCTGCGTACTATAATAGCGGTGTGAAATTATATGCTACAACACTTCCGTTATATATTTAACAAATTTAGAGCTTATTTCTCTTAACATTGAGCGGACAGTGCAGTTTTTGATCTCTTATAAAAGTGTTATATTACTCGAGTATTATAGCGTGTGTGTTTTTTGAGTGAAAACTTTATAAGAGAATAAGAGATGCGACATTTATTATTGTTTTTGTCATTTATGCCCCCATCCCCCAAACTTGAGCAGAACTTTTCAGCAGTCCCAGTAATGTGATCCACTCTGTGTTCCATTCACTCCTAAACAGTTTCACGACCCATCTACACTTTGTTTTATTGTACCAATTTAGCATGCGGGAGAGAATCCGAGGGTTTTAGAGAGAATATTGGAGGTTACTAGAGAGAATTTGAGAGAATATTGGAGGGTATTAGTAATTAGAGAGAGTTGGAGAGAATATTGGAGCGTATATTAGGTGGAATTGGAGAGAAATGGTTTAGCGATTTTTACCAAATTACAGGAATTATATAACGAGCTGAAAGTATACCACTTAAGTTTCGAAGCAAAGCAACAACAAGCTATGTACCTGAATTAATTATATTACACAATTTACCCAAGTCTTCACCAATACAAAGTGTTTCATTTTCTCCCAAAGTGTAACAAGCCCCCTCAGTTTGACGCATCCCCCTATTACCAACAGTACTGGTCCAGTATTTCTGCCCACCCCTATTTCTACTCCCCAACTTCTCTAGCTATCATGCAGCTGTTTGTACTTGGAGAGTCTCTGCGATGTCTGGAGGTCGAGGAGGGGACCACAGTTGCCCAACTGAGAAGGAACCTGGGTGAAGAGGGTGTGTTGACCCATTGTGGACTACCCTTGGAGGAGGGAGATTGTGTGTCTGACCTTCCCGCCCTTACCACCCTGCACCTTGCACCCCGACTTCTGGGAGGTTAGTAGTTAATTGCTTAATTATTTAATTAAATGGATATAATTACTCAATTAATTAATTAGGATACAATCTTTCAGACAAAATCAGATTCTGTTCTTCACAACTAACCCCCACCCCTTCTTAGGAAAGGTCCACGGATCCCTGGCTCGAGCTGGTAAAGTAAAGGGACAGACCCCCAAGGTTGCCAAGGAAGAAGACAAGAAGAAGAAGAAGACTGGAAGGTAAGATCCTTCGAAGCTAAAATAATAATAAAAATGTTGAAAACAAGCGTCAGTTTCTCAGAGATGTACACTTGATCCCTCATAGAGCTAGGTGTGAGCCACACTTGAAGTCTAGACTCAGCATTATGTATTATCTCCAGCTAACACTTGTAATATATCTTCATAACACCTCCCCTCTTTTTCTCTTTTTTTGGATCGTCCCCGTGCTAACATTTGTCACTCCCTGTTACACACCATGTATCCTGGCCATGTATGTGCCACGGTTATTTTCACAGCCACCTGTTTGACCCCGGTAGTAAGGCCAGGAATACTGCCTTTGGGTACCCAATCACTTGTAATCAAGAACCGACCGAATCAGGAAATACTGATCCCTGATTGGCTGATAACCAGTCACGTGACCTAAATAACGAGTTCTGATTGGTTGTTTACTTGTTTCGGTCGGTTCCGGCTTGTAATTGTCTTCGTAACACCTCCCCCAATCGTTCAGGTGCAAGAGGAGGATTCAGTACAACAGGAGGTTCAGCACTGCTGTCAATCAGTTCGGACGAAAGAAGGGACCTAACTCCAACTCTGATTAAAAACTTTCTTTTTTTTGTGGGATAATTTTTATTTACATCCAGAGTACGGGTTTTATTTAACAACCAACTGGTCGTTGTCATTCTACAGTCAAACCTCGATTTACCAGACTCCTCGAGGGGAATGGTTTTTGCACGGTTTATAATCGAGGGGGTACGTTAAACTCGCTCCTCTGATCTATTTCGGTAATCGGGGGACTTTATTCGTCCAGTAGATCAAGGTCCGGTAAATCAAGGTCCGGTAGATCGAGATCCGGTAAATCGAGGTCCGGTAAATCAAGGTCCGGTAAATCGAGGTCCGGTAAATCAAGGTCCGGTAAATCAAGGTCCGGTAAATCAAGGTCCGGTAGATCGAGATCCGGTAAATCGAGGTCCGGTAAATCGAGGTTTGACTATCCCATCTCATGTATTTTCACTAAACCCCTCATCAATGTCGTTAGTTTGGACTCACAACATAGGGGTCATGGCATACGAGTGGAAAGACGTGACCAGTAAAATTGTAGCTGCAACTACTACCCTCCCCCTCGGGTAATAATAGTACAACATTTTAGTTGTAGGTAATAATACGCTAATTGTAACATACGTTAGTTGTAGACAATAAATATTGCTGATCATATAAGTTACTGGTCATGGTGTTGTTACATATTGTGTAAGTAAAACACACATATTGTGTTAGTAACATGTCAGTTACATGTTATTTCTCTCTTCCTCTCTCAGTTCTCTGATTAGTGATGACAACTTTGGGTTATTTGAGGCCATGTCTGCCATAGAGGTGATGGATCCCAAAATGGATGCGGGGATGTTATGCAATAAGGAGTTATGCAAGGTAACAGAGAATACATCTACAGGCGGCTACAGGGTGGTACAATTGGAAATAAGAAAAACGCTAGAAGTCTCTCTCTGTATCTCTCTCTCTCTCTCTCTCTCTCTCTCTCTCTCTCTCTCTCTCTCTCTCTCTCTCTCTCTCTCTCTCTCTCTCTCTCTCTCTCTCTCTCTCTCTCTCTCCCTCCCTCTCCCCCTCTCTCTCTCTCTCTCTCTCTCTCTCTCTCTCTCTCTCTCTCTCCCTCTCTCTCTCTCCAGGTCAGCAGTGCAAGTGAGGCTATATCACGTGGACTCCTCCCCCTAAATCCCAGTACCCCCGACATCGTAGGGATATCAGATGAACTACTGGCGTGTTTGTGTACCTGGCTAGATGGCCATTCCCTTGCCCAGACCGTCCTAACTTGTCTCTATCTCCATACCATCCCTTCCATTAAATCTACACCACTTGCCGGTCAGTATATAGTAGATACAGTCGGACCCCGATTTACCGGGCTCCTATTTACCGGGCAAAACCTTTTCCCCCGAGCTTCCCGGTAAATCGGGGTCCCACTGTACTAGATCTTGTTCGATCCCCTCCCTCCTTTACAAATGAGAACGATATTAGATCTACACTGCTCGGCGCCCATCAATATTTGTAGTGATTATTAGAAGTTTAAATCCCACTATTTCCACATTACACATTTTCCGGGATCGGCTGTTTTATCCCCCTGTTTATACATATCTCCTGTCCAGGTATTTGTAACGCTGCTTTGAAATGCTGTGACATCATCAATGACGTAATCGTGTCCAGTTTATGTTACGAAGAGGAGGACTTTGTTACATGCACTTACGGGTACGAACAATAAACCACTTTCAAATACAAAGTTACTACAAAGTACCACGGGAGAGCCGTCCTCTTTAACTATTTGTTCAGTGTTGTAAAACTGCTAACCAATTCCAAATTCTCTCGTGGAGAGTTTAAAATATTTCTATCACCCCACTAGGTATGATACTGATCCAGGTCTAAATTGTGGAAAGATAGTGGCCTCTCTTAGAGAAGAAATAGATAAGAGAAATAGGCAGAAGGATTCTTTGAGTGAGGTGGAAACTGCTCTTGTCCAGCGGCTTAATTTCTGGAAACAATTTCTGGTAAAACAAGAAAATCTTAGTATTCACCACAATTATTTTGTAGTTCTCTCTCTTTTTCTCTCTCTCTCTCTCTCTCTCTCTCTCTCTCTCTCTCTCTCTCTCTCTCTCTCTCTCTCTCTCTCTCTCTCTCTCTCTCTCCCTTCAAATAGTTTTTAAACTCGTTAATTCCCAGGTATTACTGAACAAGATTAAAGAGTTTGAACGGCGGAATCTAGACAGTATAAAGGCGGATGTAGAGTCACTGTACAAGTGTATAACTGAGGCAAGAGATACATTCTCACTAGGAACACAGGTGTGTAATGAGTTAACCCTATCTCTTTAGGGGTACAGGGTAGTGTACCTACATAGGAGCCTGGAGCGCTACTAAAAGACGATTTCTCAGTGTGACTTGTTGTCATGTCCCCCCCCCCCCAATGTGTGGGGTGCGGTGAAAGAGGGTCTATCAAGGCAAATGTGCTGCTAAACTGTTCGTTATTTCAATGTTTGTGTGTTTTCAGGTACAGCAGCAAGAGGGCGGTGTAAGGAGGATGGTTAGGATTTGAATACCTAGTCAACCAACGTCTCCTCGCCTCATCACCACCCCGGTAATTCACTCTTCACAATTTAGACAACTTGAAACCAAGATTCATAAGCAGGAAACGACTAAAAGTTCTGTTGGGATTCAGGATTCGGTGGTTTTTGGTTCAATTCGATCTCTTAAAGGTTCAGGTTCACTAATTCTACAAGCCTGTTAACAATGATCCCCCGCTCAGATACATAGAGATAAAGAGTAGAACTGACTCTTGTGTGTATTTGTTACGAGTTCTGACACACCTCGAATTAATGACCCGGATATCAGCTATCACAACTCTTTCAGGTTAGATTGTACATTGTATATGGTTGCTAGGTAACCATGACAATTTAGTAACCATGGTTACTAGACACTAGTTAGTAACCATTACATGGGAACTAGTTAGCAACCATGATCACTTAGTAACTATGGTTACTACAGACTGCTTAGTACAAGGTGTACTAGTCTCGGCCATTACTACCTCTATATTTCAGGGATAATCAAGTTTTTTGTTCGATTCAGTGAGCAATCACCCTGTGTTCTCAGCCGGTCATGTCTCTTCTACATATTTAACTACAGGTACGGTACCTTTTAAAATCTTTATAGAAGATGCATAACACATGTATAAAATGCCTTGTTTCGATTGCCTAAAGTATCTTGAATGACTTTAAAATTCTAAAACCTGCAGGACGAAGTTTCTGGGGGAAGAAAGTTTTGGTAAACTGGTGAAACAGGAAATAAGGAAGTTCAGCTACCCCATTTCATTTCTAACTTATTTTAACTCAATCCAAAAGGTAAGGCGTGCTCTCAATTATATTTATCGATAGCTAATGGACCATAAACCAGCAAGGGGGATGTCTCCAATTGTTGCACTCCAAAACTGGATTATTCCCATCAGTAGCACCTTGTACACTTCTCCTCCTTCTCCTCCCCATAATTATATTTACCTGTTTCCCCTTTTTTTAGATTTCCGAGGTACTGGAGGATTTCCTTGACAGTGCGGTCATGTGTATCTTGGACTACATTCATACAATGTGTCATAACAAAGGGAGGCAAAGAAGGAAACTGGGCGCACTTTTACCCGGTAATATTTCTGTTACTTAATCCAAAAGACACCAGACCCAGATTTAACATCTCGTTTGGTCGTCAAAATTCTATCGCTCCAACGTAACTCATTAATTTCCCCAGACCTAATTTGAATATTAATTTCCCCAGACCTAATTTGAATATTAATTTCCCCAGACCTAAGTTTATTGTACTCCAAAGCTGAGGGATACGACAAGTTTCTCCATGCCCTTCTGATGTCTAGTGACTCCTCAGCGGACCATCATCATAGTTACAGTTGTTACGTGCTATTCCTTATTATAGAGGTAAGCAAGTTAAAGCCTAGCTGTTACATACGTGAGCTATTCCTTATTATAGAGGTATTCGAGAAGTTTATATACAATCAGCGTTTATTGATTTCATTTGTACTGTTTGTTTGTCACCTTTTCAATGAATTTTGGCCCAATAGGTTGCGTTAGAGAATGTGACTAATTCAACTTTGTTCAGGTCATGATCAAGTACTTATTACTTGGGTGGGAGTTGGAACTGTATACGATACATGAGGCCCACTACATCTACTGTTACCTGGAATACTTGTTTAGTTGGCTGAAACAAAGCGTCATCAGGGCCCATGAGCAATGTTTATCAGGTGAGATATTGTTAGTAACAACTTGGTAACAGTATCTTCCATTCATTTCCAGTAGGAACCGACCGAATCAGAAAATAATGGTCCCTGATTGGCTGATAACCAGTCACGTGACCTAAATAACGAGTTCTCATTGGTTGTTTACTTGTTTCGGTCGGTTCTTGATTTCCAGTCCCAAATTTACCTGCACTTGAGAGCAATCTTCCTGACACCGCGACCGACTTGTTCCTGAAACCAACATGTGTGTTTCAGGCGAGGCATTTGAGAAGAGGTTGGTGAAGAGAAACAAAAATATGAAACGAAAGAAACTGGAACGAAACCATCAAATGGTGCTACAGGTAAGGTTGGAATTTAGATTTAGATCTACCAAACAGAGAACGGTCATTTTATGAAATAAATTGCGATATGAGCCGCAAAAAGGTTGAAGATTAAATTAAATTGCACTCAAAGTACATCTCAATCTGGCCCTAATTCCTGCACATTTCAGATGGCAGAGATCTACCAGACAATATCACGAGCCTACGTGAAAGCCTTTGAAGGTTTTGCTATCCAAGGGAAACTGACCACCTTTTTAGATCGACCATTTGATAGCGAAGTAACAAGGTTCACCCACCGATTCGCTCCCTTCAACATCGCCACCATCTACACCAGACGCATCGTAATAATTGATAAGCTGAAAGGGGGAAAAAGACACTCGTATTCAATCTGCCCATTCCACATGTCAGATGACTAGAGAATACCACCAACATCGGCGGATCTTGTAAGGTTTTAAGAAGAACTGACACTTGTTGATGTGAAGGACAAACAAGGGTTCACCCAATCGCTCCATTTTGAGACTTTTGCATTCCACAATGTCCTTCTGGAAACGTAGTAAATCGATTGGTACATGATTTGATAAGACTTGTTATGGTGTGAGAAACAAGGTTTAAGGATCACTCCACATTGTGATTGTCGAAACGTTTTGATCAAAATCACCCTTCGATCATCTAGTAAGTTTTTAAAATGACCTTGGGGTACAGTCATTGGGTGGTGTTCGGTATAATACACACCGAAGCCTACTCAGCCCAACTTCTGATCTTCTCATATTTGACTCACCCAAGTCCCTTCTTACAGTTAACTAATACCAGAGATGCTGGGAGATTGTTGTGCTGATTCATAGGATACATCTATATTGTGCTATTGAGAACAGATCCTAAGTACTTCCCAAGTACTGTATCGCACGTGTGTGCGTGTTGGACTGTTAATTAGTAATCAACAATTTCTCTCTTCGAAGTTGTGCGGGTGAGATGGGTATCGAGCTTGGGGTCAGTCGGGACTCATGCCCGATTTTGTCTGGTTGAGAAGTGTATCATGTCATAATACACCTCAGAGACACTCAGAACCAGACCTCCCGATTTCACAAATATTTGGAATCGGGAATACCATTCCGCGCCAATTTTCCGCGGTTTTTAATCTGAGACTTCAAAAAGTTACTCAGATTTCGTAAATCTTTTGGATCATGTCAGGGAATGACATCTATATCCTTCGGGAATACCAATAAACGATCCTATAAATACACCCTATTGCCAAAGTTTAAAATGCTCAGTATTCATGCAGTCCAGCGGGGTTGGTAGTTGGGATATATGAAATTTCAATTTTACCAATTATGTAATATGCAATCAACTCCTCTCTTGTAGTGTCACGTAGATATGGTATCGGAGGTGCGGATCATTTAAGTACTATCAAATTACCCCTTTTTTTTCTGAGTGGAGATGATCGGATCTCAAAAACACCTTAAAGGAGGTACAGAAATTCGGCAAAACGGTCCCTGATTGGCTGATAACCAATCACGTGACCTTAACAGCGAGTTCTGATTGGTTGTTTACTTGTTTCGGTCGATTCCTGGTAGATACACTTACGTTCAGATATAATACAGTCGGACCCCGATTTACCGGGTAAACCCCTAATATCCCGGTAAATCGAGGTCCGACAGCATTTATTAAACTTCAGATTAGAAGTAGTCTCTCTAAAACAGTGTTACTTTCAGTGAGGGCTATCTATGAGGGAGGTTTTGAGAACCAGTTCAGCGATTGTCTCACAGAAAGGATAGCAAGTCTAGATAAGGATATTGAGGTGAGAAAAAGGTGTAGTTGCATATAATTCAGTCAAACTTTTGGACATGTACATGACCCTCTGGGCCTCAAAGGGTTAAATGAGATTCTGTTCGGACTTTGGTTTTGAGTCGAGATGAGACAGGAGTCTTGAGAGAACTAAGTTATCAACTGCTATATCTCTTGAGAGAACTAAGTTATCAACTGCTATATCTCTTGAGAGAACTAAGTTATCAACTGCTATATCTCTTGAGAGAACTAAGTTATCAACTGCTACATCTCTTGAGAGAACTAAGTTATCAACTGCTATATCTCTTGAGAGAACTAAGTTATCAACTGCTACATCTCTTGAGAGAACTAAGTTATCAACTGCTACATCTCTTGAGAGAACTAAGTTATCAACTGCTACATCTCTTGAGAGAACTAAGTTATTAACTGCCATAATTCCCAGGTGATGTGTAGTTATCACTATCAAGGGTTTATTGACTGTGTCAAGGAATTACTGAAAGTTCAATCCATGGTCAAAACATTACAGGTATAAACCAGGCCAGATCTATATTTGCACCGGTGTTTTTGATCCGGTGTTACCACCAATATTGCCCAATATTGTCTCCAATATTGTCTCAATATCTAACATCCCATGTCTCTCATATGGGGATATAACTGAAATAGATATCCACATCCAAGACAGTATCACATGACCATGTTTGGACATGTGATGACGTTATATATATGCCCAAATATGGAGTGACCCACTTTTGTTTCAGGAAGAGATAACAGAGATAGATATCCACATCCAAGACAGCAGTTTGGAACTCGTCCAATCCCACGAATCCCTAATATCACACCGACTAGAGCTGAAGAACATGGCTCTTACCATCCAGGCTATCAAGCTGTGCATCCCCGTGTTAGATCTTTATAATAAGCTGAAGAAGGAAATGTCAAACAAGAATTACTATTCCGCAATCAAAATACTTGGTAAGAAGGCAGGGGTGTATTGATTTTAGTGTTTGGGAAGTAAGATGATCTTGTTTAAATGTTCTAACCTTTCCATACCGTGGTACGGTAAAAGAGGGTCGAGCAAGGCAAATATGATACTTAGTAAAAAGGCAGTTTGAGGGATGTGGTGATTGTGGGAACTGAGATGATCAGTGATCACAAACTTGTCAATTGCACAACACTCATTATTCGTAATCCCCCCCCCCAGGACATCTAGAGCACACGCACCTTCCCCCAATAATGAGCTTCAGTTTCGCAAGCATCATGAATCAGCAGATCCCTAAAACACGGCAGACCATCAAGGATGTATCACGGTAAGTCACCGCGCTCGGGGGAAACGGTTTTGCCCGGTATATAATCAGGGTCAAATACCGTTCATTTTTATGTCGTGTGAAATTTATACTCCCGGTTATCCGGTAAATCGAGATCTGACTGTGAATTTTTAACCATTCCCCTTGACCCTTCTGCTATAACCATCCTCCTTCTGCTATTATAGCTATCCCCCTTCTCTTCAGATGTGATATGAAAGAGTTCCTCAAGTCGATACGGGACATGTCCCCTGATATAGGAATGAACGCTATGTGGCAGGTATGTGAGGTCGCTTCTTTTTTGAAACTTTTCAATCAACAGAAATTATCTCCTTGTTTTGTCAGAATTGTACTTTGGTTTGGTTTGGTTTGGTTTGGTTTGGTTTGGTTTGGTTTGGTTTGGTTTGGTTTGGTTTGGTTTGGTTTGGTTTGGTTTGGTTTGCTCATCTGGGACTGTAAACAGTAGTTACTACCCTCCGTTCATATCTCAGGCACAAGGAGCCCTCAATATACCTATGGAGCATGTGTTAGGAAGGCGACCTGCGTCAACTGAAGATGGACCTCTTGATTTCATAAACTTTGCCCCCATCTACTACTGCCTCCATATCTACTCCGTAATTGGTATGTTCAGATTTACAATTATATGAGAAAGCTGAGTTTTAGTTATTCTCTCTGGGTTGAATTTTTATTATTGGTTGTTTTCAAACGAAATTGTCAAGTTGAAAGAGACTGTGCAATGTGCATAGATTCAGTTTTTTGATATACAATCCCTTTTCAACCAATTATTTTCCCACGATCAGGAGAGAAGGCTGACTTTTCAAAAGAGTATCACGCAGACAGAAAGGCACAGGCGGATCTAACCTTCAAATATGAACCAAGAACCTACCCTGCTTCCACGCAGATGGTAAGAAGTAATATTGCGAATTGTTTTTTGATGTTTCATTTCACGCTGCTTTTTGAAGTTTCATGACGTAGTATGAGATATGAGATAGGAGAGAACATACTTTGACCTCTTCGAGATGAAAATGTGTTCCCCTATCACCATCTATATTCACTAGATGATCATCTCCCCCGCTAACACACCCAATCCCCCAGTCCCAAGAAGAAAGGGAAGAGCAGGAGAAAGAGGAAGCTAAAAATGTGGTTCGGTTCTTCTCTGGAGTTGTTGGATTCTTTGTCATTGAAAATACACTACTACACACCACACAGGGTGAGCAATTATTTTTCGATTGTCTTTTGAGGAAACTTGAAGTTTGAACATATTTTTACTTTTGAGTTGCCTTGCTCGACCCTGTCTCACTACAATAAAAAAGGGTTTGAACAAAACAACTTCTCTGCTCCTCTCCATCTTTGACACAACTTAAAATTACAGGTTTGGTGACACATGCTACAATAGACGAGTTATGGACACATTTCCTGCACAGTTTGGGCAGTTTAGATCAGTTTCTACTTTATAAACAAGACAAACCACACCAGTTACTGGATTTGAAGTTGTTGTTGGTGCTGTTCTGTCAAACATTGTCAGGGTAAGCTAAAAAGTGAGATTGTTACTTTTAGTAAGGAGAGTAAAAGTGAGATTATTACTTTTACTAAGGAGAGTAAAAGTATGATTGTTAACTAAAGTTAACCAAGTCTGTTATCTTCTAGGTATGAGTTGAACGTCAGCAAGCTGTATAAACAACTAATCGACCTATACCAGAAGTACTGTGATAGTTTACAGAAAGTTTGGAAGGGGAAATTTAGACATGTAAGTTTGTCAGATGTTAGAAAACTCTTAAATCACACTCCATACTCTGGATGGGGGCTAGTGACTCTACCCCCTTCCTAAAAAGAGAGGAGACATTGTACCCAACTTGTTCAGGTGTTCGACCAAGACAACTACTCTCCCCTGACTGTCGAGTCTGATATCGAGCTGCAGAACCTAATGGGCTGTGCCTACAACGCAATCGACAAATCCATCCTCTCCTCTTTTCCAGTCTACCTACCCTTCTCGTACCTTGTTCCAGAGATATTCCGGCTAATGGAGGAGTACATTGGGTCTTCCCTTCAGTTTGCAACCCATTTGGATCTTAGCCAGACAGAGGTTTGTACATTACCGGGCAAACCCCTTTCCCCCGAGCATCCCGATAAATCGGGGTCCGACTGTACAATACACGTTGGTTGGGGAACGGCTGGGAATGGTGTCGTAGTTCCAATAGACCATTGGGCTTGGCTGTCAAAGATAATGTTAAAATATGGATGGCTTCACCCTAGAAATAAGAAACTCCCAGACCCTACTAGATACCCCTAAATAATAATATTGAACTACTACTCTAGGTGGATGACCTGGTGAGGAAATCTACTAACGAGCTCCTAACTAACACACTAAACGAATGTCTACTGGAACTGATCAAGAAGGAGAGACTGGTGTTGTCTCAAATAGTTCAAATCAGTATCAACACTACCTTCCTACAGAAGTAAGATCATTAATCATTATGACATTTTGTTTTGACTCCATACTTCATCATGCTGTTCAGGACTTCGTCTCTTTATCTTTCTCTCTATCTCTCTCTCTCTCTCTCTCTCTCTCTCTCTCTCTCTCTCTCTCTCTCTCTCTCTCTCTCTCTTTCTCTCTCTCTCTCTCTCTCTCTCTCTCTCTCTCTCTCTCTCTCTCTCTCTCTCTCTCTCTCTCTCATTGCTAATTCCTCACCAGATATTCCTCTTGTATGGAGACGTTTGTGTCTTCTAAAACTGGCTGTACAGTGTCAGATACAACTCGAGCTAGAGACCTCTACGGGCTGAAGATGTTCGTCAAGGTAAAAACATACCTTATATGGGCATAGCCAAATATGGACCGGTTGACAGCTTTTTGTAAGTGCTGGTTTCTAACGGACTTCTTTGCAGGTGAAAGAGGAGGCCAAGACTCGGATACACGCCAAACTAATGGAAAAGATCGACGAATTCTTTGAGCTTTCAAGGTATGATTCCTGTAGTGAAATTCTGAACAAAATATAACACGTCAGCGGTAAAACAACCAGGTACATAATAACTAACTGTTTATTCCCTGTCACTTGACAAACAGCACCATATATGGTCACAAACAGCACCATATATAGTCACAAACAGCACCATATATGGTCACACTCCCTGTGAGAAACAACACCATATATGGGCACTTTCTCAGGTACAACTGGATGACAACAGAAGCCCGGGAGTACCCCTCGGATTACATGAACGACCTACTGAACTACCTGAAAAACACCTTCAAAACGTTCACACAGGTATTTGGAAACTGTATTTTCAGGTGTTTTAGATGTTCTCTTGTTTGTTTGGTAACGCAATTACCCCTACATTGCGGGCACGCTAAAACGTGCCTTACTATCGCAATGTAGAGGGGTAATTTCGTTACCAACTTGTTTGTGCTGTCTCCAATAAAAACTATTGAAAATATGAACATTGAAGCTGCGATGGCGCTAAAAATAAAGATCACTTAAACATGTTAAATGCCGGAGAGTTGTAATCTTTATCTCTCACATAGTTGGAGCAGAACGTAGCGATTGGATCATGTGAGGCAGCCGGTAACCACATCTCCAAGAAACTATACGACATCTTTATTGACCCCTCTATTACACAGGTACTAGTTTTACATCACTTCCAGCAGAGACCAGCTAATTCAAGTTGCCCAATATTGTCTCCAATATTGTCTCAATATCTAACATCCCATGTCTCTCATATGGGGATATAACTGAAATAGATATCCACATCCAAGACAGTATCACATGACCATGTTTGGACATGTGATGACGTTATATATATGCCCAAATATGGAGTGACCCACTTTTGTTTCAGGAAGATGATAACAGAGATAGATATCCACATCCAAGACAAGCAGTTTGGAACTCGTCCCAATCCCCCCGAATCCCTAATATCACACCGACTAGAGCTGAAGAACCATGGCTCTTACCATCCAGGCTATCAAGCTGTGCATCCCCGTGTTAGATCTTTATAATAAGCTGAAGAAGGAAATGTCAAACAAGAATTACTATTCCGCAATCAAAAATACTTGGTAAGAAGGCAGGGGTGTATTGATTTTAGTGTTTGGGAAGGTAAGATGATCTTGTTTAAATGTTCTAACCTTTCCATACCGTGGTACGGTAAAAGAGGGTCGAGCAAGGCAAATATGATACTTAGTAAAAAGGCAGTCCCACAAGATATTGAGGGATTGTGCGTGATTGTGGGAACTGAGATGATAGTTGATCACAACTTGTCAATTGCACAACACTCATTATTCGTAATTCCCCCCCCCCGGACATCTAGCGCACAACGCACCTCTTCCCCCAATAATGGCTTCAGCTTTCGCACGCATCATGAATCAGCCGAGTCCCTAAAACACGGCAGGACCATCAAGGATGTTATCACGGTAAGTCACCGCGCTCGGGGGAAACGGTTTTGCCCGGTATATAATCAGGGTCAAATACCGTTCATTTTTATGTCGTGTGAAATTTATACTCCCTGTTATCCGGTAAATCGAGATCTGACTGTGAATTTTTAACCATTTCCCCTTGACCCTTCTGCTATAACCATCCTCCTTCTGCTATTATAGCTATCCCCCTTCTCTTCAGATGTGATATGAAAGAGTTCCTCAAGTCGATACGGGACATGTCCCCTGATATAGGAATGAACGCTATGTGGCAGGTATGTGAGGTCGCTTCTTTTTTGAAACTTTTCAATCAACAGAAATTATCTCCTTGTTTTGTCAGAATTGTACTTTGGTTGTTGGTTTGGTTTGGTTTGGTTTGGTTTGGTTTGGTTGTTGGTTTGGTTTGGTTTGGTTGGTTTGGTTTGCTCATCTGGGACTGTAAACAGTAGTTACTACCCTCCGTTCATATCTCAGGCACAAGGAGCCCTCAATATACCTATGGAGCATGTGTTAGGAAGGCGACCTGCGTCAACTGAAGATGGACCTCTTGATTTCATAAACTTTGCCCCCATCTACTACTGCCTCCATATCTACTCCGTAATTGGTATGTTCAGATTTACAATTATATGAGAAAGCTGAGTTTTAGTTATTCTCTCTGGGTTGAATTTTTATTATTGGTTGTTTTCAAACGAAATTGTCAAGTTGAAAGAGACTGTGCAATGTGCATAGATTCAGTTTTTTGATATACAATCCCTTTTCAACCAATTATTTTCCCACGATCAGGAGAGAAGGCTGACTTTTCAAAAGAGTATCACGCAGACAGAAAGGCACAGGCAGATCTAACATTCAAATATGAACCAAGAACCTACCCTGCTTCTACACAGATGGTAAGAAGTAATATTGCGAATTGTTTTTTGATGTTTCATTTCACGCTGCTTTTTGAAGTTTCATGACGTAGTATGAGATATGAGATAGGAGAGAACATACTTTGACCTCTTCGAGATGAAAATGTGTTCCCCTATCACCATCTATATTCACTAGATGATCATCTCCCCCGCTAACACACCCAATCCCCCAGTCCCAAGAAGAAAGGGAAGAGCAGGAGAAAGAGGAAGCTAAAAATGTGGTTCGGTTCTTCTCTGGAGTTGTTGGATTCTTTGTCATTGAAAATACACTACTACACACCACACAGGGTGGAGCAATTATTTTTCGATTGTCTTTTGAGGAAACTTGAAGTTTGAACATATTTTTACTTTTGAGTTGCCTTGCTCGACCCTGTCTCACTACAATAAAAAAGGGTTTGAACAAAACAACTTCTCTGCTCCTCTCCATCTTTGACACAACTTAAAATTACAGGTTTGGTGACACATGCTACAATAGACGAGTTATGGACACATTTCCTGCACAGTTTGGGCAGTTTAGATCAGTTTCTACTTTATAAACAAGACAAACCACACCAGTTACTGGATTTGAAGTTGTTGTTGGTGCTGTTCTGTCAAACATTGTCAGGGTAAGCTAAAAAGTGAGATTGTTACTTTTAGTAAGGAGAGTAAAAGTGAGATTATTACTTTTACTAAGGAGAGTAAAAGTATGATTGTTAACTAAAGTTAACCAAGTCTGTTATCTTCTAGGTATGAGTTGAACGTCAGCAAGCTGTATAAACAACTAATCGACCTATACCAGAAGTACTGTGATAGTTTACAGAAAGTTTGGAAGGGGAAATTTTAGACATGTAAGTTTGTCAGATGTTAGAAAACTCTTAAATCACACTCCATACTCTGGATGGGGGCTAGTGACTCTACCCCCTTCCTAAAAGAGAGGAGACATTGTACCCAACTTGTTCAGGTGTTCGACCAAGACAACTACTCTCCCTGACTGTCGAGTCTGATATCGAGCTGCAGAACCTAATGGGCTGTGCCTACAACGCAATCGACAAATCCATCCTCTCCTCTTTGATCGAAAGTCTTCCTACCCATTCTGTACCTAGATGATTCCCAAGCTAAAATTCCCAGAAGTAATGAGGGAAGACATTGGAGTTCACTTAGATTGCAACCTCATTCTGGATTTGGATTCCAGAAAGAGTCCTTGTACATTACCCGGGCAAACCTCTTTCGCCTTCGAGATCCCTGAATAAATCGGGTCACGATGTACAATCTTGGTTGCTGGGAACGGCTGGAAGTCTCTCTCAAGTTACCAATAGACATTGGGCTTCTCCTCGTTGCAACATAATTTAAATTACAGGATTGGTACACTCTGAAATAAGATAACTCCCGACCCTCGTAGATCCCTATAATACAGATAACTCAACGTACATACTCTAGGTGGATGACTGGTGATGGTTTCAAAACTATACGGCTGCTACTAAAATAAAGAATGTCTACTGGAAATACAATGACAACGAAGGAGAGACTCCGGTGTTGTCTCAAATAGTTCAAATCATTAAACACACTTCCTACAGAAGTAAGATCATTATCATTATGACAATGTTTAATTTTGTTTTGACTCCCATACTTCATAATTGCTTGGTAAGGACTTCGTCTCTTTAGATTCTATCTATCTCTATCTATGCTCTCTATATTCTCTATCCTCTCTAGTCTATCTCGAGCTATAGATCATATCTCTCTATCTACTCTATAGGTCCTATCTCTCTCTCTCTCACTCTCTCTCTCTCTCTTCTCTCTCTCTCCTCTCTCTCTCTCTCTCATTGCTAATTCCTCACCAGATATTCCTCTTGTATGGAGACGTTTGTGTCTTCTAAAACTGGCTGTACAGTGTCAGATACAACTCGAGCTAGAGACCTCTACGGGCTGAAGATGTTCGTCAAGGTAAAAACATACCTTATATGGGCATAGCCAAATATGGACCGGTTGACAGCTTTTTGTAAGTGCTGGTTTCTAACGGACTTCTTTGCAGGTGAAAGAGGAGGCCAAGACTCGGATACACGCCAAACTAATGGAAAAGATCGACGAATTCTTTGAGCTTTCAAGGTATGATTCCTGTAGTGAAATTCTGAACAAAATATAACACGTCAGCGGTAAAACAACCAGGTACATAATAACTAACTGTTTATTCCCTGTCACTTGACAAACAGCACCATATATGGTCACAAACAGCACCATATATAGTCACAAACAGCACCATATATGGTCACACTCCCTGTGAGAAACAACACCATATATGGGCACTTTCTCAGGTACAACTGGATGACAACAGAAGCCCGGGAGTACCCCTCGGATTACATGAACGACCTACTGAACTACCTGAAAAACACCTTCAAAACGTTCACACAGGTATTTGGAAACTGTATTTTCAGGTGTTTTAGATGTTCTCTTGTTTGTTTGGTAACGCAATTACCCCTACATTGCGGGCACGCTAAAACGTGCCTTACTATCGCAATGTAGAGGGGTAATTTCGTTACCAACTTGGTTACGAAGTCACCCCTATTATTGCATATAGGGGTGACAATACCGCCTACCTAAAAATGAAAATTTACAGGACCTTCTCATGAAAAGTTATCGAAAACTTGTCTAAAACCTATCTAAAACGTATGGTACTAGTTTGTATAGTAACCAGGACCTGAATTCTACAGAAAGTAACGACCGGTAGCGATTCCACCACATGTTTAACAACAGAGGTGTGTCGCATAACTCCTTATATGGGCATAAAATTCCAATCTTGTGGAATTTATTCTGACTCGAATATAGCTTAGTTATCAATGAATCCACCTCTAATACCTTTGGAATGGCATTTTGCACATTTCTGAAGCTTTTTGTAGCCAAATTCCAGCATCTTCATAGTTTTCCAAAAACAAAAACAGTGTTAATGGCCAAAATATCGAAAAATTCCGGTATGTAATGGTAGCTCAGACAATTTCCTCGGTATGTTCAAAAAATTAGAACTTTCTATTTTGTAGTTTGGACACAGGAATTTTTTTCCCGCCGTACAAGCGATATTATTACCCCTCCGTGAGCTAGCGCAGAGGGGTAATTTCATTACCAAGTTACCAACTTGTTTGTGCTGTCTCCAATAAAAACTATTGAAAATATGAACATTGAAGTACAAGCTGCGATGGCGCTAAAAATAAAGATCACTTAAACATGTTAAATGCCGGAGAGTTGTAATCTTTATCTCTCACATAGTTGGAGCAGAACGTAGCGATTGGATCATGTGAGGCAGCCGGTAACCACATCTCCAAGAAACTATACGACATCTTTATTGACCCCTCTATTACACAGGTACTAGTTTTACATCACTTCCAGCAGAGACCAGCTAATTCAAGTTAGCACAGTTCGCGAAGTAAGACAAGACTGGCAAGTTTTAGTTGGCATTTGTTCAATTCCGTGACGTCACACCCCTCTGTGTGACGTCACAGTTCAGTAAACAGTGCAATGGTTGGTACAGTCGGACCTCGATTTAGTGGCATCCTCGGGGGAAAGGGATTTGTCCACTAAATCGGGGTGTCCACTAAATCGGGGTCAAAAAATGTTGCCCAATGTTAATTTCCTATATCGGGAGAAAAAAATCCTGCCACTAAATCGTCACTATCATCACAACAACCATGTAATAACACTCCATTCAGATGACACGGGTAGCACTGGACATACTGGACCAGGATGTGATAGCCTACGAAGGGTTCGCTTTGGACTCACCAGTAGCTGGGGTGTCAGAAATTAAACTTCTCATTCCAATACAGGTATAGGTTTGTGATAATTTAGTTGAAATTAGAGCTAGAGAGTTGAGAGTTTGTGATAATTTAGTTGAAATCAGAGCTAGAGAGATCATGTTGAGTTGCACTGTACAGTGTAGTACAGTGTACACTAATGAGCTGATCACTACTCACTAGTTGGAGAGGTACTCCACCGGCCCGGTTAGGAAACCAGAAAGACTGATCAGTGATCAGTGCAGTGATCGGTGATCATCAAGTATCAGGGTCACATTTTTCACTTTCCAGTGTACACTTAGATGGGTTACCATGGTGACAAATATACCCTGCACTTTTTCTCAATTGTTTAATTTTTATCCCAAATCCCTCCCGGTCAGTCATTACGGAATTTGATTAATTTGATAAAGCAAGGAGAGTACGATAAATACATTGCAGAATACCAACCTGGGCAGAGAGCTAAAACTGTCAATCCAGAGGTGAGACCGACACAAATAAAAAAACCAATCAGAACTCGTTATTTAGGTCACGTGACTGGTTATCAGCCAATCAGGGACCAGTATTTTCTGACTCGGTCGGTTCCTGGTCTCTGGACAATGAGTCTCATCACACGTGACCCCTCTATATCAGCTAAGGTCCCCAGCTATACACCCTTTTTCTTGTTTACATACTCGACACATTTTTAGTTTGAATCAGGTCATCCTTTGGTTTTACTTAAGAATTCTTAGTGAATCGACTAGGATCGTGCTAGAGGCAAACTAACTCAAGCAAAACTGTTTTTCAAGTGCTTACCGAATAACAACCATTTGTTCCCAGGTGCTAGCTTCAATATTGGAGAGATTCCTTCCCAAAGATCGACAACGGTTCTCTTTTAAAGCATTTACACAGGTAACTTCATGACTGACTATTTATACAGATTCATGACTGACCGGACTCTCACAATTCTAACTGCTGCATCATGCATGATCTCATTAGTATTAATTATTAATTATCTCCACTGCAGAATAAGAACGAGAAAGAGATGACACAGTTGTTGGAGGCGGTAATTAAAAAGCTACGTTCTCTCGAGCACGCTGGCAACAACGATGGAAGCAGTACGCCAACACTTTTAGCACGGAAACTTAGCAGGACTAACTTGAACTTTTAGCAGGGTGTATTTTTTAGTAGGCTACCGGGTTATTGTATGAGCCTCATCTCTATAATACAGTCGGACCCCGATTTACCGGGATGGTTGGGAAAGGGTTTTGTCCGGTAAATCGGGGTCCGACTGGAGATATAATTAATGAACTGGTTTTTGATATATCGCTGTAAAGGCTTCTTCTTCAAAATATTGCGTGTGTGTGAATTTTGTATAAATTTTGTGATTTATTGTTGTTTTCTTTCTTTACAAAACTCTTTATGAAACTCTTTGTTTGTAGTCTCCTAATTTGATAATTAACACTAATCTGATTAACACTCCTAAAACCACATAAATTATATTGACTAGTTTTAACCCTCCCATTAGTAGTAGTCAGACACCATGCCAACAAAGCTAACAGAGGGGGCCATCAGGCGTTTCTTTGAGATGACCGATCTTAGTGGATTTCATCCTATTTGCCAAATCAATGCATCTCGTATCACTGCTGATCCTAGTAAGTTATGTTCTAACCCTCCTTTACATTTGTAAAGAAGGGTCACGCGAAACACAGTCTAGCTAGGCAAAGTAAGTGTATATCATGTGGTACTGAAATTACTCCTCTTCGCGAGCTCCCGGGGCCCGGATGAGCAGCGTAGTGGTCCCCCAGCGTAGTAGGGGTGACTTCGTAACCAAGTTCGTCATTGTCTCAAAAAGAGGGCCTCTCCGAACCGGGGCCGTCTGAATGTGGTATAAAAAGTTTATCAGGGAAAATAACAACTGTCGTCAGTCGTCAGCTCAGTCAGTTCACAGGGTTTCGATGATCTTCTCGATTCACCGGACGATAATGTTATCTAATTTGTTATTTGTTGGATTAAAATCAGTTTATTCAACCCCCCCCCCCTTTTCAGGTAGTGATTCTCAGCGATACAAAGTACTCCTGAGTGATGGGATGTATGTGACGACATCAATCTTCATTGGGGAGGAATGTGCAAACAAGGTATGTACATCTAGCATCTATCTAAGATGAAGTTTCGTTAATTAAGGCTCTAAGAAGACGTTTAATTTCAACTTTCAACATGATAATTTGAATGGCGTACCGCGTAAACGACAATAACCCAAGTTTAACAATAACCCAAGTTTTGTATAAATTAGCTGATCGAAATCTTGCACTAGGGAGTAGGGTAACTAGGGTAAGTTGAATCTGCTACCTGCTCATATAATGACTCAAATCCCCCTGTACAGCTGAAGGGAGAAGTTCAGAAGTTTGCAGTGATTAGAGTCGATAACAGTCACATACAGCGTGTCAATGAGGGGCGGAAGGCCCTGATCATTGTTGGGTTTACTGTCCTTGAACAACTTGATGCTAAAATCGGTTAGTTGGTTTTTTCTGTCATGTCACCTGATTCCCACTTGGTTAACCAAAATGAGATAACACTAAATTATAACAGATAGGAGGCGAGTCTACTAAACATCAGTTGGATTATTATTTAATTAATTAATTAATTGAATAATTAATCAAATAATTAATTCCAGGAGAACCTACAAAGCTGGATCCCGCGACAGTGAAAGAGGAGGTTCCAGCTCCAACACACAACAACAACAACATGACCTCTCCGCAAATGCGAAATGGCTCAACTGGTAAGCAAAAACTGAACTTAGATCTGTATGGACTTAAACAGGATTTGAACCTGTTTAAATCCATACAGATTACAGCATATTTTCAAACAACCGGGAATCTGGATCAGAACCGATGATTCAAAACTGTGTGAACTAGGCTCACAATCCCCCTACTTTTGGTTTGCTGACACTTCCCTAACCCTCCCTCCCTTCCAGGGGGCCTGGTAGGTATGACTCCCTCAGCGTCCCAAGTCCAACCCATCACATCTCTCAACCCTTACCAGAACAAATGGCTTATCAAGGCAAGGTGAGTTGTGTGTACAGTCGGACCCCGAATTACCGGGCTCCGATTTACCGGAACCCCGATTTACCGGGGAAAGCCCTTTTCCCCGATAAATCGGGGTCCGACTGCAGTACAGTCGGCTGTGTTGAAGTAATAATGCACTAAGGGTTTTTGGGGAAAGTTAACCATTTTCTTAAAACTATAAGGGTCAAATATTTGTAAGGGGTTTACCATTTTCTTTTGCAAGAAAGCTTTAAAAGTTTTCTCTCCCGGTAGAGTTTCAAAGAAGTCTGATATTAGGACATGGTCAAATGCCCGGGGGGAGGGAAAGTTGTTTTCCATGGAGCTGTGTGACGAGAGTGGGGAAATCAGATGCACTGGTAAGAGAACTCTTCAATTTTAGGGCAGATCTAAAGAAACAGTTTCTTATATATTTCTTCTTGTATAGACCATAGTCTTCTTTCGTTTCGTTCCACACGGAGAACGACATCGAATAGACATGTGATTGCCTTGCTCGACCCTCTGTCCACACCCCTCCCTCCTTCCCACAGGATCCACACCCCTTTCTCCTTCCCACAGGATCCACACCCCTCCCTCCTTCCCACAGGATCCACACCCCTTTCTCCTTCCCACAGGATCCACACCCCTTTCTCCTTCCCACAGGATCCACACCCCTTCCTCCTTCCCACAGGATCCACACCCCTTTCTCCCTCCCACAGGATCCACACCCCTTTCTCCCTCCCACAGGATCCACACCCCGTCCCCCTCCCACAGGATTCACACCCCTTCCTCCCTCTCACAGGATCCACACCCCTTTCTCCCTCCCACAGGATCCACACCCCTCCCTCCTTCCCACAGGATCCACACCCCTCCCTCCTTCCCACAGGATCCACACCCCTTTCTCCCTCCCACAGGATCCACACCCCTTTCTCCCTCCCACAGGATCCACACCCCGTCCCCCTCCCACAGGATTCACACCCCTTCCTCCCTCTCACAGGATTCACAGAAGCGGTTGACAGGTTCTACAACGTTGTCGAACAAGGAAAAGTGTACTACATCAGCAGGTGTAACCTGAAAACAGCCAACAAACAGTATACTAACGTTAAAAACGACTACGAAATGCAGATGACCAATGATACTAGTATTGTGAGAGCTGAGGACGATGACTCCGTGCCCGAGGTGAGGATGATGATAAGTTTTTGTAATTCAGCCAACTCAGATCAAGTCTCACATGTGTACAGTTGGACCCCGATTTACCGGGCCCTGATTTACCGAAACCCCGATCGATCGCGATCTACTGGGAGGATAAACTCCCCTTGATATAGAAAATTAACGGTATTTGACCCGTTATATACCGGGCAAAACCCTTGGTATCGAAGACACCTCACACTCTCAGGTCGCCGGGAGACCTTCGCGCGCTGGCAAGGGGTAACTTCGTAACCAAGCAAAACCCTTTCCCCTGATCAACCCGGTAATTCAACTCTATTCCCTCCAGGTTAGGATGAACTATACCCAGATTGCGGACATTGATAAAGTGGAACCCAATGCCTTTGTGGATATTGCTGGTGTTGCTACCCAGATTAGTGAAGTTACCAACATCACCTCAAAGTGAGCTTAGTTTTCAACATAGATGTTGTAGAAAACATTAGGGGATAGGAGTATCTACAATCTCAAAAATGAGTAGTTTTGTAGAACTCTTAGTGAGTGAGCTTAGAATGGATTCATATCGTGGGGTACCATCGAAATGATCTCTTTCACCAATAACAATTGTTTCAATTCCTAGGGCGGGCAAAGAACTAACCAAACGAGAGATAAAAATCCAGGACAAATCGGGTGCTGCGATAAACCTCACTCTGTGGGGAAATGACGCTATCAACTTCGATAACAGTCTTCCAGAGCCCGTTGTAGCTGTAAAGGGAGCCAAAGTCAGTGATTTTGGAGGGAGAACAGTTTCTGTGAGCTTCAATTCTACACTCATGGTGAACCCTGACACGCAGCACTCTCACGAGTTGAAGGGATGGTATATGAAGGAGGGAAGGAACCAGGATGTCCGGCAAATGACTGGTGAGTATAAAGCAGGGTTACTGATTTCTATCACATTGCAAACCCCTTTTTCTTACCCCCCCCCCCCCCCCCATGAGAGGGGGAGCTAGTATCTCAGTCATCTTACAACAAACTTCCCCCTCCTCAGTCCTCTCCCACCCCCTTCCTTCCCTCCTTCCCTCCCATGTATAACCCCACTCCTGACTCCTTCCCTCTCATAATAAGCCCCCCCCCCCATAATAACCCCCTAGGGGCCCCTTCCTCCCTCCCCCAGGCAGTCAGGGTGGTTCCTCTCCCATTTTGTAACCCCCTTCCTAGTTCCTTCCCTTCCTTCTCTCCAATTTTGTAACCCCTCTCCTTCTCTTCCATTTTATAACCCCCTTCCTCTCCCAGGCAGTCAAGGTGGTGGTGGAGGTAGTATGGAGACCCCCTTCCTCCCATCTAGTCTCTAGATAATAACATCACTCCTTCTCCCAGGCAGTCAGATATCTTCCCCTCATTATTTCACTCGACTCCCTCCCCCAGGCAGTCAGGGCGGTGGTGGAGGTAGTATAACCCCACTCCTCCCCTCCTCTCCCAGTTGTATAACCCCTCCTCCCCGTCTTCCCCTCTCTCTCTCATTATCTCACTTCCCCTCTCCCCAGGCAGTCAGGGTGGTGGTGGAGGTAGTATGGAGACTGCAGTGAAATCATTTGTTGATGCCAAGGCTTCCATCAGTGAAGCTAAACCTGAGTATTTCTCCAACACGTGTGTACTGACCTTCCTTAAGAAGGACAACTGTATGTACAAGGCATGCCCCAGTGCGGACTGCAATAAAAAGGTAATAGGCCAGTCACTTTTTGCTTAATTGGTGAACTGAGACATAACAAAGGTTTTCCACTTGCATTGTACTCCTATGGGGTCCTAGAAACACCAAAAAAATCGTTCACTCCAACCGAGGTGAAGAAAGTGCCCAAAATGGCCACGCCCTTTTTGCCTGTATTTTCAGCCTTGACCAAAAATAGCAACTTTGGATTGGAGTAGAAACGTAAATGAGGGCACTAAAATGTGTAAAATGAGCAGCAGAATCGATTGGTACCAAGCAGAAGTCGCTATCTCATCAGGTTCGAGAGATAATTGGATAATTAGGTATGCGCATAACCGTTTTTGAGCCATATGGCTATAGCCGCTCAGGAGCGGTTTCAGAAATTTTGCTTCACAGGAGCTTGTTCAGCATATAAAAATTAGTGGGGGTAACAAATATGAAGTTTTTATCGCATAAGGTCAATGAGTTATTCAACTTTAAAGATCGAAAAATGAGGGTAAAATGAAGGAAAATGACCAAATTTCGACTTTTTACACCCATTTTTCGATCTTTAAAGTTGAATAACTCATTGACCTTATGCGATAAAAACTTCATATTTGTTACCCCCACTAAATTTTATATGCTGAACAAGCTCCTGTGAAGCAAAATTTCTGAAACCGCTCCTGAGCGGCTATAGCCATATGGCTCAAAAACGGTTATGCGCATACCTAATTATCCAATTATCTCTCGAACCTGATGAGATAGCGACTTCTGCTTGGTACCAATCGATTCTGCTGCTCATTCTACACATTTTAGTGCCCCCATTTACGTTTCTACTCCAATCCAAAGCAAAGTTGCTATTTTTGGTCAAGGCTGAAAATACAGGCAAAAAGGGCGTGGCCATTTTGGGCACTTTCTTCACCTCGGTTGGAGTGAACGATTTTTTTGGTGTTTCTAGGACCCCATAGGAGTACAATACAAGTGGAAAACCTTTGTTATGTCTCAGTTCACCAAACGGGCCCAAAATGACAAAAAATGACTGGCCTATAATGAAAAGATGTTATTATTTTAGTTGCGAAAGAGGATGGTTTTAATCCCGTTTTAATTTCCGGGTTTTTTACCACTTTTTCTGATTTTAACACAAGGTCATTTTTGTACTAGAAGCACTTGCACTTCATCCCAAGACAATATAGCAGTGTAGATAGTAACACTAATCCCGCCAGAGTTCAGCAAATCCCGTTCTATAATCCCGCCACCGTCCACTAAATCCCGTCCTATAATCCCGGCTCCCCCCTCCGCAGGTGACCCAAGAGGGAGAAAGCGAGTACAGATGTGAAAAATGTAACCGAAGCTACCCGAACTTTGACCACCGACTCATGATGAACGCTAAATTTGCCGACGCCAGCGGGGTGGAATGGATCACACTGTTCCAAGAAAGTGCTGAGAAGCTCCTCGGGAAGACTTCTTCAGAATTGGGGGCCTTGAAAGAGAGTGACGAGGAGGCTTACGAGAGGGCATTAGATACTCCCCTGTTTGACAAGTTTACGATGAAGATCCGAGGGAAACTGGAGACTTGGAATGATGAAACTAGGTAATGAGAAGGGCAATAGAGGTGGGGGGTTGATACGTAACATTTTGTAACATGTAACGTGCACAAAACGTTTTCGTGTCCCCCCCCCCTTGTAATATCCTTCAGCCTCAGTTAGTTCAATTATCAACAAACTTAACTATTATATTATACATACAATCATATTTTCAAGTAACTAACATCCCCCCTTTATCAGAATCAGAATGAGTGCCCTACACGTCGAGCAACCTGACGTTATTAAGGAGTGTGAGAGATTACTATCGGAAATCAGCATGTTTTGAAAAAAGGGACACTGGCGAAATATAATGATTGTTTTTAATATTTTTACCTACTAATATTTTAACTAAGTTATACAGTACAAAATTTCACTATTCTATTCTTCAAAAAAAACAACGTGTTTTACGCATTCAATACACTGATATCCCCTGTTTTGTTCCAAGATGTGGTCGAACAACGCAAGATATACCCTGGTTTCAAGCAGTTGCAACTTGCAGTAATCGGTTAAACGGTTAAATTTCAACTCCGACCCTAAATGAATCACCCATTTCCCGCGTCCCAGCCCCCGCGTCCCCTCCCTGCATAAACCGCCCGCGCGGTGCACAACTAACATCTCCCCTATGTAAAGTACTTTGTGTTCAGTATTTGGTTTTGAGCCGCGCGACCTCATCTCATTTTCTCTCTCTCTCTCTTTCCCTTCTTCCCACCCGACCCTTTTGTTGAGCTGCTGTGCGTTTGTTCGTTGTTGCAGCTGCGTCCCCCCTTCGTTTGTATACACTAAGTACAATTAGGGGCTGTTGCTGTGGTGTGGTTTGGGTATCGTATACATTTTGATCCCTCTGATGTTGTGTGTAGTGACCTCATTCTGGTATATCATGTCATTGATGATGAGAGAGAGATAGTTGTATGTCGTGTGTGTGTGTGTGGCTATGAGACTGCGTGTATTCTGTGTGTGAGTAATTATTGATATTAGTAAGTGAGCACTGCTTAAATTCCTCTCTCCTGTTTCCTGGAATACATTATTTCGATTCCATGGTTGTCTATTTCTTTAGTTTTTCTCTGCCTCATTTGTGACTTTGTTTCCCGTTTCCGCCCCTTTCTATTGGGCACTTTTGACAGAATTTCCTTCCCCTCTCTCTCTCTCTTCCTCCCTAGGTATTCTTTACCCGCTATCACTTATGCCCTCACTCTAAATATTTATATCTCCCCCAGAGGAAGACCCCTTTTATTTTACCCTTTTATTCTTGTCAATATCTCTCCTTTTTTCTCTCTTTCTTTTCCTGTTCTCTCTCTCTCTCTCTCTCTCTCTCCCCTCCCTCTCTCTGTTACAGTATTGGTAGAGATTATCAACTAATGAAGACCGCCTATGGTAAAATGATCAATCCCATCAGCCACTAAGAATATACCCCCGTATGATATTCTCTCGCTCCAATTAATATAACTCTCTTCTCTTTAGTGAACTGACCAATCTCTCTTTTGCTCTCTTTAGTAAACGCAACGATCTCTCTTTTGTTCTCTTTAGTAAACGCAACAATCTCTCTTTTGCTCTCTTTTCTTCAGTGGAGCTCAGAAATATATCATTCTGATGAAAATCTCTCTTTCTGATAAAGTAGAACAAACCTCTTAGATGAGCTGAGATCACGCGGTTTACACACACACACACACACACACACACACACACACCATCAGTAAAGTGTGTCCTTTTGTTCTGCTTTTTATACAACTTATCATTGGTTTTTAGGCACACCATGTACTTATTGATTGTTCAATTTATACAACTATCTTAGGTGAACCCTTTACAGGTTGATTTATAACCATCTATTGATTTTGTCCAACTATTTAGGCCCACCCTTTACAACCATCCATTGATTTTGTGCAACTATTTAGGCCCACCCTTTACAACCATCTATTGATTTTGTCCAACTATTTAGGCCCACCCTGTACATATATGACACTGGAAGGGAGGGACCGGCCAGTGACACAAAAACTCGGCTCAAACGTGAACGGTTATGTAAGTAAGTGCTTCCAATCGCTGAAAGATTTTGCATGTGTAATCTTTATCAGAATGTGTGATCTACAATGCTTTCCGCGTGTGTCGTGTGAATCACACACGGTGTGATCTGTAATGATATGCAGTGTGATCAGTCTGATATCTGTATTGATACAGATATCAGACTGATCACACTACTGATCAGTACGATGTCAATGTGTATGTACCATGTGTCATGTGATCTTACCTTGTTCGACCCTCAGAGGGTTAGAACAAGTGTGATCTATATCAGTAGATCAGTATAACAGTGTATAATGATCTACAATCTGTGTGTGTGATCTGTTAGAGATTGTGTGATCATAATGATTTCAGAACTACTATACCTCTATAATCTATATCTCTCTTGTTAAAAATGATCTTATATACATTCGCGTGCCAGCTGTTATACACTCTGTCATGTTGATTCAAAATGTTTGCCACTGCATAATTTATATGCTGCAGCACCTGTTATTACTTGTTACTGTCCTGTAGAAAGTTCCTTTTCTTCCCGGGTCGAATAGTTGGGAAAAGTGCTAGCAATGAATTTTTGGCTGGACAAAAAGTTCAAGAAGTTTTTCTCAAAAAAGAAGAGTCTTCTTTCAAACTAAATGCCATGTGAATTCTCACTGCTTTTTTTATTTCCCAATCTTTCTCTCTCAAATCTCCATATTTCTCTCTCTAATTCAAAGAATGAGGAAGAGAACAAGAAATGCAACTTTCTCTCCCTCCTCCTCGTGTCTCACACTGTTTTACCAACTGACTGCCAAATGTAACATTACTGTGTGGAAACTGAAAACTAAAATCTGAGTAGGTCTGAGTCGTGTGCTTACTGCAAGTATCGTGTGCGTACGTGTGTGTTAGTGACAGTATTCAGTGTGTGTCAGAGTGTATATATGAATTTAAACAATAGAGCTGCTAGATCTAATAGTTGAATGCAGATGACCAACAGACGCTTGTAATAATACACTTGAAGTGTTCGTTTGTCATCTCCATTCAAATATATAGTCCTTGCAATTGAGATAGAGAGGGTCGAGCGAAGCAACAATTGTCTGTGTTGTTGGTGTTGTCTACTTCATTGATTATTTATCGTCAAAATAAATCTAGCGAAGCATCTTCATTTTCATACCTTCCCAGGTATCCCTATCTTTAATCCCCTTTTCTTACCTCCTCCTCTAGGTGTTTGACGAGAAGGGGTTTGGAAAGTTCACTCTTCCCATGAACACAGAACAGAAAAGCGATGCCTCCTCCTCATCCTCCCCTAGCAACCCCCAGGTACAGTCAGACCCCGATTAACCGGGCAGCCCCCAGGTAATTGTTATGTTTTTTTTTGTGTTTTTTTTGTCACTTCCCCGCATCCATAGTTTTGCAAGGAGTTAGCCTTCGTTTCTGTACCTCAAGGGCTGCCCTGAGGTACGGAAACGAAGGCTAACTCCTTGTTCTAACCCGCCTTTACTACATTTGTGTGGGGCGCGGTGAAACAGGTATAGGGTCTAACAAGGCAACCAGGTAACTTTCCAAATTCATATTTGATATTATTTTTAGATTTTCAATTAGTTAGTTGGGCTGTCTGGCTCTTTGCGACCCTTATCGTATCACTCGGCTCCGCTGGTTAAAAACGTGGAACACCAATGAGAATATGCTCCTAACCGTCATACAGGGTGTTCATATGGGATCTTTACAAGCGTTGGGCTTTACCCAGAAAAAAGTTGACAAAATTAGCTTATGAAACTTCATACTTGGACTATTCTATACCCTCATTCAAGGTTCCTGGTGTTTCCGGAGCTCTAATACCCCTGGAAGTGTGTTTTTGGTATCAAAACTACCAGAACGAATTTTTTGCTGGTGCTGAGACTTTGCTAGAATGTTTTTTGGGTATTTTCTATGTCAATTCCAAAGTTTCATGATGATTGGATGTGTGGTTTAGTCACCAAGTTCCAAATAAACTGGCTAGAAAGGCCCGAAAACAGCTCAAAAACGACAAAAATTGATATTTTAGAGTCTTTCCAGGCACTTTTTTCGAAATTTTGAGTTCATAAAACACATCCAATCATCATGAAACTTTGGAATTAACATAGAAAATACCCAAAAAACATTCTAGCAAAGTCTCGGCACCAGCAAAAAATTCCTTCTGGTAGTTTTGATGCCAAAAACACACTTCCAGCGGTTTTAGAGCTCCGGAAACACCAGGAACCTTGAATGAGGGTATAGAATAGTCCAAGTATGAAGTTTCATAAGCTAGTTTTGTCAACTTTTTTCTGGGTGAAGCCCAACGCTTGTAAAGATCCCATATGAACACCCTGTATGAATATTGAAAGGGTATTGTCCCCCTCAGATTGACCCACACTCACGTTTGCAAAATGATGAGAAAATGAACTTCTGAAAATCCCACCTCCCTACATCTCTCCATTTTCGAGTTATGCGGGCAGGTGTCGAGTTTCAGTTGACGTCACACGATACACATTCGACTTGTCTCCCTTCCCTTCTTCTTAGAGTGTAAACCCGTAGTAAATGTAGCAACGTGATTCTTTTTTGTTGTCTCTCAGAGAGAAATGAGTTGTTACTTGTTACACTCTCGTAGTTTGTTCTCTAACTTTTCACCTTTTCAACTTAGCTTTTACAAACAAGCCAAGTTGTTAATTAACCTATTGTACTAATTGATAATTAGTTAATGGTTGGTTGTTAATTAACCTAAGTCCTAATCAATAATTAGTTAATGGTTGGTTGTTAATTAATCTAGTTAATAATTAGTTATAATGGTTGGTTGTTGTGTCTGGGGTTGTTTCAACGACTCCCGACCCCGTGTAAGAAGCGGAAGTGGTCGAGTTAGCTCCATCCCCGGCAGAACGTTCCTAATGTTCCATGGCTTTCCAAGTGATCCACACCTAGCGAAACAGTGGGTAATCAGCACCAGGAGACTACCCGGGGATGTTGTTACTAAGACAATGAGGGTGTGCTCTGATCATTTTACAGAGGACGATTACACGCACGATTCCATCATATCATTTAGATGTTCGGGGGAGAAGAGTAAATTGGAACTAAGACCAGATGCGGTGCCCAGCCAGGGTAGAGAATCGGGTACCCTTGAGGGTCGTGGCCAGTTTGGATCAGATGATCTAGTGGTTGGGAAACGGCGACGGTTTAATCGAAAATCCTTCACCGGACCTGTCAGTACCCCTAAACAGCAGCCATTTGTAGATCTACAAGATGAGGATTTATCTACCATTTTGAATCGTTCAGACTCAGTCAAACATGGTCCTTTATCTAAGACCCCAGTTTCGATTCCTCAAGACCAGGTCGGTTAGTGTAAACTTCTGATGTTCTCGTAAGTTCTCAATTTTCAATTGTTTTCAATGTGTATCGGACCCTTCAAATGCGCCCATTATCTCCCTCTCTCTACTGCACCTGTCTACCCCTTCCAGCTCTCTCTATATCGTTTGACATCATTATACTATCTCTCCCAGTCGTGCTTTCATTCTAATCCTTCAGCTGCTTGTACCCTGTAGCTGGGAAAAGGGTCGCTGAGGTCCCATATGGTTTCAAACTAAACTATACCAACACTCATATCACTATATACTACCTTGGTAATGAAATAACCCCTCCGCACAAGCAATAATAGTGGTGACTTTGTAACCAACTATATACCTCTCACACCTCCCTCCCCCCTCTCAGGCAGCAGCAGCAGCGGTATCAACAGCAGGTCCTGATCCCCTGGCCAACCTAATAAAACAGATCCACCTGATCAAAGAGATGTTTCCAGGGGGAGATACAGCAACTGCAACAGTACCGGGGGTAGGTGGGGATGCCGCTAAGAAAGTTGCTGAGATAGAGGCACTGGATAAACTACTGACTGAGTTAAAGGTAACATCAGGAACCGACCGAATCAGGAAATAATGGTCCCTGATTGGCTGATAACCAGTCACGTGACCTAAATAACGAGTTCTGATTGGTTGTTTACTTTTGTCGGTCGGTTCCTGGGTAATATTTTGTATAGTTTTAAGGATCAGAAGGCACCGGCAAAATTTATCCACCTTCCACGGTAAGATTGTTACTTTAACAGGGAAGTAAAGAGCAGATGCTAGTTCCTAGTATTGGCCTCCGATCTTTACAATATAACTGCTTGGTTCCATGTCCACATATGTTGCAAAATTTATGCAATAGAATTTCGTGACGTCACACCTCTGTGGAGCTGTATGCCACACCTTGCAAAATGCAATACCATTGACAACAGTTTACCTCTAACTTCGTCTCCTACTTCTCCACCCTTGGATGTTCCACACTCCACAGCGTGCAAATTTATTAAATGCTAACCCTAACGTTAAAGGTTGACAAGATACCTAAAACTTTTCGTATATCGTCTTATTTTGATTTATCATTAATTTTCACCATTTTTTCAGAATTTTTTGTCGGCTAGAAATATGTGCAAAATAGGGGGTCTACTGACAAATGAGTGTGCCTTTTTTAAAATTGATAACGTAATATCTCCGGTTCCTGATGAGATACAGAAACCGTTTTGGTAGCGTTGGAAAGGTCTTATTGAGATCAATCCAACGCAACCAAGATCAAGTCTTTATCTTTTGAGGAACCGGAAACGTGAATTTCAATTTGCGAGACGCAGTGAGTGTGCCCAGTAAAACCAGTGCTGAAAATATCGGTAGACCCCCTATTTCGAATTTTTTTCTAGCCGACAAAAAATTCTGAAAAAATGCTGAAAATTAATGATAAATCAAAATAAGACGATATACGAAAAGTTTTAGGTATCTTGTCAACCTTTAACCCTAACGTTAACCCTAATATTAACCCTAACGCTAACCCTAATGTTAACCCTAACGTTAACCCTAATGTTAACCCTCCTCCCCCATCAGAATGGTGACCATACCCCTAATGTTAACCCGTTCCCTCTGTCTACTATCCTGCAGCACGTGGCGGTCAAACAACAAACCCCGACTAACAAGGTATGTTACACGGCCTTGACTCCATATCCTAACCCAGGATAATTTTGTAGATCAGTGCTCCGATCATGGTATAACGAGCAGATTATGAAACTGTCATCAAGAAATTTATCATTTCCAAAACTCCAAATAATTTCTATCTCTCAGCTGTCACCAGGTTTTAACAAAACAATCATTACACAGGTTTCGTCCTTCCCGTGTGAACCCATCTCTAGTGGTGATCAGACTCAGAAGCAGCTACTACAACAGAGACTAATCGACAAAATCAAGGTATTTTTAGATATGCCGTCATTCTATCTGTTACGTATCTCCCATTATTATAGTTTCTCTCTGTCTCTCTCCCCATCTCTGTCTCTCTCCATCTTTAGCTTTCTCTCTCTCCCGATTTACCGGGCAAAACCCTTTTCCCCGAACTTTCCGGTAAATCTCTCTCTTCCTCCCTATCTTCCTCTCTCTCCCTCGATTACTATTCCTCTGAAGCACATACTGACAACGTCATGACTTTTTCTAGAAACTATTCACCTTGAAACTCCGAAATTCCATAAATCCTTTGAATTTACTGTACCTAACCATGTACAATTATAACACATCTCACAACATGACCGATGACGTAGTCTCAATAAATACCAAGAACATCAAAACTTATAATCTCTCTAAGCAGGCATCCTAGAACTAATCTCTCTTGTACCTACTAGGCGGGAGCAGCAGCGAGTTCATCAACAACAGTAGCCACCCTCAACACCCAGACCAGTACAACTGCTTATAATTCTCCAATTCCCGCACTGAGAATGGAACCCCTCCCTTCTGCTGACATACAGGTAGCTGGGGTTATAATAAAGTGCTATATTAAGGTATATGTTAGATGTAGGAATCCTACAGTAGGATGTATCCGGGATTATAATATTGAGGGTAGGATGGGTAGCTGGTACAATACGGTGGATATCGATAACTCTGTATTATCAAACCAGGATAACTTCTACTTTCTAGTTTTCCGGGTATTCCGAGTTTCATTGGCCAACCGGAAAATACTCTCAATCTAGTCTACCAGATTCTCTCCTCACTCTTAGTGTGAGTCTCACACCCCCCCCCCCCCCCAGTTGCAGGATGTTAGCAAGACGTTAGATAACGACAGTACAAAGCTTCTCCAGATGTTACTTCCACAAAAGACCGCAACCACCGTGACGAGGTTAGTAGTGAGATTGTTACTTTTACTAAAGAGAGCAAGAGAAAGATTGGTACTTTTACTAAAGAGAGCAAGAGAAAGATCGTTACTTTTATTAAAGAGAGCAAGAGAAAGATCGTTAGTTATGTTATAGAGAGCAGGAAAAAGATATTTTCAAATCATCCAAACAAGTCGCGGAGTAGGTATATGGTTGGGGATCACAGGAATGTGTAATTATGTAGTTTTTAACCCAACTTCCTGTAAATTCCCCGATCCTTATTACCATTGAATACGTTAGATGAGACACATTGTGTAGGGGGGGCTTCCGGCTTAGATATATAATGTTGTAACTTTGTGAGTTTCCTTTTGTGTGTTAGTAAGTCGCATTCCTTGCAGTCACCATATTATATCATCTACATTTCCCCAAAACCACCCCCATGTGGCCTCATCACGTGACACTCCTTATTTAGGAATCACGTGACACTCCTTATTTGGGCATCACGTGACACTCCTTATTTGGGCATCACGTGACACTCCTTATTAGGGCATCACGTGACACTTCAACTCTTACATAGGTCACCGCAAGTAGCGACAGTGGCACCTGTGGCTAAACAGCAGCCTCCTCCAGTACCCTCTCAGCCTGCCCTAGATGATGCTAGGTCTCGGCAGATGTTTGAGAATATAAAGAAGCAAATTAGCGATCAATCCGTCTTCAATCTAACAGGTGCGTTATACTGTGTACTGGTGTGTTGATCCAATGTTTATAAAGAAGTAGGGATTTAGTCAATTTGTCGTTACTAATATATATGTCATTGACGATGCTCCTGATTTCAGCGAATGTCTACCCGACAAGTAATGAGGGAGAGGGTCTAATTCTGGTTGTAACCCGTAATAAGATTGACATACATCCTCAATTTGGTCCAATACATGTCGGTAAGTTTTATTTATAACCTCCACTAGCGACGTCATGTATTACGTAGCTGGTAGCAGGTGTAATAGTGGGGTACGTATAGTGGTACAGTAAACGCCTCAATTGGATCCTAACAATCGTATGTACTCTTATTGTTTCCTGCGTTTGTAGTGAAGTAGCCTAGTTAGCTAAATATGTTTTAGTTTGGACGGGTGATAACAGAAAACATTGATTTCTACAATTCTTTGTCTCTTGTTTGTGGACAGACCTGCTCAAGGCAAAAGAGTATAGTGAGGGTGTTGCTGAAGAAAGTTGTACTGAAGTCGTCACGGAAAAATGGGAGGGGACACATGCAAGGCCAAGAGAAAGGAGAGGTTCTGGAAGAAGTGTGAGTACGGCACTATTTAGGTCGGAATCAGAGAGCGAGGTAGGAGGCGCGCAGTGCAGACGCAGAGAGGCAGAGCCCAGGCTGCACTCGAGATCGAGAGCTCTACGCTTTATATCTAGAGACTCCTCTTCGCATGACTCTCTCTCTCTCTCTCTCTCTCTCTCTCTCTCTCTCTCTCTCTCTCTCTCTCTCTCTCTCTCAGCTCTCTTCCTCAACCTCAACCCGTTCCAGGTTTTAACCAGAGGTATATCTCGAAAGTGGAGCAGACACTGGGAGAGAAAGTAGAGGACATCACAACATCGTACTGCCGTCTCACTGCTAAATTGTAGGTTCTTGTTGTGGAAAGGACAATATACATTTAACACAACAATTTTGATCCATCCGCTACCGGGAATTTGAATTTCGATCGCGTCGAAAAATGTTATTTGTACTGCTGTTTAATCATCGTCCCATAGAACCTTTGGTTCTGTATCTCAAAGAAAGGCAGCTCTGCCAGGTTCTCACGCGAAAAAAATGGGAATAGGGTCAATGCTCTAACAGAGGACGGTGGGACATCTTCCCCCCGTTATACAGGTGAGGGGATCGCGGAGACAGTTCATTTATCTTGACATAATTTTACTTTGCAGGTGTACGGTGTGGCACCAGAAGGATAGCAAGCCTGGACAATATCGGAACTACCACACTCGAGATCTGTGCAGTGAGTGCCTGGACCTCTATCACAAGTAAGATTTAATTTTACCAGCTAATCTGTGTGCACTCTTTTGAAAAAAGGGGTGTGGTATCATGCCCCTCCATTAGGGGAGAGAGAGTTTGTTACTTTAACTAAGAGAACAACGACTAGTAATGTCGACCCCGCCTCATAGTGCGCTCTCATAGAGTAGCGCATATTCTCTCCACGGTATAGCAACTGCCTGAGGCATGTTAATGAGCAACTCTCTCTTACACACACCTACTAATTGTATATCATGTTTCACAACGAAATAATACAGCTGTATTTATCATGTTTCACACTATTGTGAACCACACCTTTATTCTGGGCTTTTTCTTCCATAATGGGTTTATCTACCGAACCCTCACAGTGCTTGGTGTGAGACACACAAATAATGTGTAATCCCTGGTACTCAAGGTTCATATTTCCGAGAAAAAACCGGCCCTTTCTCCCAGCTGGGCTATATTTTTAGGGGATTTACTATTCCCTTTTTCACAGGTTGCAGTTCAAGACGTATTCCTACACGAAAATGCAAAACCCAGTTGCTGGTGGGGGAGGGAGTACTAAACGAGAGGGCGATCTGAACAGCAGTGTTATTAATGCTGCTAAAAAGGTAAATTTCTATGATTTTCATCCTGATCTCATTTTGAATTTATTCATCTTTTAGTTGTTTTTCTCACAATATCCATATAATATCTGTTAATATTATCCTCAGCCGAAGATAAATGGTCAGCATGGCGGTGAGTTGGACGCACTTGACATTGGTGAACAACAACTCAAGGCTGTTCTGTCTACACTTGTAGCCAATTCTCGCGTTGTCCAGGTATGTTTGTTGTACTGGTTTTGATATCAGGAACCGACCGAAACAAGTAAACAACCAATCAGAACTCGTTATTTAGGTCACGTGACTGGTTACCAGCCAATCAGGGACCAGTATTTCCTGATTCGGTCTGTTCCTGGTTGATATCTCCCTCTTACGTATCTGTAAAAGTCTTGATCATTCACTAAGCTAAATATTTAATTACAGATTGTAATTAACAATTTATACTAAAATGAACAGAACTAAAATTTCAGAACTAACATAAAAATTAAAGGGTCACTATACAGAATTGTCTGAAAAGATAAATAGTGAGTATTTACACCCCTCCTCTCCTACAGTTAAACAAAGCCTCAGAAGGTGACGATATGGGGGACGTTGACATCCTGGGTTCGGATTGTGACTCCCCTGCTGCTGCTTCCACCGTACCATCTGGAGTATCAATAACCGCAGCAGTACCTAGTAGTAGCTGTGATACTGGTGTGGGTGTCTCCGCATCAACCGCTGAAACGGTAATATATGAATCTATATTAGGGTGCTTGTTATGTTCTAACCCTCGGGCGCCCGAAACACAGTCTAGCTTGGCAATTATAGGGTGCATTGTCACGGTGTCGATTTCTGAATCGTACACCAATAATGGATCATCGGGGGGGGGGGGGGGGGGGCCGCGTGAATTTAATATCCATGTCCTAAATAAACACGTCCGACTTTAATGTCCCTGGGACATTAAAGGACATTAAAGGACATTAAAAGACATTAAAGGACACTTAATTAAAACATGAATTTTCAGCTATTATTAAACTAAAATGGTATTTTCAGCCACTTAATATTTACTCCTAATGTCCCCTCTATCGATTCCAACCAATACCATGGATGTTGGGGGTGATTACGCCTCATTTTAGGGTGGCCCGGTACCTCTAAGCGAACCCCGGAAATTTTGAAGTTTTGGACTAAATGTCAAGGTTTTAGAGTGAAAATAGCCTCGATTTTGATGAAACTCAGTCAGAATGGTCTTTGGTGTCTAATTAGAAGTCAAAAAATTTTTAAGGGCTAAAATCCTAAATTTAGGTTTTCCTAGGTTTTTTAGGTTTTTTGTGGCTTTTATGGGTTTTAGGAAAGTCCTAGAACAAAATAAACAGAACCATCTTTCTCGGCGTGAAATTCTGCATCGATTATAGTGGCTACAAACCTTTCTATGACGTAAGGTAAAAACCTTACCACATGAAGCATACCCGTTTGGTTAAAACATGTGGTAAGGTTTTTTAGGTTTTATTCGTTACACAGACATCGCAGATCAAAATGGTTTTCACTAAAATTATTTCCTCATCAATACACGTCGATTGAGTACCTATAACATGGTGTTCTGACAAGAGGTTCGCCCGTTAGCCTAAAACATGTACCCGCCCCTATAAGATGTACCCGTTTGGGATTTTTTGGGATAACTTCTTAACCTTACGCCATAGAAAGGTTTGTAGCCACTATAATCGATGCAAAATTTCACGCCGAGAAAGATGGTTTTATTCATTTTGTTCTAGGACGTTCCTGAAACCCATAAACGCCAAAAAACCTAAAAAACCTAAATATCGTATATTTTGGGTTTGACCACTAAAACTTTTTTGACTTCTAATTAGACACCAAACACTATTCTGACAAAATCGGGGATGTTCTCTACTCGTTTCATAAGATGATTTTGAGATATCGTCTAGCCTAGAATTATGCACATGTAAAAGAGGTACCGCACCCACGGTCCACGCAAAAGCAAGCCTAATCACCACTGAAAACTAATGAACATTAATTGGAATCGAAAGATGGGACCTTTAGTAGTACATTGGTGGTAGAAATGTTTGGTAACACATTTTGAAATGGTTAAAATTTCTTGTCCTTTAATGTCTTTTAATGTCCCAAATTACCCCGGACAATTTAATGTCCCAAAAATCGAGGGACATTAAAGGACATTTTAATACGCGGGCCCCCCCCCCCCCCGGATCATCACATACCTTGACTTGTTAGACCATCTTTCTCCGCGCCCCGCAACAAATGTAAAGGAGCGTCATACCCTGGCCATTGGCCTATAAATTGTTTCGCTAACATTATATCATGAAAACTAACATTCAACTTCCCCCTGCAGAACCTGCTCCCTCTAACCAAGGACAAACTAGGTGACATCCTGGCTACTTTGAATGATCTCCAAAGATCCGACGTCCTCGTGTCCTCCTCCTCCACCTCATCCACCCCAGCCACACAGACCACAGCCGCTGCTCCGTGTGACGTAGCTCGTGCACTGTTGAACCAACTTCAACAACAGAGTGAAGAGAGTAGTGCTGTAGCTGGGCCTTCGGAGGAGGATCTGTTGGTCATACAAGAGGACTGATGTGTGTTGTGGTGGAGATCGCCGAGAGAGAGAGAGGAATGTTTCAATTTGAAACTATTCAAACACTGAATTGAGATTGGATAATATTGGGGATTGAGGGGTGTACTTTGAGACACTAAGTTACTTGGATGGAAAGTGCAAAATGTTGGTATCATAACATGATTTAGTGCACTGTTACAGTTGGCTAAGCAGCTCCAACTAAAAGTGAGATCGTTACTTTTACTAAAGAGAGCAAGAGAAAGATTGTTACATTAACTGTGGTGAGAGAAATCTAGTTGGAGCTGCTTCGCTAACTATATGTGAGCGAGTTGCATGATGATGTGTGTGTGTGTGTGTGTGTGTGTGTGTGTGTGTGTGTGTGTGTGTGTGTGTGTGTGTGTGTGTGTGTGTGTGTGTGACGTGTGTGAACCCTCTCTTTGAGTATCTCATATCGTGTGCAGGACACACTCGAACAAGGAGTATATTATTTTAGAATGAGAGAGAGAGAGAGAGAGAGAGAGAGAGAGAGAGAGAGAGAGAGAGAGAGAGAGAGAGAGAGAGAGAAAACATGAGACTTAGAATGAAAGAGTTATTATGGAGTGATGAATGTGTGTTTTATTTTTAGTCGTTGTTTAAGACGGCGCCCCTTTTTGAAATGAAAGATATTACAAATATGTACGATTTCAATAATACTAGTCCAACGTAACATTAAAAGTCGTGTTTATGTTTTTAGAAGGGTAAGGATAAGGTGATGGAATAAAAGGTTCACTGAAACGTTCAGGTCATGAACCAAGCTCTTAGAAGAGAGAACTGAGGGCCGTTTGTCATTTGGTTACGAAGTCACCCCTATTATTGCATATAGGGGTGACAATACCGCCTACCTAAAAATGAAAATTTACGGGACCTTCTCATAAAAAGTTATCGAAAACTTGTCTAAAACCTATCTAAAATGTATGGTACTAGTTTGTATAGTAACCAGGACCTGAATTCTACAGAAAGTAACGAACGGTAGCGATTACACCACATGTTTAACAACAGAGGTGTGTCGCATAACTCCTTATATGGGCATAAAATTCCAATCTTGTGGAATTTTTTCTGACTCGACTATAGCTTAGTTATCAATGAATCCACCTCTAATACCTTTGGAATGGCATTTTGCACATTTCTGAAGGTTTTTGTAGCCAAATTCCAGCATCTTCATAGTTTTCCAAAAACAAAAACAGTGTTAATGGCCAAAATATCGAAAAATTCCGGTATGTAATGGTAGCTCAGACAATTTCCTCGGTATGTTCAAAAAATTAGAACTTTCTGTTTTGTAGTTTGGACACAGGAATTTTTTTCCCGCCGTACAAGCGATATTATTACCCCTCCGTGAGCTAGCGCAGAGGGGGAATTTCATTACCAAGTTTGTCATGTAGGCAGAGGATATTCCTATTTTCTTCCCAAACGCACGCAATCATGCAAAAGCAAAAATCCTAGGACAAGTTGTCTTAGTATCTGGCAGCTCATTTTCACTTGTCAGCTGAACTGTTCAGCCTATCGACAATGTCACTGATCACGTGACAGACATGTTGTCAAGGACAGCAGCTCCAAGCCCCGCTCGTCACTCCTCCACACGTCACAAGAGGGGAGGTTGTGCGCGCTGATCTCCCTACACTGGTGTCATCGCGCGTTACTGCACAGTATCACCCACACCGCTCTATCGATACGAAAACAACCTTGATACACGCCGTAAATTGTACATCTCTCTCTCTCTCTCTCTGCCGCGTCTCTATGTGGTGACGGCGACCGGGTGACTATATTTTCAGTAATTTACACTCAACCAGCCTAACCATTACATGTCCTATTAACACTTTTCAGGGTACGGTACCGGGTGCCATGATTAATTCCGTCCATAAAATTAATAAATTCTTGTTGGAGTTGGTAAACAAATAGCAAAATTGTAGCAGCTAGTATACATCAACGCAAGTTTAAATTCTGTAAAATCTCTGTATCTTGTCTCCCCTCTTTCTCCCTGTTCAATCCTCTCATGCAAAGTTTTGAAAAGAGATCCCGAATAACTCTCCAAGTTTCCCAATACAACAATTTCTCTCTCTGTCTGTCCCCAAACAGTGTCCCATCTTTCCAGAGGCCAATTGTATCATTCTGTTTATTACACGCTCTCGTTCATTTCCACGAACTCTGTTCCGTCTTCGTTAGGTAGGGCCATCATTGAAGCATGGACACCAACAAGACTTGCCGTTAGGCCTGAGAGGGAGGGGTGGGGGTCAGGGATGGGGGTCTGGGCTGGAGTGGGGGTCAGGGGTGGGTGTCTGGAATAAGATTGAGGGGTGAGGGTCAGGGCTGGGAAGGAGGGGTGGGGGTCAGGGGTGGTATAAATGGGGATCTGGGCTAGGGAGGTATAATGTGCGTCAGGAGTAGGAGTGAGGGCCGAGGGGTCAGAGCTGGAGAAGTGGTCTGCAGTGGGGAGGGATAGAAGGGGAGGAATGGGGTTGATCATGACCTTGGTATGGAAACATTTTCCAAATTCTAAATTGAGAGTCCTGTGTTCACCAGATTCTACTTACCAATAACCCAGAATATGACTGTTCCTGCACTAGCAAAGAAAAGGAGAGGGAGAGAGATACAACCGCAAATCACCGCCTGATCCTTCGGCGTAAAGGTGTGACCTGGAAATATTATATAAATCAAATCTACTAAAAAAATCTATCGATGGTAAAAAGAACCATGATCTAAAATTCAAATCGAATAACAGTTGTTGTAGGAACAATCTGGAAATTTCAAATACTTGTACTCTGTTTTTTCTAACCCTCCTTTGCGAAAAGAGGGCCGAGCAAGGCAACGTGTACTGTCAACTGGAAATACACACAAACCTCCAACGTGAACAGTTTTTCCTTCCTTCTGCGTTGAGATGAGATAACAGGCAGTACCAGAGACGCAGATAGCAAGGAGAAGGAGAGGAGAGGAAATTCTGAAAAATATGGGATTGTTACCATTTTCTACATCTCACTATAAACAACCTCAATTTGTTTAAGGCCCTTCTAATAGAAGGCTTCTATATAACTTCCCCCTCCTAAACCGAAAACCCATATCCACACTCCTAATCCTACTAGAAATACCTATTCCGTCTCTAAACCTTTACATTTTTGTTCGAGCAAGGCAACTTACATGCAGTATACGATAAGAGCAGCACTGATAAAAGCATAGTTGGTGTAGTAGTACATGACATTGTGAGACAGCCGCTTAGTAACAATCCCTGCATTTCCTGGTTTGCTTAACCGGTGGTAATTACCTGCAGCGAGAGTGGTGTGTTAGAAAGTATTAAGAAGTTTAAAGAGGGGTGTGTATTATAAAGAGAGAAACAAGTTGGTATCGCGGCCTTCGTTTGGCACGCTTCACGCACCGGCAAGGGAGGGTTCGTTTCCAAAGAGGGTGGAATGAGTCCTAATACTTACCAAACTCCTGCCATGGTCTCAGGGAATCCTTCTTAGCCAACGCCCATTCTTTCAACTGAAGAACCTGGATAACAAAAAGGATGATGTTTTTAAATCCACAAGTATTTTGTTACATTATAGCTCGAATTCAATAATTATGAGGGACATCTTTATGTAACAAATATATTTATTACATACCTGTGGAGGAAGGGAGACGGACCCCATTTTGCTCTTGTTCTTAAACAGACCCTCTGGAAGTTCTACGTTTTCCTCTAGGAATAACTTCTCATCGGCTGGCATACAGAATAAAGCTATAGGAATGGGGAGTTAATTTAGTTGCATACAGAATAGAGCTAGATAAAGGGAGTTGATTTAGTGGTATGTAGAGTACATGACGTAGTAAACAGTTATTTCTTAAAATGGAGCCAGAAATTGGTGTCTAGCTCTTGAGGTGACAGGTGTGTATTAGCAGGTGTATTAGCACAAGAGATCCTAGAGCTGATGAGAAGGGGCAGTCAAAAAAACAGGAATGACTCAAAAGTACAAAGCGCCGACAAGTTAGGATATCATGCAGTATCCTTCCCTCCCCACCCGCCCCTATCTAAGGGAGACTATTTGTGTCTGTATAGAATCTGCCGTCTACTGCACCTTGTATTTTCTCCCTTCTGCTTGTTTTGTTCAAACCCTTTTTATTCCACCGCGAGGGCCGCGGTGAGACAAGGCAACTCCCTGCCTTCTGTGGGTTTAGATCATGACCACGGTATGTGCAGGTATTTTGATAACGTTGTCCCCACTCCGCCCTTTTTGAAGGAAACATATTTTCTGGAATTAACTATTCTATCTACAATTTGAGCTTTTTATTGTTGTTTCAGGAGCACCAAGGAAATGGGCAGACTGAAGATGATACTCGGAGTAGATTGTTCACGGCTTCTAACCGTCTTTGTAGCCCAAGACCCGGTGCAATAGGTATTAACACATATAATTTTCTGAGTAGGATTAAAACCCGCTAGAGAGTATTTAAAGAGACCTGTCTGGCGCCGGGGCCCGGGGAGCTGATATGAGCACACTGTTTGAGAATCAAAAAGACAGCTAGAGAGTAGAGACCACCCATACAAGTCTTAATTCCAACCAACTCCCCTACATGTGCTCAGAGGGAGGATTAATATTGCTGCTGGCCCTTGTTTACTGTTCCCTAATGATAATTGGTGTCATGTACATTGACCAGTGTCCAATGAACCACCTTCTACCCATCTCGCTGGTATGAATGCTTTAATGTTTTCATAAACTTGATTTCCGTCCTGCCTTGTCGTGTTTAGTTTTCGATTTCCCTCAGAATTCGAAAAGAATGAGACGATCATAGTATAGTATATTTGTTTGTTTGTTTGTTTAAAGGGCCTAAAAACCCAAATTTTATTTATTTATTTTGAACACTACATCGTAACAAGTATGCTATTGGAGTCCCAAAAAACATAGGTACACGCCCCACGGACCCAAGGTAAACCCAGGGGGAGCCCCTCAAGTTGGGACCCAGTTGGGGTCCCTTTGTAAACGCGCTTGTACTCCTTGAAATGCTAACAATATGATCCTCTCTGAAATTTGAAGTTTTGGCTAAAATTATCTTTGTGTTTCAGGTGAATACATAATCTTTCTTGTCTCTGTATTCTGGTAATTTTTCTCCTAGTTTTGATAGGCTTAAGGGTACGCTAACCAAAAATTTTTTTCGAGTGCAGGGAAATCTCTCACCGTAGGGTTGTAGGCCATGCCAAGGAGACCTCAAATATGTAATTTGAGCTCTCAAGTCGAATTCATATTTTTGCTACAGCTGTTTAAAAAATGTACTGAAAATACGTTTTTGGCATCTCGAAATTTTTTTTTAAAGATAGGAGTATGAAAATTTGGGGATTTGAAGAGGACATGACGGTGAATAACCACAAAATTTTTTTTTGCAATCCGAGCTGATTTCCGGTCCTGAGATGGATTTCTTTTTTTCCACTTTAACGCCCTATTTGGCAAAGTTCCGAAAACATGTGAAAGCTGTAAATTGGTGAAAAGTTGCGTCTAACGATTATCTAAGTGGCCATAAATTTTGGGCGTGTCCTTATTTGAGGTGTATCGTACAGAGTTTTTTTTGTGAAAGCCGTCATTTCAGAAATAAATAAATTCCCTGTATCTCAAAAACGGCTGATCGTAGAGACCTGAGACTATGCTTAAACGATTCAGAAGGTCCGATTTTGGGGGGGTCTTCTGAGAGACATTTTGCTCCTACTTCAACCGTTTTTGCTGTAATTGCGAAAAACGAAAACCCATCTTTGCCATCGTGGATTTTTTGTGATTTTGTTTTTGATGATTATAGGGACCCATATGGACCAAATAGTGAAGGAATTAGCTTGTTAAACATTTTTCCATAGTTTCGGCCCTTTCTTAGCTAAAATTCCCTAATTACAGGATATTTTTACAGGATACTTTTCATAGAATTAGTTTTTCGCAATTACAGCAAAAACGGTTGAAGTAGGAGCAAAATGTCTCTCAGAAGACCCCCCCAAAATCGGACCTTCTGAATCGTTTAAGCATAGTCTCAGGTCTCTACGATCAGCCGTTTTTGAGATACAGGGAATTTATTTATTTCTGAAATGACGGCTTTCACAAAAAAAACTCTGTACGATACACCTCAAATAAGGACACGCCCAAAATTTATGGCCACTTAGATAATCGTTAGACGCAACTTTTCACCAATTTACAGCTTTCACATGTTTTCGGAACTTTGCCAAATAGGGCGTTAAAGTGGAAAAAAAGAAATCCATCTCAGGACCGGAAATCAGCTCGGATTGCAAAAAAAATTTTTGTGGTTATTCACCGTCATGTCCTCTTCAAATCCCCAAATTTTCATGCTCCTATCTTTAAAAAACTTTTTTCGAGATGCCAAAAACGTATTTTCAGGGCATTTTTTAAACAGCTGTAGCAAAAATATGAATTCGACTTGAGAGCTCAAATTGCATATTTGAGGTCTCCTTGGCATGGCCTACAACCCTACGGTGAGAGATTACCCTGCACTCGAAAAAAATTTTTGGTTAGCGTACCCTTAAATAATAATTAATAATAATAATAATAATAATAATAATATTAAGTTTTGTATACCGCCACAGACACGACAGGGCCAGATAAGTAAAACTGTAACTGACACTGACGAGCTTCAGAGCGGTATACCTCACGCGAAAAGGTCCTTATATTCTCACACACTTTGGAAAAAATTAACTCCTAGTTCAAGATATACTAATTAGATAACTGGTCACATAACGCTTAAAAACTGTTTAGATGAAAAAATTACAGACTTTATTAAATAAAGGGAACAAAGCCAACAGCCCACGCACTACTTATCAGCAGCTCAACAATACTGATAAAAAAGCCCTAAGTGTAAATGGTGAGCACGCCTAAAGACCGCCTACTGACAGATGGGGAGCACGGTGAACAACTCAGACGCCACACCGGGAGTCTTCAGGGGTAGGAGGGAACGCTTCTAGGAAAAGTCTGGTCTTCAGCCTAGATTTGAACAACTCAATGGGGTGAACAGATCTCAGGTCTAGAGGTAAAGAGTTCCATTATGAAATCTACTAAAACACAAGGATCATTTCTATCCTAAATTTTATATTTGAGAGAGGATCATATTGTTAGCATTTCAAGGACTACAAGCGCGTTTACAAGTGGACCCCAAATGGCCCCAACTTGAGGGGCTCCCCCTGGGCTCACCTGGGGTCCATGTGGCGTGTGCCTATGTTTTTTGGGACTCCAATAGCATGCTTGTTACGATGGAGCGTTCAAAATAGATAAATAAAATTTGGGTTTTTAGGCCCTTTAAGGACGGTCGTCGGTCTTGACCCTTTCACTCAGATACTTCGGAGATGAAAATACAGTTCTGACCCAATCCCATCTCTCAGATCCTACTGGGTATACTGGGAGTGCTGGTAGCTGGCCTACTCCTGGGTCGAATGTACTATGCTGATGATACAGAGGAATGTCAGAGAATTGTAACAATACTGCACTTGCTGGTACAGGTCCTTTATTTGATCGCCATTGTAACAGGTAAAATGGACATCTTGTTTAGTTTGTATACCACTCTCTATTGATTTCAATCTAAGAGAATTGAAGGAGCGAAATAAGACAAAAATTTAATCTAACTAATAGATGATAGTGATTTGAGCTCAAATTTTAACTCAATCGAGTAAAGAATTCTTCCTAACACGCATCTTCAATTACAGTTAGTTGGTGGGTCTACGATAGATTTGATGATGTAAACACCACCTCCCCCTCCTCTCCCTCCTACTGTCACTCTTACGTCTACTGGACTGCCTTCACCGCAGTTACCCTAACTTGGATCCTACTGGCACTATTGTTGCCTGTGTACATCGTCTACTGGCAACGTTTTTTAGTTGATAAGGGGGAGATTTTGTTATTTGCCCCCAGAGTTGTACTTGACCATAATAACCAACACATACAAGACAATCACATGCGTATGAATTCATTAAACCTCCACTCATGATGCCCAGGAAAAACTCGCTCCAGTCCTATCAAGTCTCCAACTGAGGTTTCATTTTCCTGCCAATTCAGAAATGCCACTAGAGACGTGGAAACGAGTGTATGGCGGTGGAACTTCATATGTAAGGTGAGAGGTTTCACAAAGCTCATACCACTGTTTCACGTTGAACCTCTGCTTTGGCCCGTCATGTACACACTCATAAGACTCCAAACCAAACACAACCTGGATTCCCACATACCCCCTCCCTGCTAAAAAGTCAGGCCTAGTGTATCTTTTCTGGCTCCACCTACCGAACCCTTAGCGACTCTAGCAGCCCGTATTGTCCCCCCCCCTCTCTACCCTCCCCTCTAACCTCACAGGTATCCTGACCACATTAAATAACTTCCTCAAGAGTCTCCCTCAGGATGAGTTGAAGGGATATCATTCTATTCCCGGACGTGTCAGCACTATTTACTAACGTTAACCCTCAAGCTGGTGTTGCAGATTCATTGACCTTGCCAAAGATAACTAGTATTGGTGGATAAGGTTTTGGGCACACTTGTCAGACCTTCAGCTCAGCCACCTAGAGGACTGTCTTTTATACTCCTTTTTCACTTTTAACAGACGTCTCTACAAACAAAGTACGGTTTGTTCATGGGATGTGCCGTGACCCACACCTGCAGCTATGATTCGACTGCAGCGGTGGAAAGTGCAGTATCTACACAGACCCACATCTATAGCTCTAACTATATAAGAGGTACGTTTACGATGCTATGGTGGTTTGCTCGCAGTGAAACTGAAGCAATAAAGGTGATCTTATATCGAAACACGATTGATGTGACGCATGCCTGGAAGATTGATTTTTCCAAACCAACCAGGTGAGTGGGTGCCCTTCTCTACACACGAGATTTAGAGGGTACACCTGTCGTTTTTCATCATTGAGTGCCCAACCAAATTACTTCAACTTAGGTTTATTTTCATACAAAATGGACCTCAAATTGCAATTTTAGACCCTAAAGTCGAATTCATATTTTTTGCTACAGCCTATTTTCAAAGTGGCGTTTTTTCAATTTTTTGTTGAAATTTTAACCTCAGCACCACTTTTTTTGAGATAGAAAATTTATATTCTTGGAATTTGAAGAGATTAACGGTGATAAGCCTAAAAGGATTTTTGAAATGGAAGCTTTTTTCGCCATGAGAACGTTTTACTTTTTTGCGTCTTGACACGCTGGCTTGAAATGTTCCCATGCTTCATTAGAGATGAAAATCTGGAAATAGTTGCTCAAACGATTACTATTGGCCCACAAAATTTGTGAACTTTTCCCGTCAAGATGTGGTGTACAGAGCTTTTTTTGTGAACCCGTCTTTTGAAAAATGGAATTCCCTGTATCTCAAAAACGGATGATCGTAACCTGGGACCAATGCTTAATACGATTCAGAAGGTCCGATTTTGGGGGTGCATCTAGAGACATTTTGCTCCTACTCCAGCCGTTTTTTGCTGTAATTGCGGGTATTTGAGTACTAGGTCCTTACGCCACAACCGCAACCCACCAACAAGTCCATCACCCTTAACAACGATCCCACCACCAGGATAAAACTAAACAACGTTTGTCGAGGCCTATATCGCACTGCGGAGGAGACCTCCTCTCCTGAAACTGGAGCACTCGTTTGGGATGGTCATGACCTACTTGTGAGGAACGGATACAACCCAACCCCCCACAACGGGAAAAAACAAGGGTCACGTAAGCACACAGTGACAATTACACGATACTGACCCCCCCGTACACTCAGAAGGGGAGACTAAACGAGTACGTGCTTACCTGAAAAGAAGAAAATTACCATAACACCTGTTTCTTACCATGTCGTACACTTCGGTCAACCCTCACTGCTTCGAGGCCACTAGACTCGCCTAAGTGTAGTCTGAATACCCTGTTAATTGTAAACTTTGTCCGTTGATCGAGAAAGTGGGTGCAACCCCAGAGGTGCTGTCTACAACTACTGTGTAAATGTGAAGCCACTTATATTGGTGAGACCTACCGTCCGATACACGAAGGTTGAGTTGAACACCTCCGACGCGGCGGGACGTCCTTCGTCCTCCCTAACAACGCCATGGTCAGCACTAACCTCCAGGTACCCCCCTCCCAACCTGCCGATATCTCTCTAACAATTTTAGAATTGAGAAGAAAACAGTACGGAGGAAGGCACTGGAGGCAGTATTGATCACATCACATTCACCCTCCCTCAATACAAAACTTGAACTACAAACGACAGTTACCCATACTTGTCCCCCCGCCCCCCCCCCCCCCCCTAACCCCCTAGCCTCTTGAATTTTTGGTTTTATTAGCGTTTATTTATTTATTATTCTATTTGTGTTGGGTTCCGGTTCAGCGTCTCGTAGCGTGGCCCCTAGGATGGTTAACCCACTATAATACTGGTGCAAGCTGTAACATATCAGCCTGTCCAACCTAGTATACACCGGTTTTTCCCTCTGGTGAGTTATACCATATTTGGGTGCACCTCCCCTGCTCTCTCTCTTCCCCCCCTCTCTTTTTCTTGACCCGGTTTTGACCTGTGTGTTCGTTTAATAGTTTGTTCTCTAGTTTTTGGGTTTAGTAGTTATTTGTCGTTTTAGAATTTTTAAGTCGTTGTAGTCGTTTTTAGTACTTGTGGTCGTTTTAGTCTTTAGTTGTGTTGTAGTAATTTATTTAGTTATCTATCGAGATATATTCATTTTTAAAGTTACCATTTTCTTTAGTTCTGAAGAAGGCGTTGACGCCGAAACTGTTACAAACCACAAGTGTTTTAACATGTTGTCCAACCCTAGAGGCCGCCGGTACTCTACTAACAATATATATCTTCATGCGGCTCATAAACATTTGGCCATTACAAGCTCTGTAAAACAAACGTAGCACGCGATTATAGTCCTAGGCATTTGCGTAAGAAAGTGCCCGTTTCAGGAATTTTTAGATACCCATGCGAGACTTCACTAAAAGTAGGGCTATTGGTCCCTAGAAACACCAAAAAAAGTCTACGACCTAGACTCACGAAACATCTCTTAATTTTGGCGTTAATTGGGTGTAATAGCTAAAAATGAAATAAAAATTCAAAATCATCGTAGAAGGTCGTAATTGGTCGCAATCGTTCAGAAATATTATTCTTATCATCTTAAGATCATAAAAGTGACCCAACTATGTATAATTTGTACTCAATTTGGCGTTAATTGGGTCAAATTGGGTCTAAATTGGGCAAAAATTCAAAATCGTTGTAGAAGGTCGTGGTTGGTCGCGATCGTTCGGAAATTGCAACCTTATCATCTTGAATTAAAATAGACCTAGTGTGCAATCCAATTTGTGCGTAATTGGTCCTAATTGGGCCTAATTGGCTAAAAGTTAAGCTTTTTTTATGTTAGAACAAGACCGTCAATTTTTCGCCCTGACTGGGGAAACAATTTGGAACAGCGAAATTCTTTCACCAACATGTCCCTAAGGGTTTTCTGGAACAACTATAAGCTTTGGAACTAGCAGCTTCAGGGGCATTATGGTCATTTCGGGTGTGTGGCTGAGACCAATATTGTAAATAATTTTAGAATTGGAGTAGAGATACAAATCAGGGTACTTAAGTGTCCTCGCATTAGTACCCTAGCAGTGGACTAGTCATAGTGGACTAGCAGTGGACTAGCAGTGGACTAGCAGTGGACTATCAGTGGACTAGCCCTTTTTGACTTGAAAAAATTTTCAAAACTTTTTTACCAAAATTTCTTGGAATGATTCTCAATACCTTGATCGATGCTCTCCATGAATGTCCTCGCATTAGTGGGGGTAGACACCCATGAAAAGTTCATATCTCATTTGGTTAATTGGATAATTGGTTAACTAGATGTATGTATAGCCGTATTTCAGCTATAATTCAGTTCATATTACATATGACCGATCATGTTTTGTAGCTTAAATAAGGTGTAAATGATCCTGAGGCCCTGATAGATATCCTTCATATGTTGCTAGAAAGTCTTCAGATGTTGCTAGATACCCCTAGAACTCCCTAGATACACCTGTAACCCTCTTAGAAACCCCTCAGACTCGAACAGATCCCCTCAGAGCCTACAAGATTCTACTAAGTACCCCTCAGACCCATTAGATGCCCCTTTGAGAGTTCAGAAACTTCTATATACCCCTCAGAGCTACCTAGATACCCTCTGAGGCCTCAGAACTTATTAGATACCTCTAGACCCCCTCAGACCCTGTTAGATATCTCTCAGGTCTTGCTAGATATATCTACAAGGATCTTATCGAGACTTGAGAGGTATCAAGAAGGGTCTAATGTGTATCTAAGCAGGTCTTATGGGTACAAGATATGGGCATCTAGAAGGATCTGAAGGGCATCTAGTGGAGTCTGAGGGATAATGGGTATCTACTGGGGCCTGAGGGATCAGGAGGGATATCTTGTAGGGGTATTGTTTGAGGGTTTATTATATGAGTATCTAGGATGGTTTAGGGGCATCTAGCATTCTCGCAAGATTCTAGGGGTATCTACCAGGTCTGAGGGGGTCTAGGGGTATCTAAGAAGTTCTGAGGTTAGCTCTGAGGGGTATAGAAAAGGGTCTGAACTGTTCAAAGGCTATCTAACGGGTGTGAGGGGTACTTAGTTGAATCTTGTGGGCTTTGAGGGGTATCTGTTCGAGTCTGAGGGGTTTCTAGGAGAGTTATAGGTGTATCTAAGGAGTTCTAGGGGTATCTAGCAACATCTGAAGGCTTTCTAGCAACATCTGAAGGGTATCTAGCAGGGCCTCAGGATCATTTACACCTTATCTAAGCCACAAAACATGGTCGGTCATAAACTGAACTGAATAATAGCTGAAATACGGCTATACATACATCTATTAACCAATTATCCAATTAACCAAATGAGATAGGAAATTTTCATGGGTGTCTACCCCCACTAATGCGAGGACGCTACATACTTTAGTGCACTGATTTTTATCTCTACTCCAATTCTAAAATTGTTTACAATATTGGGCTCAGCCTGAAATTACAGGTGACACAAACACCCGGAAATGACCAAAATGCCCCTCAAGCTGCAAGTTCCAAAGCTCATAGTTGTTCCAGAAAACCCTTAGGGATACGTTTGTGAAGGAATTTCGCTGTTCCAAATTGTTTCCCCAGTCAGGGCGAAAATTGACGGTCTTGTTCTAACATAAAAAATGCTTAACTTTTAGCCAATTAGGCCCAATTAGGACCAATTACGCACCAATTTGGCACAACTAGGTCACTATTTTGAATTCAAGAAGATAAGGTTGCTATTTCCGAACGATCGCGACCAACCACGACCTTTCATAAACATTCATAAACATTCATAAATAAATTAAGCATTGTACACAAAGTTTCAGCTCAAAAGGCTAACACTCAGACACCAAAGGAGTCGGGTTTTTAATGGGCAGCCAAACAACATAGAAAGCAAAACCACCCTGAATGATTTACTACTCTGAAAACACTCGGATCGTTTCTCCAATCCAAGGGAGTTACTGTGCTGAACACTATACCCCCACCGAACCGGTGGTGGTCAGGATGGTGGACAGATATTTACCGAGCGACTGCTTTGCTCGAGTAGGAAGCTGAAGATCTCACTACCCGAGGCACTGCATTCCACAACTGAGCTCCTTTTACGCCGAATGATGAGTCATAGGGGCAGAGATGGATTTTTGGGCCAGTAGTTTACCGAGGGATTACCGCTCTGGTGCCAAGGCGTGGGTGCTCTGTAAACAAGAGACTCGTACTGTTTGGTACCACCTTATGCAAGACCTTCCAGACGTGGATATTATTATCGCTCTCGGGCGCCGTTGAAGGACAGGATTTTGAGGTGATGGAGTCTGTCCCAGAATTCATGCCCGAACAGCTCGCGATCTCTGCGGGTGAATTGTCTCTGTGCCTCCTCAACCAGGCAATGTCTGATTTTTTGACAGGGTTCCATAGGGGACAACAGTATTCAACCGGGGTCTGACCAGGGATTTGAGTAGGTTAGCATGGTGTCATCCGATTATCCGAAACACACTAAGTGCCCAGCCACTCATTCGACGAGCCTTTGTCGTGATGCTGCCGATATGCTCCGACCATGCACAGTTTTGTTGAAAAAAGGACTCCTAGGTCTTTGACAGATTCGCTAGGGGATATCGTTTCACCTCCAGGCCCACTGTAGGAGTAGTTTTCATTGAGAATGGCAGCTCTCTCTTAACAGTTGGGTGGAGCGAAGAGTATAGTTCATAACTTCAAATTGTCCTGGTGTAGGGACATGTTGTTTTCTGTCGCCCAACGTGCAAACACAGCTAAACTTTTCTGGAGATCCTCTCTATCATCAATGACTGATTGCCTTCCACAGCTTGGAATCGTCTGCGAAGGTGAGGACTGTGCCAGAAAGAAGTGTCTCTATGTCTATCATATAGACTAAAACACCAAGGGACCATAACTGTACCCTGTGGGACACCACTGATGACCAATTCCCCAGACTGGCACCATCTACCATCACTGTTTGTACTCTTTCTGAAAGAAGTTGTAGATCCAACGGTGTAGCTGTCCCCGAATACCGTATTTTTCCAATTTCCATCAAGACCTTGACATCGACTTTGTCAAAAGCCTTCTCATGTCTAAATACACAACATCCACTTCGTGTCCGTTATTTAGTTCTCTCATGACATTATCGTAGTGGTTTAAGAGTTGAGTCAAGCAGCTTCTGTTCCTCCGGAAACCATGCTGGCCATCGTTGAGAGCCCATTTCCTCCAGATGATCGACAACTTTGTTTCTTACACTCTCTCAAATGTTTTAATCATTGGGAGGTGAGTGCGACAGGCCGATAATTTTTAGCCTCCATTTTGGATCCTTTCTTAAACACGGGTGTTATAATTGGCGTTTAAGGCATGTTGGTACGACACCCTCATGGAAAGAACAATCCCAAAGTAACCATAAGGGGTATGCCAACTGCTTCCTTCTACAACGATTTTGAATTTTTGCCCAATTTAGACCCAATTTGACCCAATTAACGCCAAATTGGGTACAAATTATACATAGTTGGGTCACTTTTATGATCTTAAGATGATAAGAATAATATTTCTGAACGATTGCGACCATTACGACCTTCTGCGATGATTTTGAATTTTTATTTCATTTTTAGCCAATTATACCCTTAACGCCAAATTAAGGGATGTTCTCGGGAGTCTAGGTCGTAGACTTATTTTTGGTGTGTATCGGGACCAATAGCCTACTTTTAGTGAAGGTCTCGCATGGTTATCTAAAAATTCCTGTATTTGACCCAAATGCTTAGGACTATTATATTTTAAAATGTACTGCTAAACAGTTGCGCGCGCTCAGTGCAAATGAAATTTCATCAAATTGAAATCTCAATTTTTTTTCGACTTTTCGGTCAGGATTTCCCCTTGGAATGCGCTGCAGCCCCCTCATGCGCGCACCCCCGCAACGAGGGGAACTGGAGGGAATCCGCGCGCCGCGTTGGCCTGAGCCCGGCTGGGTCGAAAAACTTTGCGGTCGAAAAAACGGCGGTGCTTATAACTTTGGCCCCTGAAGTCCGTTTTGCTTGATTCTTTCACTAGCTGTTAGATCTGACAATTATCTACCTTGCTGTTTTTGAGAGAAGTTAATTGGACTTGGAGAGGCTGAGCAATAGCCGTTCAAAGATTGGTTTTTTCAAAAAGTGACGTCACAGGTCCCTGCAGGGACACTTTGTTTCAAATTTGAATTAAAATCTCGAATTTTTTTATTTTACCGCACTCGATTTTGCGCTGTCTGGCGCCGCGACCCATCTGAGCGCACTGTCGCGCGCTCAGATTAGGAATCAGATAGGAGCCCAATTTGAGAATCAAATTGGGGTCTGGCGCCGCCAGACAGATTTTGCGGAGTTTGGTTCATATCTTCTGTTCCTGATAAGATATTGGCATACGTTGCAGGCCCCTTATAATATAATATAAGGGGCCTGGAGGGAATACCGCGCTAGGGGGGAATACATAATCAATCATATCTCCGGTTCCAGATAAGGTACAGCAATCGTTTTTGGTAGCGTTGGAAAGAGAAGATAACAGCTTTTAAAATGCAACCGTTTTCAGGTCTCTATTTTATCAGAACAGGAGATATGAACCAACTCGCAAAATCGAGTGCGGTAAAATAAAAAATTCGAGATTTTAATTCAAATTTGAAACAAAGTTTCCCTCAGGGACCTGTGACGTCACTTTTTGAAAACAACCAATCTTTGAACGGCTATTGCTCAGCCTCCTCAAGTCCAATTAACTTCTCTCAAAAACAGCAAGGTAGATAATTGTCGATCTAACAGCTAGTGAAGAATCAAGCAAACGGATTTCAGGGCCAAAGTTATAAGCACCGCCGTTTTTTCGACCGCAAAGTTATTTTCGACCCAGCCGGGCTCAGGCCAAACGCGCGCGCGGCATTCCCTCCAGTCCCCTCGTTGCGGGGGTGCGCGCATGAGGGGGCTGCAGCGCATTCCAAGATAAGATAGAGACCTGAAACCGGTTGCATTTGAAAGCTGTTAAAGTCGGATTTTTTGAAACTGTCACCCCCAAATGACCGCGCATGTGAAATTTATCAGTTTTGACGCGCACACCACACGTTAACATGTGATGTGACGCGCAAAAACATTCCGCGCACGAAAAGGGGGGTGACAGTTTCAAAAAATCCGACTTTATCTTCCTCTTTCCAACGCTACCAAAACGATTTCTGTACCTTATCTGGAACCGGAGATATGATTGATTATGTATTCCCCCCTAGCGCGGTATTCCCTCCAGGCCCCTTATATTATATTATAAGGGGCCTGCAACGTATGCCAAGATTTCCCCGAGTTTTTGTATTTTTTCCAACTCCCGAGCCTATACTACTGTGCATGCGTTGCGGACCCCCGGGTAGCAACGATATGCTAACCACTCGTGCTGAACTACACTCTATTGACCCATGAAGCACTTAAAGTTTGTGAAAAAGGTCAAAGCTGTTCCGGTGGGCCGTTATTCATATGTTAGTTTTTGTCATTATCCGTATACTTCATGTTAGATCAAAAGTCATGGACAGCGATTTCGCTGCCGGTGAGGACACGGCATTTGTCAACGATGAAATCAGCAACATCATCAAGGAATCAATCGGTAAGTAACACAGCTGGAAAATATGTAAACATAACTAGCATAATAATGGCTGATGAAGTCTAAAATGACTTAATCCTTCTTAGAGGCGACAATCGGAGGGAACGCTTACCAGCACAACAAAGTCAACCAGTGGACAAGCAATGTGGTTGAACAGTGTCTAAACCAGCTGACCAAGTTGAACAAACCCTTCAAATACATTGTTAACTGTGTTATCATGCAGAAAAATGGTGCTGGTATGTTACTTTCTGACCCTTCGAACGTTCACCCTTTATTATTCACCCTTTAGATTCGAATAAATTTCACCCTTTCTGTTTGACAATTGATGACCCAATCAACATCTCCCTCAGGACTTCACATGGCGAACAGCTGTTTCTGGGACAACAGCACGGATGGGAGTTGCACGGTGCGGTGGGAGAACAAGACAATGTACTGTATTGTCAGTATCTTTGGACTGGCTATCTAGAGAAGACTGCCACTTGGATCTAGAGTGGTTAGAAGACCTCTTGGATCTAAAGAAGTTAGAAGAAATCTTGGATCTACCTCTTGGTAGTTGTTCTTCGTAGGAAACAAGGAAACGAGCAGTGAAGACTACAAAACTCTGTGAACTTCTGTTGATATATTGTGTCCAGTAAAATGGGAGTAGCTGAACTCAGGAATTTTTGATTTCAAGAAAAGATAAACAAATATTTGTAAGAGCTTCGTAGCGTTTTTTAGAAGCTGATATTGACACATTTGTAAGATGAGCATGACAAGTAAAACATAAACTAAAAGGGCGAACGCTCTGACATTATATCTAGCTACGATTTATTAGAGATCAGATTCGTTACCGGTTCCCTGTGCTCAGTACGTTTCTAATATATTGCTTCACAAGTTTAGAATTCCAGGAAGCGTGGTGCGTGTGTGTGAATATTGTATATAATACTGTATGTTTGTGGGAGTGTTTGTGGTGTTTTTACCATTATTACATTCACGCAGGTTTAGAAATGGATAATCACTTTTTAATCCGAATATATACCTAGTTAGTTTTTTGACGAATGAGAGAGACGTGCACTATTTAATTGTCCTAGAAAATGACACTGTTATAATACCCACACTCACACCCAATTTCGCGTTTTATTCTAAAGACTAACGACCAACATGGCATGCTCATTTTGCATGTGCTTTCTTTTTATCCCTGTCCAACATGTTCAAACTCCAATGTTTACCTTTCTCCTTCTTCCTATATGCTAGACGAAAGTCGAAACAAAACAGTCGCGAGAGTATAATGTTTCTGACCCTTAGTTTCCCTTATTCTCTCTTTCTAACCCTCACTCTATAATATAGGAGGGATATAGAGTCTATATCCCTCCTTCTTAATCTCCCTACCTGAAACTGAACTCTCTCTAACGCTCCTTCTCAAACCCTACCTCTCTAACAGCTAACTCTTCATGGGCCTCTCTTAATCTCCCTATCTTACACTCTCTCTCTCTCTCCCTAGCAATATGAGATAGAAGGCGTGTGACGTGATGTAACAACGTGAGCGGTGCACAGTGTAGTGTATATCATGTGCAATGAGCAATGAAGTCGAAGATAAGGAACCGGCACCCAATTCACCACCATCATCATTACAATTAACACAAGAAGGTAATTAGTATTAATTAGTATTTGCCTTGCTCGACCCTATGCGCCCCCCTCGGCCCTCCTTCCTTTACAAGTTTATAAACACATATCAATCTCCTATATCTCCTAATTTTCCTCCCTATTTAATCCTGAACAGATCTCATTCATTGATATATCAGGTGAGAGACAGTTTGAGGAACCCTTTGAAGACCTACAACATGTAGAACAGGGGGATGAGATAGTTCTACCTAAATCAACTTCACCTGTCTCTCCTAGACCCATCAAGGTAATTAAAAGCAATTAGGAACCACACATAATGTTATACCTTCTAGCTCTTGTTTTTCTTCTTCTTCCCACGGTGATATTATTTTTAATTTCTCAGAATATTTAATTCTCAAAATATTTCTACTACCTCTCCACTATTCCATTTAACCCATGTATTTCACTATTTACAGGGTATACTTAAGCGCCATAAAAGTGGGGAAGGTCTCTCGGCTGGTGATGCGGGGGAAAAGAAGGCTGTAACATTTGGCTATGTGCTACAAAATGTCATTGAGCGATCTCCGGGTGCAAATGTAAGTTTAAATTGAAATTAAACTGATTAGTTGCCTACAATCTACGTTATTTTATCACTTATGAAAGAATAAATAAATTTTACGATGTGACTAAAAAGTTGAATACAATGACCCCATGTAAATGTGTAACCGGTACCCACATGTAACAGTTACATTGTAACCCCACATGTAACCCCATGTGTAACCCCACATGTAACCCCATGTGTAACCCCATGTGTAACCCCCACCAGGTGGATGAAACTGAGTATGCGAATGTTCTAGAAAGTTACTCAAGGTTGTGTGAGAAACTCCGAGTGCGACCCTCCCAGAAACTCCTTGACCAACTGGAGGGACTTCAGGTAATGGAGACTGGAGTAATTTAATTCGAGCAGCGTGCGAGATGTTAGACTTTAGAGTCGGTGCCTGACAAATATTTGTGGGATTTCTTACTTCAAACATATTAAATTAATTGATTAATCAGATTAATTAATTGCAAACCTTCTCAAGTTCTGTATCTAACGGCTAACCAACTTCATATTTTACAGAACAGTACCCTAAAGTTAGACACCATAGACCTGAAGGGTACACGCCTTGATTCAGCACATTGTGAGGCACTTGAAGCTGTTCTCCGAGTGGTTAGGGCTCAAACTTTGAACATTGAACAGACCCAGCTAGATGATGATGTGAGTTATCTTTCTCTCTCTCTCTCTCTCTCTCTCTCTCTCTCTCTCTCTCTCTCTCTCTCTCTCTCTCCTCTCTCTCTCTCTCATCTCTCTCTCTCTCTCGTCTCTCTCTACTCTCATCTCTCTCTCTCTCTCTCTCTCTCTCTCTCGATCTCTCTCTCTCTCTCTCTCTCTCTCTCTCTCTCGCTCGTACTCTGCTCTCGTCTCTCTCTCTCCTTCTCTACTCTGTTCTCGTCTCTCTCTCTCTCTTCGTTAACCCCCCCCCCCCTTTTTTTCCCTTTTTTAAAAAATTTCCCCCCCCGGGGGTTTTTTTTTTTTTTTTTCCCCCCCTTTTTTTTTTTTTTTCCCCCCCCCCAAATTCCCCCTTTTTCTTTTATTTTTTAATTTTTTTTGGGGGGGGGAAAACCCTTTGGTTTGGGGAAAAAATTTTTTTTGGGCCCACCCTTTTTTTAAAAAATTTTTTGGGGGGGGGTTTTTTTTCCCTTTTTTTTTTGGGGGGGGGGGTTTTTTTTTAAAAAACCCCTTTTTTTTTCCCCTTTTTAAAAAAACCCCTTTTAACCTTTTTTAAAAAAATTTTTTTTTTTGGGGTAAAAAAAAAATTTTTTTTTTAAAATTTTTTCTTTTTTTTCCCCCTTTTTCCCCCTCCCCCCCCCCCTTTCCCTTTTTGGTTTCCCCCCCAAAATTTTTTTTCCCCCTTTCCCTTTTTTTTTTTCCCCCCTTTTTTTTTTTTTCCCTTTTTTCCCCCCCCTTTTTTTCCCCCCTTTTTTTTTAAAACCCCTTTTCCCCCCCTTTTTTTTTTAAAAAAAAATTTTTTTTCCCCCCCCCTTTTTTTTAAAAAAAAAAATTTTTTTTTTTTTCCCCCCGGGGTTAATTTTTTATTTTTTAAATTTTTTTAAATTTTGGTTTTTTGGTTTTTTTTTTTTTTGGGGGGTTTTTTTTTTTTTCCCTTTTCCCCCAAAAAAAACCTTTTTTTGGGGGGCCCTTTTCCCGGGTTTTTTCCCCCCGGGGGTTTTTTTTTTTTTTAAACCCCCTTTTCCCCCCGGGTCCCCTTTTTTTTTGGGTTAAATTTTTTTGGTTTTTTCCCTTTTTTTTTTTTAAAAAAATTTTTTGGGGCCCTTTTAAAATTCCCCCCCCCCCCCCCCCCTTTTAATTTTTAAAAAAATTTTGGGTTTTTTTTGGGAAAAATTTTTTTTAAAAAGGGGGGGGGGAAAAAAGGGGTTATAAAAAAATTAAAAAAAAATGCTTTTTTCACAACTAATTTAAAAACTGGGGTGCGTGGGTTAGATTCTTTTCTAACTTTTCTCCCCGGAAAAATCAATTGCGAGAAATTGATGTTTCAAACGAGGTTTCCCCGTGTACTCTGTTCGATTAATGGAATGAGCGAGGGAGAGAGAGGGGGAGAGGGAGAGAGAGAGGAGAGGAGAGAGAGGGGGGGGAGAGAGGGGGAGGAGCGGGGTGATGGAGGGAGAAGAGAGGGGAGGAGGGGGGGAGGGGGGGAGGGAAAGGGGGGGCTGGGGGCCCCCCTTTGGGGGGGGGGCCTTTTTTGGTTTTTTTTTTTTTTTTTTTTTTTTTTTTCCCCTTTTTTTTTAGGGGGGAGGGCCCCCCCACCCCCTTTTTTCTTTTTTGGTTTTTTTTTAAAAATCCCCAAAATCCCGACTCCAGAGTCTCATTTCAAAATTTTAAAGGAAATGGGAAGGAAATGAAAGGGTCTTTGAAGAGAGAGGGCCCAAAATGCGGTATACTAGACCCCCTGGACGATCAAGCACAAGGTTTTTCCCCCAAAATTTCCCACCAAATTCCCCCTTTTTCAGTTTTTGGGTCCCCCAATATCTAACCTGGGGGAGGACCTCCCCTGGAAAAGTACCCTGGGCCCTTACTTTTTCGGGAAAATAAGAAAGAAAAGTACGGGTGCGGAAACCTTTATTTAGAGGATAACCACCTTAGTGGAATATTAGTGAGGAATCTAGGTGGGTTAAAGAAAGATAGTGATTTTGTATCCCCGGATCGAGCACTTTACAGGATCTCAACCTGTCTCAACTACCGAAATTCGAAAGGGCTTTGCAAAAAAATTACCAAATTTTTTGGATTTAAAAACCTCGCTAATTTTTTAAAAGCTTTTATTCCCCGAAACATGAAACCGGGGCCCAAACCCGGTCCGGGTGGCTGTTACGAAAAGCAATTGTGGAAAAAAAAATTTTTGGAAAAATTGTTCTCCCTTTTTTCCCTCTCTAATTCTGAATCCCCTCTACATTTTGGGGGGTTGGGGGGAAAGCAATGTTAAAAAGATTTCCCCCTACCTCGGCCCCCTAACAAGTTAAATCCTGAAGTGCTAAAATTTTAAAACCTCTACCCCAAGGGGTAAACATACTATCCCCCCCTACTGGATCTGAGAAATAATCGACTACAGGTACTCAAAACAAAATTTTAACCCCTAAAAAACCCGACTGTGTTAAAGTAAAAATTACGCTTTCTGGATCGAAAAAAATCGACTACAGGGCCCAAAACTAATTATACACATAAAAATCAGAAAAAGGGGTTGTAACTTGTAATCAAACTAGCTGGGCCCCAAAATTTTTCCCCTGGGTCATTCCTGAATTCTCGATAAAAAATGCAATATGTCCCTAACCGGTTGCTGGTTTTAAAAGAAAATCATGGTGGGGTCCAGCCCTAAAAAAGTTTCCCCCCCCCTAAAAAGATAAATCTGATGTTAAAACCCCTGACTTTTTTATGGCTGACCCCCCCCCCCCAAACTAGCTACCCCTATCCCAACTAAATTGTTTCCCCCCCCCCTCTCCCCGGGCCCCAGGCATGTTTTTTCCCCTCAAAAAAGCACTGGAGGAAAACACCCGGGGGGTTACAACTGATAACTGTGTGGGAAACAAAACCCAAAACACTCCCCAATACATGACCGCGCTGGGACCTTTCCCCCCTTTCAATACTTTCTCTTGAAGGATTTTTAAATTGGGGTCAAAAACCAATTGGGAATAAAGGGGTGGATTTTTTTGAAAGGGGGGACTTTTTTTTGGGTAGCAGGGATAAAATCACAAACCCCGATATATATAAAACCCGGGGATATATTACTAGGGTTTTAAGAAGTGGGAATTTTTTACTTTTTCCCCAAAACGAGTTCCAAATTTTTCCAATCCCCCCCCCCCCAAAAAATTTTTACAACCCCCCCTCTTCCTTAAAATCCATACAACCATCTTTGAAATCGCCTAATTTTCTGTTATATGGCCCCCTTGGGGGTTCCACAATTTTTCCCTTTTTCTCCTTTTTTTCCCCGGGGGGGGAAATTTTTTACACCCCGGGTTGGGGGGGGAATTTGGGGGGAACTGGTTCCTTGGGCATTTTCCCCCGGGCCCCCCCCCCATCCCTTTTCCAATTTTCCGGGTTTTTTTGCTTTTTTTTCATTCCTTTCCTTTCCCTGGGGCCTTCCCTTTCTAAACCCAAAGGGGGGGGGGTCCAAATTTGGTATAATTTCCGGGGACCCCCCTTTTTTTATTTTGTTCGGTTTTTAAAGGGGTTTGAAGGTGTTGGCCCCCTTTCAGGGCCCTTCTTTGCCTTTTTTTTTTTCCTTCTTGTTTGTTTTTTACCTTCCCTTTCTCCCTTGTTTCCCCCTTTGGATGGTAATTGTTTTGGGAGTTGGGGTGTGTTAGAGACGGTTTCCCTTTTTCCCCCCCCCCAAAGGAAAGTTTAGTTTTTATTACATTCCCCCCTTCAAAATGAGGGGCTTTTGAGGTATGGGAATTTTAAAAAGGGGGGGGGGAAAGCCACGGGTTTGAAAATTTGGGGGGAAAAAAACCCCCCTCTTCTACCCGGGGGGCCCCCCCTTTTCAACACTCTTGAAGGGTTTTTGGGGGTCTCTTGGGTGGGGTTTTTTTGGGGAAAGGGTTTTTGGGGGTTTTCCCCCCTTTTCCGGGCTTTTCTGGGGTTCAAGAAGTGAGATTGTTACTTTAACTAAAGCGAGATTCATCTCACTAACCCCCCCCCCTCCCTAATTTCTACATCCCCCCTCTTCTAGATCGATAGCACGGCTTGTGATGGCTAGCTGTAATATAACGAACGAGGGTGCTGTTGGGATGGCTGAGATCTTGGGGGATCACAATACCCTGATTCATCTTGATCTGAGGGAGAATAATATTACACTCGCTGGTAAATGAGGGGGAACTGCAGTTAACTGGTACTGTCATTACCCCCCCCCCCCACCTCCCTACCAATATTCCGGTTATTATTTGCTACAATTTCACTGGCTAACCTAACAACTGTACTTCATTCTAACACCTAATGGGGAGGTGGCTCGACAATTATGAAACACCCAGTATAATTGCCCCACCTAATGATTAAATTATTTTGTTACAGGTGTAATGGCGTTGAAGTGTGCCTTTGCTATGAACCACAAATTACTTCGCCTACATTTAGATGTCATGAAGAAAACTAATGTAGGTTCAAATACCATTCACAATTCTCATCCTAAATGTTCAATTTGTTATGATATATTGATATGATGTTGATGGTGATGAGTGATAACTGTCACTATTTCACTATCTCACCAGAACGATGAGCTGATGACGGAGTTACTGGCAGAGATAGAGGGGTACAGTGTGAGGAATATGGATAATTATAAAAAGGGGGAAATCAATAAACCATCCTCTCCCGTCAAGATGTCTTCTCCTAAAGAGGTAGGATTGTCATTTGTCATACTAGTATAGTATAACAGTACTACAGACTCTGTAGGGGGTCTCTCTGACAAGTGAAAATGTGTCCACCCCCTTTCCACCCATTCCCTTGCTCATACAACAATATCAAACTGCCATCAGCACCATACAACCCTAAAACAACCCCGTTATACCTGTTATAATATTTTCAGCTCACTGCTACGACCCCGACAAGTCCTCTACCAGACCAGCAGCCCTCTCCCCCTGTACAGGGGAGTGGTGGGGTATCCCGGACCCCCCTGGATAAAAGACCCCTTCCCATCATCTCTCCCTCCCTGGCCGAACCGAATGATCCCAAATCTTTTGGGTTCTTCTCTGGGCACTATATGGTTAGTAAATGTCTTGTCTGACTTGGATAGTTCTGTCTTATCTTGTCGTATGTGACTATATATAATAGCTATCTTGACTCGTCAAGGCTCGTCAGGTGCAACATGTTAAGAAGTGTCTGGGAATATTTCTAAATAAACTAGCATAACTGGTTAAAATTCAGTAATTATCCTCTCTCTCTCTCTCTCCTTGTCACCTTCTATTTGAACCCTATTTGAACTAAAATTCATTTATTATTTCATCTAGAAGCTGACATCCCCACTTTCAACTAGAAACTGACAGCCCTCCTCACCCCTAGAAACTGAAACAGAGATGGGATGAGAGTTTGGGGATGTACCTGAACCGAAGTGATGTCTCCCTAGCGGCCTCCCCTGGTACAACTGACTATTACGAGAAACAGAACGAGTCTGATGATGAGGCTTTCGTGGACGCTGTCGAGGTAATTACTGGGCGGGATTAAGTAATTACATAATTTAATCGGTTAATTAGGGGATAATTATAAATATCTAGTAATTACTGGGTGAGAACTGGGATTATTTATCTGGCTAATTATCTGGTTATTGCTGGCCGTTGGATTATCTGAAACATAACAAGCTAATTTAATTGTTAGTTACTATGGTAACAGTTAGTTGCTGGGATATCAGTTTTTATATGGGAATTGTGAGGTAGGGAGGGACACAGTCTTGGTAACTGGTAGAATGTAAATGGGTTTGAAGTGTTATACCTAGACGAGTTAGAGGGCACCGTTTGCAAAAAGACAGCTGTCTAATTGACAACACAATGTAGACACTGTTGACCATTATATAGACACCTGGTGATGGCACACACAGCACCTGAATAACTCCTCTTTCTATTCTATTCTGTATTTCCGTTTATCTTGAATGAGTTAACTTTATGAAATAACTTTATCAATTTATGAGATATGTGTTTCTTATCTAGGTGTTGTATTGGGACCAAATGACTGACCACATTACACACAATTACTCTAATGTTCAACATTTGGGTGGTGGAGGAGGCGCTACTACTGTGATATTCCTACACGACCATGACCATGTACAGAGATAGATATAATAGTGCAGATTACTGACAGATTAGACAGACTTACAAATAACAGATAAGAAAGACTTGACAGAATCACAAATGATAGATAAGACAGACTATCAGAACATTAATTGCTTGTCTAAAACTATTTCCATTTCCCCGCAGGTTCACACCCGAAGTAGTCCGCCTCTCTCGGAATCTCCCACCTACATCTCAGCCCTCTCTCCAACCTATACCGATAGCAGTGAAACTACCTCTGCTAGTACTACAGCGACACCCTCAGATCCAAGTAGCAACAGCGATTTTGATGATGTTTGGTTTGGAGGTATGTAATTGATTAACTACTGTTACCCTCTAGATTTTGATAGATTTGAGTTGAGTTATCTGTGTTGCGCAATATATTAATCATGCAAGAGCTCGTTTTCGAGTGGAACATTCCCCAATCTGCCAACTACCAACGTACCGCCTTGCTCACCCCCCTCTTTTATTTTATTTGCAGTTTGCATCTAACCAATCCCATCCCATCCCACCATCCGACCCCACCCCACCATCCCATCCCATCCCATCCCATCCCATCCCATCCCATCCCATCCCATCCCATCCCCTTGCTGAACCCCATCCCCTTGCTGAACCCCATCCCATCCCATCAACTAACCCCATCCCATCCCGTTGCCCAACTAACCCCACCCCACCCCCGTCGCCCAACCAACCCCACCCCACCCGTTCCCACCCCACCCCAACACCCCGTTGCCCAACTAACCCCATCTTCCTCCAGGTAATGGTCACATTGAGACTTCTTCTTCTACTTCGTCAAGAGACACCCAGAGTTATACACCTACAACTGACAGCCTGACAGGTGACTATTATTATATGTGTCTTGACTGGATGTTCTCAGTCGGGGGTGCATGCCAGACAGTCTGAAGAAATCATGAAATCATGCCTTCTTCAGCAAGAACCGACCGACACAAGTAAACAACCAATCAGAACTCGTTTTTTAGGTCACGTGACTGGTTATCAGTCAATCAGGGACCAGTATTTCCTGATTCGGTCGGTTCCTGCTTCTTCATATATTCAGACTGTCTGGTGCGGTAGAAATCTGGGTCCCAGGGTTGTACAACTGACAGATTTTAATGAGCTTCATTGTTCCGTTCATTCTACTACTGCTGGGAGGTCGCACCAGACAGTCTGAATATTAATAATCATGAGCTTCAACAACCTGTCAAGAACCTACACCATCTGACAATGTCTCATGATGTTTTTGCCTCCGTATTCAGTCACTTCAGTCACTTTCGAAGCTGTAGAAGATTAGATCCTCTGTTGCAACAGGGTCATCGCCTTCGGGTTTATCTATCTGCCAGTCCAGCACTGTATAACAATCTACAGTAGCTGAAGACGTCCCACATAGATCAGTCGAAAGCTCCTGTTCTTAATTGAATATTAGTACTGCAAAGTGCAAAATCGTTGTTTCTCTTTAAATGTACAGTTGTCAGGGCGTGGTCAATTGCACTGCTCTGGATAAGGGCATATCGAGACAAAATCTCAGACGCACAGTGAAATGACATTGTATCGGTAGTTGGGAATGGGTGAGAGAGAGAGAGAGAGAGAGAGAGAGAGAGAGAGAGAGAGAGAGAGAGAGAGAGAGAGAGAGAGAGAGAGAGAGAGAGAGAGAGAGAGAGAGAGAGAGAGAGAGAGAGAGAGAGAGAGAGAGAGAGAGAGAGAGAGAGAGAGAGAGAGAGAGAGAGAGAGTTAGAGAGAGAACATCCCTCATTTCGTAATAACATACAGCTGAGCATTTCCAAGAAACATTCTAATATTGCGACATCTCATTTTCTCCCACTTGATGAGAAACATTCTAAAGGAGAGCTCTTCATTTCGTTATTCCTCTCTCTCGTCGTGAAGGAGGGTTAGAGCTCAACAATCATTCCCTGCAATAAAACACATTTCGATTGATACCCTGATTTTGGCAAATCGAAATTGTCTTAGTTGTTCATAAACTTCCTTCAACTAATTGAAGATTAGTGGTAAAACATGAACTTAATAATCATTTCAGGAGCATAACAACCATTCCTCCCAATCCAGGAACATCAGAGGGAACGAGTTATACGGATGAAGAAGGGAATCTGACTAGTCCCAGTTTATCGAGTGATATTTCCCATGCCTCCAACTTTACCAGATCAACCTCAGAGAGCAGTGAGGTAATTACATGTTGATTGGTCATATCTGGCTGGTCATATCTGTCTGGTGATATTTGGTTGGTCATATTTGGTTGGTCATATTTTGTTGGTGATATTTGGTTGGTGATATTTGGGAGGGGGTAAGTATAAAACGAGGGAAAGAGTGCGTTTGGGGTTGCAGTGAGATAAATATTAAACGGGTGGGGGTATAAGCCATAAGGGGCCGGTAGGTACAATGGGGTAACTGCACTAATGATGTAAAGAGAGAAATGGGACAATAAATGAATAGAACTCTCCATTTAAAGGCATAGTAAATTGAGTGTGTCTGTGCGCTTGTTTGTTCTTGTTTCTACGCAATTAATTGACTGCGTGCGTGTGTGTATTTTGGGCTGCCCCCGCCCCAAGCCTCGTGTATTTATTTGTGGTTGTTTGTCTGTCTGTATGACGTATGTGTGCAGTGTGCTTGTATGCTTATTTGCGGTTGTTGACGTGTGTATTTACTAATTTACTGCTTTTGGGCGAGAATATGGGTGTATCGGCAAGGTTAAATTTTTATTCTAAAAATCACACCAAGTACAGTCGGACCCCGATTTAGGGACACCCTCGGGGGAAAGGCTCTTGTCCACTAAATCGGGGTGTCCACTAAATCGGGTTCAAATTATGTTAATTTTCGTATATCGGGGGAAAAAAACCCTGTCCCTAAATCGGGGTGCCACTAAATCGGGGGGCCCTAAATCGGGGTCCGACTGTACTTGCAAAACACCTGGTACAACCATAACATAGAGCATTTTGAATCAAGAGATTTACACACAGGGCACCAGCCATGATAATCCATTGCAGCTGCTACTTTAGTTGCGGATGTAAGTTCTTTCTTGGCTTGCTAGCACAAATACTACATCTCTCTCTCTCTCTCTCTCTCTCTCTCTCTCTCTCTCTCTCTCTCTCTCTCTCTCTCTCTCTCTCTCTCTCTCTCTCTCTCTCCTCTCTCTCTCTCTCTCTCTCTCTCTCTGTTTCTCTCTCTCTCTCTCTCTCTCCTCTCGTTCTCTCTCTCTCTCTCTCTCCTCTCTCATCTCGCTCTCTCCTCTCTCTTCTCTTCTCTATCTCGTCCGTCCTCCTCTCTCTCTTCTCAACACACACACACATTTCTCCCTGGATCCCTTTTGCAACTTCTCTTGGTGAACCATCTAACTACTATTCCAACCCCCTTTTCCCCAGACAGAGATCCAACAACTCTATTTCATAGAAATGATCAGTCACCCCCCCCCCCCCCCCGCCCCCCGTTCCATGTTCTGTTCTATCCCGGGGCACAGTGATAGTGGGTCGGGTATGCGACAGGTTCCCACGCTTCCCCCATCTAACCACTGGCACTTCTAATCCAATCCATAACTTCCTAACTATCCAGTACTACCCGACTACTTTCCCCTTCGCTGGGAGAGGAAGGTAGTCGGGTAGTACTATATAGTTAAACAGTTATCAAGTCATCCCCGTTTATAATAACTATAATCTTCCATTTCTTCCTTCTTAAATCATAAACTTTTCTCAGATTGAACAGTTTGTGCGGTAACCAGTACCGAATAACGCAGGAGTTATGATATGTGATTCGGAGAAACTTTGAAGATTTGGGACACTTAGAGAGAGAGAGATTGATTTTAGGAACTGGTCGATTAATTTAAGGTGCAGGTCACCTATTTCGTGGTTGTAAAATTAAGAGAAGAGTGACACTAACTGCTGTGTTATATCATTTTTATGTTAGTGAAATATGAATTTAGTGTTTGACCTATTTTGTGTGTGTGTGTATACTGCACACCCCCATACACCCACGCAATACACATCTAAGTATGCCCTACTCTTTGCGTAGTGGTGTGTCTCTCTCAGTGCGTGTATGAGGGTGTGTGATAGAAGGATAGTGACATTATTGTGGTGAGAACGTGTATTTAAATGTGTCCTGTGTGTATTTCCTTCGGTATACATATTTATTGATTCACAAAAAGGACATTGTCGTATATTCTGTATCCTCTCTCAAGTCACCTGATCCAATTTCTGTGTTGCGCGCTGAATGGCTGCCTGCGATGAAAGTACAGCAGTTCAGCATTTGGTACACGAGCGAACACGAACCGAGAAGTGTGGAAATGTGTTTTACGACGCGCGCAGGCAGATTGCTTACAACTGTAATGTTTCATTAGTTTGTCTGTCGGCGCGGGCAACACAACACAAAATAAACACTGTTCTTTTAGGAGTACTAGCGCACCCATTGGGTGCGCCTCAAGTAAGGGCTTTAAGATAACCCACCCGGCTTCGCCGGATGGTTCTTTTCGCCCCTTTCAACGTCAATAACACGCTTGCCATGGCAACTGAATTGGTAACTATCATGGGGACTGGCCTGTTAAAAGTTTCGAAATATTAAGAAACTTCCATTGGAAGTTCCAAAAGTGTGAGCAACAGCTTTACAGCTTTGGTCATATGAAGTGTTTTATGAAGGAGCACTGTCGCGTAGAAACGCACTGAACGAACGGCCACGACGTTCATCTCCAAATTATAATAGAGATATTTCGAACACAGGGGAGAGTAATTTATGGGGTCTCTTAGTATACAATAATACTGTGGTAGTACCTCTGTACTCACATACACACAGACTGTAGAATTGTTAGAGGGGGGTGTAATGTACATATTTTGTATACTGCAAACACACAAAAGAATATCGCGTGATGTATAACTCTCTTAGATAAAAGAAAGACAATATAAAACAGGCGGAGTCTCTTTCTGATATTTTGGGCCTCACTTTCTCTCGCGTTCTGAACTGATGAACAGATGAGTGGACAGCACAAGCAAATCCTGATCAGATCTGATATTTAAACAGAATTCAAGTGTTTTAATTTCATATCACAATGTTCATTGTTTACTCATTGCATTCTTCTTCCTGACTTGCATCTGCGTGTAAAATGGGTCTTTAGATATTGATTTTCTGATCGCATCCATCCAACTCGTCATCTCTTCCTGGAACAATAGGGGTCAAACAGGGGGTTGAAGGACGGTAACTTTAGTAACTAGAAGTTTCTATCCCAAAGAAATCATAATGTGGAAGCTCAGCGTTACGTTGTGATACTAAATTAATTGGGGCAGGTCTAGGGTCTGACGGTCATCAACGCCGAAATAGGGAACACCATGTTTCTGAATGTGATTTTCAATACGAATCCAACGCAACCGGAATTAGCTTTCTATCTTGTCGGGAAGTATCGCCCCCAAAAACCGCCAAAAGGACAGGATGTAATTTTCAAGAGTATATGATTAGACTGCATTTATTAAATTACACAACTACAGTTGACCCCGATTTATCGGGATGCTCGGGGGGTAATCGCCCGGTAAATCGGGGTCGAACATCGTAATATGTAGTACGTACCTGATTGGCGGCCTGTATTCGGTAGTTTTCATGGTTACCACTGACCATCTTACCCCCACTATCAGTTTTAGCAGCTTTGATGAACTTCTCCTCTGAGCGGATCTCAAATGTGAACTTCCTGTCTTTACACTCCGTTACCTGGATGGAGATATTAGTGTACTTGATGCTTCCGTACCTGGTACTGTACTAGGGGGTGTGGATAAGTTAGAACCAAGTTATTAATGGTACTGACTTTGTTTAGCCTCTCTTTCTCTAGCTCTCTAGCTCTCGTGGGAGGGAAGACTCGTGACTGACCAAGCGATACGGCCACGGAGAGGACTGATTATGTAATCAGGGGAGAGGGGACATTAAATCACGGTCCCACACTACTGATAACTGTGCCAAGAAATGAAGTATTTGCCCTATGAGGCATGAAAGACAGAGTGATATTATATGTAGGTTAAACTATCCCGCTGTTCTCTAAATGTATAGTTCATTGTGTGGAAAACAGAGAGAGAGAGAGAGAGAGAGAGAGAGAGAGAGAGAGAGAGAGAGAGAGAGAGAGAGAGAGAGAAGAGAGAGAGAGAGAGAGAGAGAGAGAGAGAGAGAGGAGAGAGAGAGAGAGAGAGAGAGAGAGAGAGAGAGAGAGAGAGAGAGAGAGAGAGAGAGAGAGAGAGAGAGAGAGAGAGAAGGAGAGAGAGAGAGAGGAAGAGAGAGAGAGAGAGAGAAGGAGAGAGAGGGGGTAAGAAAAACAGAAAGAAAAGAGGAGAGGAGAGGAGGAAGGAGAAAAGGAGGATGGGAGAGGAGAGAGGGGGGGAAGGGTGAAACAGTCCAGGGAAAAAAAAGCACACCTCCGTGTCCCATGCTTTGCTCCAGCTAACCTATTTATTTTTCCCCTCTCTTCCTTCTTTTCTCCTCTCTCTCTCTCTCTCTCTCTCTCCTCTCTCTCTATCTCTCTCTCTCCCCCTCTCTCTCTCTCTCCTCTCTCAACTAACTTTAATTCTGACAATCAACTCACCATCAGATTTTCCAGCGGTACGATTCCTTTCGGTTCCGTTTCTGATTCCCGTACGAAGTAATACAGACAATTATCAGTCAACACAAAGTATCTCTTCTTCCACGTTTTCCTTTTTCCACCCTCCTGAGAGAGATGATGTCGGTAGTTCTTCACTCAATGAAGTGTAATTGAAACTGAAAAGACACAACAAAAAAGTAAAATAACACACATACACTGGATAAAACATTAATCACACTGTCCCATATTTGACATTATAATCAGGGGGGGGGGGGCATAATCACGCAAAAAAAAATTAACCCAAAACCACAACAAAATCGGTCCCGGGTTTGAAATAAAAGTCCGTGACCCTAAAAGGAATCTGAAATTGTTGTTTATTGGTTTGGTATCCTTTAACAAACTTCAAGGTAACCTCGTTAAAACCGGGGGAAAGGGGTTAAAGAAGTCTGTTTACCCCCTTGGTTTTTGTTCTTGGTGGAGGAGGGTTAACAAAAGGGGTTTTCAACCTCGATTGAATCCTGAAGAATTTAACAAGTCACTAATTATCAGACATTTCATGGTTTATTACTTTTGAAAGGTTTTGAGAGGGTATTATCGCCACCCCCTCCCCTATACGCAGAATGTGAACACCTGATCTCTTATCATATCATTGTTTGTTAGCGGGAGGGGGGGATGACTAAACACATTGACCAAGCTCACCGGGCGGGGGGGGGGGGAGTGACAATTGACATTGAGTGATGAGGCGTGTTTTGACAATTGGTATGAGGCACTTGGCAAAGTTGATGGTATGATGATATTTAGAATCATGGAGAATTCCAACAACAAGTCCCTATCGTATCGCGAATGTCAGCTCGGGGTTGTACCCAAGGTTTAAAACTAATGATGTTTGGTTAATGTCAGGACAATAATTGTATGTTGTTGGTGTGTCAACATTTTATGTACACGTTTATACATCTTCAAGTATTTTAACCAAGTTGGATGGTACAGTGCCATTAAATACTTGTGGCAAAGCGCAGTACTAATGCATTAACATTATAATGTTAAACCCCGTACTATCTTTAGCAGACCATTCTATCGCTAGATGTTGTGTTGTTTGTTCGTTGTGGTTTGATAAAAAGTATGAGTATTGAATGAGAAATGACCTCTCGAGTCTCACAGTGTGGCGTTGTCAAAAACCGTCACGTTTCTTGTAAACCTCACTTTCTCTGTTTTTATAGGACTGGAAAAAAGGTCAAAATCCTGTAACCACCAATATTTACCTCTCACATCTCACACCTGTCATAACAGAGGTATTTTTCACGTTTTACTATTTCTCTCGAACCCTCAAAGTGACCAATGGCCAACGAGGCAGTTGCAGTGCAACTCATTAGTCCAACAATGACATGAAAAGGGGGGGGGGTAAAACCATGTCACGTATACTAACGCTGTGATCTAGTAGGTCCCCTGATATATGTTGTAGGATTTTTTTAAGCAGAGGATTATGTTTATAGAGACGCATAATATATTTCTATGGGGCCTCATGAGCCAATATCCCGTGAGGCAGAGTTAGAGGATCCATAATTCCCAAGTAGTCAAGACAAATGAAATGGAGAGTGAGAGAGAGAGAGAGAGAGAGAGAGAGAGAGAGAGAAAGAGAGAGAGAGAGAGAGAGAGTGAGAGAGAGAGAGAGAGAGAGAGAGAGGGAGAGAGAGAGAGAGGGAGGGAGAGAGAGGGAAAGAGAGAGGGAGACTAGATCAGATCATTAGGCCCATCGCGTGACCAGGAAAAGGCTTGTGATGGTTAACAGCGCACATGTCTAAGTTTTTCACGCTCTCTATTAGGTCGTCGCCCTTAAAAATTTATAGTGGAGTTGTTCGCTGACAGTTTGAGTGATAGGGAGAGAGAGAGAGAGAGAGAGAGAGAGAGATAGAGAGAGAGATCAGATCATTAGGCCCGTGACCAGTGCAGTTGTCGTGACCAGGGAAAGGCTTGTGATCGTTAACAGCTCACATATAATAATCTTTCCCCCTTAAAACTTCATTTCCAATAGTTTGAGGGATAATATTTTGCTCTACTCAGCGCTCAAAATGTATCTCGTCTTGTGCATTGTGTTGATGGCAGCTGTTGGACCAGTTCTGACCGATAACAGCGTTACCGCCAATCCTATTGCTGACCCACACGGTAGGTTGATTGAATATTATATATTAGGTTGTCCAGGAAATAATGTCGTCTTACGATTTTTTGTAGAAATGCATGAGTTAGCGACTTTTAACTTGTTCTATCTTGTTCAGTAGACAATTTCCCGTCTGGAAAACACATTTAGAATTTCATACTAATATTTTCATTGCCCGTATTTGGGTAATCTGTCACCGGAAGTCGCTCTGCCGCTGAACGGGAGTTTTGCAAATTTTAAAACGTCGCTGGAAGGAAGCCATTTAAGTTTCCAGAACTCTAAATGGCGTCAAACGATAGCCCATCGTCCAAAGATATAGCACCCATGCCATTTTAGTCTCAACGCGTTCTATGGAAACGGCAAAACTTAGTAAATCTACCCCAAAAAAGTGAAAAAAACGAAAAATTTTACCTCGATTTTGGACCCAAAAATCGGGACTTTCAAAAAAACCGCATTTTTTCACCTCAAAACCTTACCAAGCCAAAGTTAACTTTACTACGGTTAAAAGCTTAGTTGGGACTATTAATTACCATCAAAAAAATTTATCATTCACCAATCCAATCAAATCTGAAGTATCCCGGAAGTGAAAATTTCCGATTTTGACCAAAATTTTTCAGAGCTCCATAGCTCCGAGACAAATTGGATCTGTGACTTCATTCACCACTCAAAAGATAGATATTTGTCTAATAAACAGGCTTGATGTCATTAAAAATCTTACAGATGCTTGATTAAATAACTATAGCAGTTTTTTTAACATGAACAGAAATCTCGTTCAGCGGCAAAATTTTTTGCAATTTTTCCGGGTTCACCAAGGGAAGTCAAATATCAAATTTTTCAAAACAGACACTTGTTATATACAGACAAGGGTTAGATCAAGGCGCTAGAAAAAGTTGTATACCGAAATTGTTGAGTTAAGTTGGAGAAATCGGCTCGCGACATTATTTCTTGGACAACCTAATATTATCTAGTAATTTGTGTAATGTTGATACATTTATAGACTCCATCCCCGTCTAGTTTAGTATAGAATAGAACAAGGTTTCTGATCGTTAAATCGTGTTTTAAAATCCCCTCTTCTAGATTGGAACGATGTTATCGATACATTGCTGTTATGGAATGATACCCAGCCAACATTTAAAACAAGATCATTACACTCCTCTGATGCAACATTTTCCGTTGTAAGTTAAACTAATCGTTTTAATCAAGCATTCAAACATGAAACAGGATTCAAACCCCGATTTACCGGACTCGTCGGGGAGGGGGGATCCGACTGTATTCAATAATCAATAACTAGTACATGTAATAAGATAAGTCATTTAATTATTATCTCTTTCCTAGGTTTCTATTATGGTTGTATTCACGACCGGTTTTATGAACCTTTTTGCAATCGCTGTAATGTCTACCGGTTCTGTTTTGATAAAATTGGGAGGCTGCCATGAAAATTTTGTGTCGCTTGGTAAGGCTATCGCCATGAACACAGTACACACCTGGGAGTTTACTCCTTCATCAAACTCTTTTGTGATAGAGTTGAATGGTGATCAATTTTACCAACTCACGTACCCGGATAGCTGTGTAAATGAATGGAGTGCCACTTTGGCGGCCTTGGATTTTCTAATAACTATCGATGATGCATCCACTGAGTACTTTCTAAATGATTGTAAGTTTAAGTCCAATAGTGGAAGCTCTTACGGTTTTGTCGCACACCGTGGAAAAAACCGTAAGAGCTTCCACTACAATCTGCATAACAATCCATAAAAATCCGAAGAGTAACTAACATCCAGATCTCTCTTTCAGCCTGGCACCCAGTTCAAAGATCCTTCATCTCCATCTCTGACTTTTCGTCTCCAGCCTTCCAAGTGCTTACCAAGACAAACAAATCTCTCCTGAGATTAACCTCCCTGAGCGGAGGAACGCAGACTGGGATAATTGATATATTTATCACACCGCCACTGATGCAGTACTCTTTGTTGAAATGTGTCACTAAAGGGAATTTTACCATCCAGCCGAGTACCGAGGAGACCGTGAGAATTTGGACGTTCCAGAAAACTGCAGACGAGTTTATCATAACTTGCAATGGCGATCAGGTTTGTGAAAAAAGGAACGAAAGAGTGCCTTAGCTTGTTCATATACTATTAGTATTATCGAACTGTCACGGATTATGATATCACCACAATCGCAAAATGAATAATAATTATTCACATATTCATTGAATATGTTTGTTTGAGAATTTATTTAGTAACAACTAACTCCAATAGGTTGTCAGAACAGCATTTACTGAAGGCGACTGTATGACTACCTGGAGTAAAACGGTGGACCAGGTTTATTTTTATTCCGTGTTCGACAACGCATCGGTAGGATATCGGAATCAACCAGGCATGTGCTATCAATTATACATTTAATCGATCCGCCTTGCTAAGCGCTTTAATATAAAGTATACCTCAAAAACACTCCAAAAAACGTCAACCCCCCTCTGGCCTTAAAATGTATAGTGTATACATTATCACTACTTGAGTTTGGGATCAGATGATGATGGTTACGGGATGGGTAGCTCACTTAGTTACCATGATCGCCAATGATCTACTAAAACTATCACTGCGCTGGCAAGCGCAAAGGTGACCACCACCTCCCCCCAGCCGCGCGTGCCAGAAAGCAGTAATAAGTTTTTTCAGTTTTTAGCCAAAAATGGCATTTTGCGACGCACATAGCGAGGCCCCCACTTCACCAATCGGTCTGAAATTTGGTATACAGTGTCACGTAGACTAGATCTACTGGAGTTTAAAAGGGCAAGTCTCTATCTCTTTTAGTTTCAGAGTTATGACATGGTAGAAAAAGCAATAAATGTCCCGGGTCTATATATACATATATAGATTCATATATAGACGCTTTTTTACACAATTTGCAGACAATTTTCTGGAAAAACTACAAGAGATAGACACTTCTCGTTTGTTGCATTCGAAAGATAATCGTTTGAATTGTGTTATTGGACGGTTTTCATGTTCTAGGTCCAACCAGAACGTCCTTAAAACTGTCATAAAGTTAAGACATTTTTCAAATCGACCAAATTTCTTTGAGCTCAATTTACACCCTGAAGACGGCTTCTGATTGAAAAATGGAGACCACACTTGTGAAAGATAATCGTCTAAACTTTCAGAAACTATATAGCGAATTTGTGAAACTCTATTTCCAAGGGTCTTAAATCGCGTCTGAAGTTTTAAGACTGTATGAAAATAGATATGACGATAGTGCGTTTTTCGCCATAGTGACCTCAAATCTTGTCCAATCGATCTCAAACTTGGTCAGCATCTTTATCTAGATGAGCCTGATAATAATTTTTTACTAGCATGACGTTATAACGTCGTGACGTCACGCTATGACGTCACAATGACGTCAAAATTGAAATTTTCGTACTTTAGCGATTCCTGACGGTCTTTACAAGTTCTGCTACGTCCAGACATGTCTTACATCGTATTTCACATCAGAAAATACCAACAAGAATTATTGCATTATGTATTCATAATGCTGTGTTTCCCTGCCCTCTTCGATTTGCCATTCAACTCGCCATTAAGCTGTCCGCAAAATGGGGATTTGTGTTTTTCGAACTTTTGAAAAAAACGCAAAACATATTTTTTTTTTTTTGAAAACCGGGTTGAGCGGGCCCATTAATACGGAATATAACAATAAGTGTAATCAGTACATAAAGGTTAAAATAAACATATTTTTCAATTTCTCCATTTTCCCCAAAAACGCGCGGCCGATATAAAACAAATTTTGCCGCGCGTTACAGTTTATAGCCGCGCACGCCTCATAAATTTTCAATAGTTTGTGGGCGCCATTTTAAACTCTCCGCAACTTCAAATCGTGCCCCGCCCGTTCCCCCCCTCGCACGAAAGTTGACCAAAAAAATTCCCTCAAAACCGATTTTTGTATACCAAAAAAGTCGTTTTTCGATTCAAAAACCCTGCTATCCTTTTTTTACAAAGTAAAAAGGCATCCCGGGTGGACCTTGGGCACCCCCGGCGGGGAAAAAAAATGAACAAAAATTATCCAAAACAAACAAAATTATTTGGGCGGGAAAAGGGACCATTTTTGTTTCAAACTGACACCTTTGCCCGCCCTTACGGAAGAGGTAAAGGGGAAAAAGGGAAAGGAGAGGGAAAGAAGGAAAAGGGGAAGAGGGGGAAGAATCTCCCCCCGACGCTCCTCTTCTCTCCGGTCTTCTCGCCCGGGGGGCTTTGGCTTCTTCTCCTTCTCTCTCTCCCTACCCCTTCCCTCCTCCCCTCCTCTTTCTCCCTCTTTCCCTTTGTAAAAAACCCGGGGGGGGCTAGGTTCGTTTGACCCAAAATGTCACCTTTCCCCCTAATTTCTGTTAGTTTTTGGCATAATATTGTTTAAAATTTTTTCAATCTTGTCCACTTGACGGTTCAAGCATTTTTCATTGAAGGAAAAAAAGGGGGGAAAAAACGCCAAAAATTTTTTCAGTTTACATTCCAACTCTTGGGCTACCGTCCCCCCTCTAGTCTTTCTCCTACTTCTTTGTCATTGATTGTATTTAGCATGTGTGCCGAATAGCAGGGGAGTAGGCCGTAGGGGTATGTAAAAACCCCACAATGAATAACACCACGACTAAAACTCTCTCTCTCTCTTTCTTTGTAGTGAGGGATACATTCCATCGATAGAGTCGATCACGTGCCGAAGTGATAGTACATGGAGCGATGGAAGCCCCTACTGTTTAGGTATGAACGGATATTTGAACCATAAACATAAATATTCGACCTATCATACAAACTATCCACTGTTGCTGGTTGTTACAAAGATTTCAAAATCTTGTTACACAACATGTCTTCTTGTGATAGTGCCAGGTGCATGGCGTGTTCTCTTAAAATTGTGCTACTCGTTTTGCTGCCGCATCAAAGAAATGCATCTGCTGATTAGCTCTTTAATGACTAAAATCAGCCTAGAAAACTATCGTGTGGCAATTATTAACCTAACCCAGATATCTCTTTTCTTCCTGCCTCCTGGCCTTGTGTGAAACAGGTCTGCTGATATTTTGGCCCAGTGAAACAGTAATCTAATTATTGGAAATTCAGCCAGTGGTTTGTTCCTGTGGCAACACAAGTACAGCCGTGAAATTGTGATAACGGGAAGGGGGAGGTGATGGTTCCGAGAAATACCACCTTTTTTCATCATCAAGTCCAACCCCTCCCCCTCCCCCATGATACCTGATTTAAACCCAAGTAAATGATAACCCCCCGATAACACAAATGGCTGAAGCTAACAGAGACCAGATTCATACACACATTTAAAGATCAACAACTACTGCAGTACCTACCATTATTCATCTTGACGAACTGGTCAGCAGTCAGTTTGTCTTTTACACTGGGATTGTGTAAAGAGGTATTTAACATGATGATACTGAAAGCCAGGACGTAGCAGGTGTCACTCTTGCTATAAACTGTTGAGTTGGCTTCACAGTAGACAACCGCAAACTCTTCCATCATTCGATCAATCTAGGGTGAGATTGTTACTTTAACTAGGAGAGATTATGTGAGATTGTTACTCTAACTAGGAGAGATTATGTGAGATTGTTACTTTAACTAGGAGAGATCGGGTGAGACTAAGAGAGATCTGGTCATCATAAGAGGACATTTCTGCCAACAAATATTAACTCTGTTTTAAAGTTTGAATTGAAAGTGTTTGTGTATTCCTAATATTACCTTTTGCGCCTCCCCCGGTAGCCGGAACTTCCCTAGAAATGCCCTCAGAGCCGTGACAATGTCCATCTTAGCAAACTCAAACCGCTCCACAAATCTCCGTAACACGGTCAAGTTCGGTTCCCTGTTTTCACCCAAGTATTCCCCAATCTGTGTCAAAATAGAGTGTGTAAAATACAATCACTGGACGCATTTCTAATAATAATTCAATGTTGACATTTGCAATAGTTTTTCACAAATCATACATCAATCCAAGGCTAACTTAGGTTTTGCAGAACCAGGCAGCTCTCTCACCTCTGACCCCTTGCTAATCTCTCACCTCTGACCCCTTGCTAAGAGAAATCTCTCACCTCTGACCCCTTGCTAATCGCTCACCTTTGTTTTGTTTAATTTTTCTCCCTTGTACAACAAGTTTGCAATATCCTCGGGGGTATCATTTAAGATCCCGCTGGACACCAAACTTTCTATCCCTTTCTTGGGATCCACATTAAACTTTTGCCTGCCCTGTGGGATTAGGGAATAATTAGGGAGCAATTAGGGAATGAGTAGGGAATAATTAGGGAGCAATTAGGGAATGAGTAGGGAACAATTATAAGGGGATGATCAGGGGATAATTAGGGAATAATTGAGGAGTAAGACTGGGATGAAAACTATTCAATGAAAACGTTCTTAGTATGAAAATATCAACAGCAGAAATTCACCATGTTAATGATTGGAACACAAAACGATCCCCGGCCTCGCTCAAAGACACACCGATTTCATTTTATAATCGGTTGAGGGTAGCATTTTTAATCGGTCGAGTGAGAGAAGAAGGGGAAAGCGAAGGAAAGAGAGGATAAATAAATAGAGAGGATTGAATAACAGATTAAAAATATAAAACCTTATCATGGGCCCACAGTTCCTGCAGAAAATTATAACAATAACAAACTTGAAACTTGCCAGCGCAGCGATAAGGATATCCACGATAGGATTAACTCGATGTATAGGGAATCGGATTGCGTTGCATCAAATCGTTTGCACTCCGACAATCGACATGTTAAATTCAAGGGATGGGAGTAGAGAGCTGTACTCTGGACCTTGACTATATTCTCTACCAATATAATACAACTGTGTAAAACTAATAAGTAAAACTACATACATGTACATCGTCCAGGGTCTTTTCGTTGGTGCTCCCCCCGGTGGGTCTA